>VZTX01001408.1:779493-1043245 GCA_013400915.1 Pardalotus punctatus | reverse complement strand
CTCATGAATCTGCTGGTGCTTTATATTCAGCAGTTTGGGTGGTGATAGGATAAGGAACACAGTTTTTCTAATTTTTCCCTATTTTGTATGTCCTTCCGTATATCTATACTTTGCTTAGGCTTTTCTTTTTTCTTTTTTTTTGGCTATTTTCTCAACCTAAGTAACTCTGTTGCTTCAATTTTCATTTGACTGTGGCAACTTCCATAGCCTGTATGATGTAATGGATTTGACAATGATTTTTTATTATAAACCCCTAAAGTGTCAGCAATTTCTTTAAAAACTTTTTATGCTGTCACTTCTTACTGCACGTTTCCATTGCTGAGTAAAAATTGGGGTTTCATTTTAAAAGATTTATATTTATCATATACACTACCCAAGTCTGTTAGAAGACTCATGTAGACTTGTCAATTTAAGATTACAAATTTGGGCAGTCATATGAAAAACTTATGATCAATTGTTAAAATGTAACATTTTACTTTCTACAGATTCAGAATAAGAAACCAATATAGCAAACTCAAAATATAATTTGAATTTATGCAAAATAGTACATTATCAAATTCTTAACAGATATACAGCAGAGAGTGTAGACCTTTTAGGAAATCACAAATGAACAGAACAACAGACGTCAGCAATAACATGTAAGACAGGAAGAACAGTCTCATTCAGACTGATGCACAAAGTGACAGGTACCTCGTGCTGCTGCTGGTTCTGGCTTTTTTGGCACAGTTACAGGTATGGGCTGCTCCACAACACCTTTCTTGGGCACCTTGGGAACTTCAAAGATATTAGTGTATTTTAGTTTTGTGGGCACTGCAGATGTCTATGTAGCCATAAGACAACCAGCAGTACGTGCACGCAGTGTTTTTTGAGAAAGTGCTGTGGTTACTTTCAGTTGTCAGCTGTGCTTTGCTTTAAACCTGTGGAGTGACCCGGGTGTCCAATACATGCCACAGGAGATGGGAACTCTGTGTGCAGTCTTTGTTTCTCAGTCAGGGCGGGAATGTAGAAAATATATATGGCTTCTTAGTAACAGATGACGAGAGATTTATCTACGGAATCCTAGTGCATTTGTGTATCTGCCATATATAATTCACGACTACTTTGTCATTGTAACTTTTTTTAGGAAAGTAGCATTTGATTTATCATTATAATCTTTTTTTTTCCCTATCAATTATTTCCATTCTTCACACCTCCTCTTAAGTATCTGTGTTCTACAGCTCCTGTCATTTAAATTCTACTGTAAAAATATATATATTACTTATATGTCTTTCTTCTCTTTTTGGTTCTATTAATGTCTTAATTAGATAATCCCTAGATATATCCAGTCATTTCCTAGCAAAAATTCCTGATGTACATTGGCATTACCTTACTTTCAAAGAAGTAGAGAAGTTATTCTGCTGCTGTCATCTATTAGAAATTTCAGGAATGCAATGTTTTGTTTTTTAAACTTAAGACTTATTATCAGGATCTTCTTTGGAAAGGCATGTTATTCTGTTTAAACTAGACATTCAGTAAATGTTAATTCTTAAACTTTACAAAAAGTTCAGTAAGCTAGAGATATTTTTCAGGGAATGAAATCTAGTTTTTCTGCCATGTTTTGACACTCCACATTGCATTTCATATTTCTTAGGCACCTATCTCTGAAAGGTCATAATCAAAAAATTAGTTTAACTAAAGTCTGGAGGTCCACGATTTTTTTTTCTAATGATGATACTAAGAGTGACCTGTACCTTTGGCTGGTGGTGGTTCTGGCTGTTTGGGTGCTGCAACGGGCGTCTTTTCTCGTGGGACAGCTTTCTTGGGCACCTTGAGCACTTTAAAGATATTATTTACTCTTAATTTCACAGTTAAATTAATAGGAAAGACCATAACACTCAGTCAAAGAGTTTAGATATTTCTAAGCACTGTAACATTCCTGTAGTGTCTGGTTGGTTAGTCATGCGCAAAGACAGGTACAGCAGAGGCTAAGGGTTGAGGACAAAAACCAAATCTTACACAAAAGGGATAACAAATGAAAATATTAATCAGTACACTAAAAGAAAAAGCACCTCTCTCAGAAGATATACCTTTAGCTTGTGGAGGTTCTGGTTGCTTTGGCACAGCCACAGGTTTCTTCGGCACAGCCACGGGCTTTGGAGGAATGACCGCTGACACCTCTTCTTCTGCCTCTTCCTCCTCAATCACCTCAGGCACTTTAAAGATATTAGATCCTTTTACTGGACTGCGCTTAAGGTCAGCAAATAGACAAAAGGCCAAGCAGGAAAGCAGGAAAGCAGGAACGCAGGAAAGGGAACACTTGACAGACTACCAGGGAGTCCTCTTCAGCTAATCATTCCTGCTTAATGGGAACTCACTGCAAAGAGCCCAAGTATGGGCTTATGAGAGGGGTGTTCCTGGAAAACCCCACCCTCTCCTGCCGGGGAGTGTACTGGCACACAGAGACACGAAATGACAAAATGTTGCTTCTCAGCCCTACCCACAGAGTGCAGAGGGGCAAAGAACAGTGAGTACGGCAGCAATGTGGAGGGCATGGCAGGCTTGCTCAGAACACAACCCTGTACCTTCAGCTGGAGGCACTGCTGGCTCAGCAACTGTTGCCACCTCTTCTGGTGCTGCCACCTCTTCTGGTGCTGCCACCTCTTCTTCCTCTTCCAGAACCTCAGCCTCCGGCATCTCGGGCACTTCAAAGATATTAGTGCATTTCATTTTACAGGGTTGAGAACATCTGCCTAGCAGGAACAACAGCCAGGGCGACAGAGGGACAGAACATCACAGCAGGAGCTCCAACCCTCACACAGTGCACAGCACCCTCTTCCCAGCACACACAGTCCCAGCCAGGAAACACAGCCAGGACAGGAAAGGACAAGGCTTAGGAGAAGAAGATTAAATATCTTCCTTGTTTAGTTATCCATGAAGACAGGTACCTCTGGGTGCTGGAAGCTCTGGTGCTTTGGTAGTGGGCACAGGTGTCTTTTCCTCACGAGTGGCCTTCCTGGGCACCTCGGGTGCTTCAAAGATATTAGTAGCAGTCAGTTTTGATACACACAACAGGAGGATGCACAGGGACACGTAAACTGGAAATGCACTCGTGAACGTAAGCAAAGCGGTCTCACAGCATCAACCCCGTGTCTCTCTCACTCACTCGCTCACAAACACAAACCCCACACGGCACAGGCACACAGCAGTGATGCCAGGTAGGTTCTGCAAGAGAACTCTTGGCCATGCGCAGGCTTGAGGGTGAGGTGGGAATTAGGCTACCCTGCCCTGTAGCAGCTTTCCCTCTCTTGGAGGAGAGACTGTCATTATCAGCCCTGCTGGGATCTGGCTTTTCTCTGGGAGCAACCTCAGCCCGTATCTTATCTGATACCATTCCTCATGAATCTGCTGGTGCTTTACATTTAGCAGTCTGGGCACAGACAGGGTGGGGAAAAAGAAATCCTATCATTATTACTATCTCCCTCCTCTATTTCTCCTCTGTTTTTCAATTGTTTTGCAGTGTGTGAGGTGCAGTTTGTTAGGTTACAGTGTTTCTGTTATCCTGTATTGCATTTGGCAAGAGTAAAAGAGACCCCTGCATAGCGAGGAAGTGTGATGTAGAATTGTGATGCACAAATACAGAAGATCAGTGGTCTTGTATGTAATAATTATGTGCAATGCAATTGTACATATGAGGAACCAAAATTTCTTGGGTCTCCATGAGCTTATGGTCAGAAGAGAGTTATGTCAGACCATCCTGATTGACCACACATTTGAGTAAGTACTGCATTTAGTAAAAAGTTTGGAGTATTTCTTATTTGGGATCCAAGTCTATATGCCTAAGTCTTAAAATACTACTGTACTGTCTAGGTATGTTCTTCTTTGGACTTTCTTTTACCATGTAACTTCATTTCCTTCACAGTCCATTAAACCTGTCTTTCCTGCTTATTTTCACTGAAGTAATCAGGTTTTTTGGTGGGTTTTGTTTTGGGGTTTTTTTTGTTTGGTTGGTTTTAATATTGCAGTGTTGTGACTGTGTCTGGTAGTTGCCACTGCACAGTAAGACAGGTTTGCCAGTTTTTACATGGTGTTTACACAAAAACGCTTTTGATAAAAGAAATATATTACTTAAGATTTTTGGCAAAATGGTAAAGAGAGAAATTTACATTAAAAATCCAAATTAGAAAGCTCTTTCCCATTCTAATAGCAGAATTTCTACACAGCAGAGAATGTGGAAATTTCAGGAAATCACAAATGAACAGAACAACAGACGTCAGCAATAACATGTAAGACAGGAAGAACAGTCTCATTCAGACTGATGCACAAAGTGACAGGTACCTCGAGCTGCTGCTGGTTCTGGCTTTTTTGGCACAGTTACAGGTATGGGCTGCTCCACAACACCTTTCTTGGGCACCTTGGGAACTTCAAAGATATTAGTGTATTTTAGTTTTGTGGGCACTGCAGATGTCTATGTAGCCATAAGACAACCAGCAGTACGTGCACGCAGTGTTTTTTGAGAAAGTGCTGTGGTTACTTTCAGTTGTCAGCTGTGCTTTGCTTTAAACCTGTGGAGTGACCCGGGTGTCCAATACATGCCACAGGAGATGGGAACTCTGTGTGCAGTCTTTGTTTCTCAGTCAGGGCGGGAATGTAGAAAATATATATCTTGCTTCTTAGATGATGAGAGATTTATTTACGGAATCCTAGTGCATTCTTGAACCAGCCACGTTTCATAAATGACTGTGTGCTGTGCTGGTTTAGGCAGTCATTGTCATCTTTTTACTTGTCACTTGGATAATATCACTATTTTTTTTATCCTTCAGGTTGACTTCACCTTTCTTTTTCTGTCTTTGCATGTTCCCTCTCTTCTTTAACTTCTCATATTGTTGCTCTATCATCTCCTGGCTTTCATTCTAGTCACTAGATGTTGCTTACAACTTTTTATAAGAATTTGAGGAAACTTTAGTTGAGGAAATGCTTCACACCCCTGCACAGCAATTCATATTTGGGATATCTCTTTCACATTTTTTATATATTGTAAATATATATGCATATTTAGAGTATACAGTGGAAGATCAATTTAAACTGAGATTCATTAAAAAAAACCCTAGAAAACAAACAACTCCCTTCCTTAGGATGATAATAGTGGTGACATGTACCTTTAGGAAGTGAAGCTTCTGGTTTTTTAGATAGAGCAGGGGGCACTTTCTTCTCTGGAACAGTCCTCTCAGCCATCTCAGGAACTTCAAAGATATTAGTGCATTTCATTTTACAGTTACAATAAAACTCAGTATTAAATACAGAGACTGAAACACAGAGGACAACAGACATGTTTTGAAGCAACAATTTAGTGCACACGCGTACTCAGTGTGATTTGTTAGGCAAGCATCATTTAAAACAGATCAAAAATGACAGAACAAAAGAGGTTAAAATAATACTTAAGAGAAGAATCAGTGTGATTGTCATGTATTCACGATAACATGTAGCTTTGAATGATGGAGGTTTTGATTTTTCCAGAACACCTAGAGAAATTTTCTTTTCTGGGACAGCTTTTCAGGCATTGCATGTTCTTTGAAGATATTAGTATCTATTAGTTATGTGTATTAAGCTTTAAAATGAGCAGTGAAACAACATACTCAAGGGAAGGAAAAGAGATCCTATGCAAAAGAGGTACCTTTAGGCTGTGCAGCCACTCGCTTTTTAGCAGCAACATGCTCTTCCTTTTCAGCCATCTTGGCTGGTGGTGGTTCCTCCGGTGCCAAAACAAGCTCAGCTTCTTTGGATGCCACTTCAGGCTTTGGTTTTCGGAGTGGTGTAGAAGGCTCTAGTTTTTGGGGAGCTAAAACTGTTTCTGGTTCCTCAGACACTGTGTCAAACTCTAGCACAAGAGGCTTTGATTTTCTGGACATTGCAATAGGCATTGACTTCTGGAAATCTGCAGCAAAGTCTGTTTCTTCAGCTGTTGCAAACTCTGTTTTTTGAGGCAGCACAAAAGGTTTTGTTTTGGGGGACACCACAACTAGCTTTGATTTTTGGGTTGACACAACTGACTCTGATTCCTCAGACAGAACTATGAGCTCAGATTCCTCATGGGCCATATGTGGTTCTGGTTTCTGGGATTCCAAAATGGGCTTTTGTTTTGATGGCATCACACCATGCTTTAGTTTTTGGGGCGGCACATCAGGCATAGGTTCCTCATGTACCACAACAAACTCCTGTTTCTCAGGCACTACAATGTGTTCCAGTTCTCGGGATTCCACCATGGGCTTCTCTTTTGGGGGCATCACACCGTATTTTAGTTTTTGGGGTTCTACATCAGGCATGGGTTCCTCAGCTACCACAAAAAACTCCTGTTTCTCAAGCACTACATGCCCTAGTTCTAGGGATTCCAAAACAGGTTTCTGTTGTGAGGGCATCACACCATGTTTCAGTTTTTGGGATGCCACATCGGGCTTGGGTTCTTCAGGTACCACAACAAACTCTTGTTTCTTGGGCACTACAATACGCTTTGGTTTTTGAGACTCCACAATGGGCTTCTGTTTTGGGGGCATCACACCATGTTTCAGTTTTTGGGATGCCACATCGGGCTTGGGTTCTTCAGGTACCACAACAAATTCTTGTTTCTTGGGCACTACAACATGCTTTGGTTTTTGAGACTCCACAATGGGCTTCTGTTTTGGGGGCATCACACCATATTTTAGTTTTTGGGGTTCTACATCAGGCATCGGTTCCTCAGCTACCACAAAAAGCTCCTGTTTCTCAAGCACTACATGTCCTAATTCTAGGGATTCCAAAATGGGCTCCTGTTTTCGGGGCATCACACTATGTTTCAGTTTTTGGGATGCCATACTGGGCTTGGGTTCCTCAGGTACCACAACAAATTCTTGTTTCTTGGGCACTACAACATGCTTTGGTTTTTGAGACTCCACAATGGGCTTCTTTTTGGAGGCCATAACACCATGTTTTAGTTTTTGGGGTTCTACATCAGGCTTGGGTTCCTCATATACCACAAAGACCTCCTGTTTCTCAAGCACTACAATGTGTTCTAGTTCTCGGGATTCCACAGTGGGCTTCTCTTTTGGGGGCATCACACCATGTTTTAGTTTTTGGGATGCTGCATCGGGCTTGGGTTCTTCAGGTACCACAACAAACTCTTGTTTGTCAGGCACCACAGTATGCTCTGGTTTTTGGGATGGCACAACAGATTCTGTTTTTTGGTGTGTCAAAACAGTCTCAGGCTCCTCAGATGTCAGAATATGCTCTAGTTTTCGAACCGCTGCTACAGGCTTTCGTTTTCGAGCCACTCCAGCCACTTCTGGTTCTTGCAGTTCCACCACTTGAGGCCTTGGTTTTGGGTGTCCTGCAGTGGGCTTTGGTTCTTGAGAAACTGGAACAGGAACTTTCTTTTCTGGCAAAGTTGCCTTGGCCACTTTACGTACATAAAAGATATTAGTTCTAAATTTAACAACTGCACTGACAATCATACCAAAATTAAATCAACCATAAAACATAAAAAGACAGTTGTAATGAAGATGTTAAAAACATGTCTGGTATTGATCATTTATGCTGGCCTTTTAAATGATGAATATATGACATTTTGGCTTTTCTCTCTTTTCTCTCAAGGGTACACACATACACTCCTCCTCACAAAATTCATGCTCCCATATGGAAGTATACACATGTACTAATAGTATAAATTAAGATATGAGTAAAAACCAAGATAATTGTCAACAGAATGGACAGGACAAAAGATATTAATTGCACTGCAGACAATAAGCTGAAGATTCTTTCAAGAAATAGCAGTGATGGCATCTAGTTTTTCTTGGTGGAGCTCCTGGTTTTTCAGTTACATTGCTATCTTCTGCTCTTAGCTACTAGAATGGGTACTTTATTTGCTTCTCCTATTATAACTTTTAAGTAATTAGCTGTGGTTGTTTTCATGAACCCAAGCAGGTAGAATAGTAAGAATATGTGAAAATAGTAAGAAAAACTGAAGTATAACATATAGGCAATTCAGACACTCAAGATTTGCCACTATTTTTGAAAAACAACCATGTATATCTGTTTCACACGCATATGCAGATAAATAGAACAAGCATAATTTAGAATTTCAGAAAACAGAAGTCTTGGATAATTACAATGTTAAAGAAAAAATATTGCTTTTGTTATTTTGTTAGTGTTGAGATTTACCTTCCTTCGGTGGAAGTTCTTCTTCAGGTGCAGCCTCTGGTTCTGGGACAACCACAGGTTCTGGTATTTTATGCACAGGTATTTTCTTTTCTGCAACAACTTTCTTCGGCACCTCAGGTTCTTTAAAGATATTTGTTTGTTTTAATTTCAGGAATTTGAAGAATAGGAATTAAATAGGCAACAATAGATCCAAGGTAAAAAATACCTCACAGCATCAGAAAAAGCCCACCCATATAAACTTTTTTTTTTCATATTGCTTTATGCACACTATTAGTAGCCACTGTTACTTACTGGGAGCTATTCACAAATGAAGAAGACAACACATTTGTAACACTTGTAAATATTACAGTATATAAAAAAGCTGTTAACACAAACAAAAAAAGAGATAATATTTAGAGAAACAGATGAAAATTTGTGTGCAGCCTTAGTACTATTGAAGATGTACCTTTGGGTGGTGGAGGTTCTGGTTTTTTAGGAACTTCAATGTGTATCTTTTCTTCTGTAATCACTTTCTTGGGCACTTCAGGCACTTTAAAAAAATTAATTTTATTTCTATACATTTTGAAAATACGTCTGCAGTGTTCAGACACTAAGAAAAAGTAAATCTCAGGGACATCAAAAGCATAAGTGGTTTTGGATGCAAACACGTAATTTCTTCTTTCCCTACAGAAAATTCTCTGTGCTGCCTCACTGAGTTACAGATGCAAAAATTACAATTGAAACAACAAAAAGATTTTATACATTAATAGTAAAAGTAAATTACCACAATGTTAAAATGGTACCCTATAAAATTAAGGGATTTTCTTTCCTTGCATACAATTACTTTTAGTTTCTGGATGTTCTGGTTTCTTTGATACTTTAACTGAAACCTCTTCTGAGTCCAGTTCCTTTGGTACCTCCAGCCATCAAAAAATATCAACCACTTCATACTATCAGAATTTCATAAACAACACTGAAGCATAACAGCAGATCACTCTTAGTGAAAACACTAACTACAAAGATCTATTCTTTTCACTCAAAACATTTGCTCACTTGAAAAACCTTTGAAAACAGATGAAATTGCTAACAGAGGTCTTGAATACTGTCTTCCATACTGTTTAAAAATATATTTTTTTTTTTTTATTCTGTACTTTTGTCAATGTCAAGTGTTTTTAGCTGGTATAACTTCTGGGTTTTTAGGCCCAGCAACTTTGAGGTTTCTTTCTACATCTACTTCCTTGGGTACTTCAGGCCCTTTAGGAAAGACATTTTCAGTTATTGTACAGAATTTTACAGTAATGTTCAAAACTTTTCAGTAGAAATTGCAAGGGCTCTTAAAGCCTTTGATTTTACTTGTTTATTTCCTTAAGCTTGTTTTATGTCCCTGCAAAGTCTGAGGAAACACGTCAAAGTCTTCTGGAGTTTCTTCTTCTACATTATTAGATTGTTTTTCTGTTTTATTCAACCATCTCCTGAATCTCTAGTTGACTGAGGCTGATACTGTCCGTTTTGTATTCCTTGTCACATTCTTCTATATGTGATGACTTCTTGGTATGGATTTTTTGTCTATGCCAGAAGTTTTTCTCCTATATTAGATATCTGTATCACTCGTTCTATACTCTCTTTTAGGGCTAATTTTTCATTGTCAGCCAGGACTATTTCACATCACAGAGGCCCACTTTTCTCCTCTTCTCTTAAGATTTCTGCTGTTGTTCTCAAGTGTCAATCTCAGCTCTGCCCAGCCACATCAGTATTTCTAACACACTGGTAGAAATTACAGCTATGATTCAAAAGAGTTTTAAAACAGTAACCTATATAAGAATTATGGGCACAGAAAGTAAAAGTAACAGGAAAACAGAAACAAACAATCAAATAACTAATCTGCAAATCTAGACAGAGGTTTTTTTTCCTCTTCCAAGTTTTAGTTTTCTGTAGTGCAACATACCTTTTGCTGGTGGTGGTTCTGGTTTTTTAGGGACAGCAGTGGGCACTTTCTCTTCTGGAATTTTCTTGGGTACCTCTGGCACTTTAAAGAAAACAGCATTCATTTTTTAACATTTAAAGCATTTAAAATATGCATGTTATAAAGAAGAAAGAGTATCACAAGAAGCATATCAGAAAGAAAGATACAAAGAGAGACATCATGCAAAAATGTTGTATACTATTAAATAGTATTAGGATTTTGATAAATGAGTTTTACTATAAACTCCAATGCTCAAGAGAAAATCTCCTTAGAAAGACATTATTATTGACATGCAAGCTCTAGGTTTTGCTACTCTTGCTTTTTCAGGTACAACATTTACTCTTTTCTTAGGTACCTTGTCCACTTTAAAGATATTAATGTAGTTAAAAAAATTACAAAAATGAAACATTCAATGCAGAGACATAAGACAAAACAACAGATATAGAAGGATGTGACAAAACAAGTAGATATATTAAGATGCTTTGACAACAGTTACATTTTTAAGAAGTCTTCACGGTTCTATCCCTCTGGCAAAGAATAAGTTTGAAGTGAATTTGCTTGCGATTTTTTGTCATACAGTTTTAGATGTACTATGCTCCCCATAAAGATGAAAACAAGCTGAAGAAGTCATGGCAAAAGTTGAACTCCAATGAAATGCATTTTAAGTGTCACACATAACACAATTCTTCACTGATGTTTGGCAGTACTATGTGATGATGACTGGGGTGGGATAAGCTGTGCTGCTGTTGGTTTGACAGTTTTTAATGCCACACAAACTGCGAGTTCAGACAGACATTTGAAATACCTGAATGAATTGTAACAGCTGGTTTCTGTGCAAATTCCATTTCCATTCAAAATTAAATCAATTGACCCCTAAGTCTAACATGAACAATGTGAAACAGAAGGATATGGACTCCTTGCTAGAGTATTGATCACATTTTTGAGGCTGTACCCATAAAGTGAAAATGTTTGTTCTGTAAATCTCACTGTGTGAACTCAGCTAGAGCTTTCCTTATTTCTAGTCCTTCTTACTAGCTTCTGATACAATTTCTGGGTTACTCTTGGGTAGAAGAAATAGATAAACTCAACTAATTTTTAATGCTTTGACAGCAACTGTACAAGGAACAGAAGAAACTTATAGAAAAAGAATGAAAGGATATGCTGGCCTATACCTTTGGCAGCTTCTGGCTTTTTAGCCAAAGCTTTTCTTCAGGAATACTTTTCTTAAGCAACTCAGACATTTGAAAGAGATTTACTGATGTTGATTTCAATTTTATGACTTAAACACAACTTGAGAAACAGGAAACAGAAAATAGGACATATACAACACAAATGCCACAAATCTGACATGTGGACCATGAACTATTAAATCAGAAACTATGTAAAAAACAGTAAAAAAGTAAAGATGTTTGTCAGTGAATGACCTCAGTTCTACCAGGCTCTCAAAATACCTTTAGCTGGTGGAGATTCTGGTCTTTTAGGCACAGGAGTAGGTTCTGGTCTTTTAGGCACAGGAATAGGTTCTGGTTTTTTAGGCTTAGCAATAGGTACTTTTTCTTCTGGAACAGCTTTCCTAATGACTGCAGGCACTTTAAAGATATTAGTTCGTTTTAACAAGAGGAAGACAAACAATGAAAAATCTCAAGTTCTTCATATAAGTAAGGTACTGAACGAATGAATACAAATATTAATTATGCTGAACAAGGACTAAAATACAAACATGAATAATTAAATTTTCCTGGTGTTCAAGACTTAGAAAATTGCAGGAAGAGGTGATAAAGAAGTCATATACCTCTAGGTGCTGGAGCCTCCTCTTTTCTATGAACAGTAGAAATTTCTTCTTCTATGTGAATCTCCTCATAAACTTCATGTACTTGAAAGATATTAGTTTAAACACTTAAATTAACTTAGAATATCTTCATACAAGAAGACAACATATTAGATAAATAACAAATATAATCAAATATTCAAGCTCCTCTTAAGATACACAGGTCTATTTTATATCCCTGTGCAAAATTAGGATGCATTCAAATAAGGGATGAGGAAAACCTAATTTTCTACCCTGACCTGACCTCTGCAGTTTGTCAGAAGAAAGATGTGTGATATATCCTAAACTGAGCTACTACCTTGAGTGCAGAGATAGGCCCTATCTAACTTCTCTCACTTTTTTTTTTCCCCTTTAGACTGATCTCAAGTAGCACTTAATTTTAAGAAAAACTACAGGTGATTTTTTTTTTAAATTAATTTTTTACTCTTGCAAGTAAACAAAGCTGTTAAATAAACTCTAGTTCATGATAAACAGAATGCTCTCAAATTAATTTATATATGAACACATATTTTTTATCCTTCAAAACACACTTAAAATTTCTTATACCTGTAATGTGTGAAGGTTCTTCTTTGGGTAGAGCAGGGGGTATTTTTTCTTTGAGGTCAGCTTTCTTTCGTACTTCAGGAACTTTAAAATATTGGTTTGTTTTAGAAATTTGCATTATGAAATGATTAATACAGTTTTAAAAAATCTACTAGAACAATAGGAAAAATATATGGTATTAAGATGTGAATATAACTCAACAACTTCACCTTCTGGAGTCTGTTACTTTTTCAAATCCTAGTACTTACAGGTCTGAATATGCTCTTCTCTGAAAAGATAGTAGGGGTTTTTTATGTTTGGGTTTTTGTTTGTTTGTTTTTCCTGCTTTTGTTTGCTTGTGAGGATTTTTTTTTTGTGCGCGTGTGTGTGTGTTTAAGGACTTTTGGCATTATAAAGGGTTTTATTTTTTGAAATTTAAAAATTACCCATAAAAGCAAGGCAAAAATTCAGTTCAATTAACTAACTATTATGCTTCCAACATCTATAGAGTTCTTCAGTTCTGGAATTGTATTACAAAATTATGTTTCTATTAAAAATTTTTGTGGCTTTGTATTTTGTCCTGATTTAAAGTTGTACCTTAATCTTGACTTTCTTCAGGCCCTTGGTATGACTACAAAGAGTCCTTTTGCAAATAAGCTTTTGTCACAACCTTTTAGCTGTTTTTCTAATATATTGTCACAGAAAGTATTTTGAGAAATAAAACATGAGACACAAAGTCAAAAAAAAGCATAAGGCTAATCCCTGGCTAATCCCTGCATCTCCTCTCTACTAAATTTCTGTGTCTCATTTAGTTTTGCTAAATTTTAAATTCTTGATGCAGAATGTACCAATCTGTTTAAGCAGCTGCTTATAGAAAACAAAAACAAGAACTCTATGGTGTCTATAGCATCTGGTTGTGTTGTTTAAGAAAAACAAGCAAGCTGGGTCTCTCACTTGGTATTTCACTTTTAAAAGAGGTTAGAGAAAGTTATTTGGAGGTAATGTACCTTTAGCTGGAGGAGCTTCTTCTGTAGGTACAGCAGCAGGTATTTTCTTAAGTGGGACAGTTCTCTTGGTCACTGCAGATACTTCAAAGATATTATATTTTTTAAAGGACATTATAATACACAAAGTGTAAGTTACAAAGAAGCAATGATGGACTCATAGCATCCAAGGAAACATTAGAATGAAAACGTTAAATCACAGGTTAACACACAGATGGAATGATGAAGATGAGTAATTTGCAAGAATGTGTTGCTTTACAGATTGCTTGAAGAGTTGGTTTACCTTTAGCTGCTGGAGCTTCTGGTTCACTAGGAGTAATAAAAGGCATCTTTTCTTCTGTTGGAACTTCTCCATAAACTTCAGGTTCTTTAAAGATATTAGTTTGTGTTACATATTTTAATATTAATTACAAGACAGGAGCAGAAAGACAAAATAAAAACATGCAGACATGCATATAAACAAAGAGCTGTTTGAATATAAGTTATTTAAATATCTCATTTCAGCCTGATCATTTACTTAATGCTGCTAGAAGTAACCATTCCCAATTAGTAAAATACAAGTTTCCAGAAATATTTAATTTTATTTTGTGGTTTCTTAGTTCTGTGTATTAGATAGAATTTATAATGGAATTTCACATCTTCATTTGGAGTTTACTATCTCCATTGCAGCTCAAAAATTAGGTGTTGTTCAGGATGGCTCTTAACTGTTGTCTGCTTAAGTTAATTTCTTTGTTCCAGTGTGACTAAAGTACTTCCTGAATCAGAAACTTAGTTTCTGTCTTATTTATGTATCTTTTTCACATTATTACAGGGAAAAAAAGTATAGCATTTTTAAAATGCTAAACTCAATTTTTAAGTTTAGTTTAACATTTTAAATTAAAATCTTAAAAAATGCTGAAGTACATATAAATTTGGGTACACAGTCTAAAAGATATGGATTATGAGCTTCTGTTAAATAGTTTTAAAAGTGAATTGAAAATATCTCATATTTTACTTAATTTAGAGTGTGATGATATACTCTCTACAATTTACTGTTTGGTAGATGTGTCATTGATGTACCCTCATAAAAAGGAGGCTCCTCTTCTCTAGGGATAATGGTGGATACTTTCTCTTCAAGGACAGCTCTCTTATGAAACTCAGGAACTTCAAAGATATTAGCTTTCTTTTAGTAACTTCAAAGTAGTTTGCAACTTTTAATATCCCAAACAGAAATAAACCCAGAAAACTAAGTTCTTTTGTGGTTTTGGAAACCTTTTGAGAATTAAATATTATACAGTTCTAGAATTGTCTTTCTGGAACAATGAATTATGTGAAGAAATTTATGGTTTCTGCTCTCAAAGAGCATAAGCCATATGCTTTCCTTACTGCATTGTCATGCTCTTCCTTCTTTTTGGTGTAACAGCTTTAATAGCTTTAACTTACTGGCTCTTGTCCTATTACTTCTTCACCAATATCATGACCCATGTATTGGTATCTAAACCATTCACAACGAAGTTATAAATATAAAAGCACTGAAGCTGTATATACAGGTGGTGTAAAGCAATACCTCAGCATGTTTTCATTCATAATTCAGTGATTTACTGTAGCACATATCTGAAATGTTTGCCCCAGAGTTTTGGATTTATCACTGAGAACTGAATCTCCACTTAGAGACTGGGTACTCTTGCAAGGGTGTAAAGAACATGACCATTTTAAATTATGTTAGCTGGTTAAAATGGCACAAATATTTCCTTTCCATCAAATCTCATGTCAAAGGCTCCATTACCTTTCATTGGTGGAGCTTCTATTTCAGGTGTACGTGTAGGCTTCTTTTCTTCAGGGACTGTTCTTTTGAGAACATCTGGCCCTTTAAGATATAATTTACTTTTAGGGCTTTCAAAGCTACTTGAAATAGTTAGAAAGGAGAAGAGCAAATCTAACAAGGAGGATTCTTGAAACATCAAAGAATATAATCCTTCCTGAAAGACCATTTATGTTAATTTTGAAGATGAGACAGAAGAATAATGTATTAAAAAAAATTCTTGAAAGATTCCAGAAGAAATAAAAATATTTCTTTCTGAACTATATTCTTGTGCAGGTTAATGACAGAACACACATATTTTTAAAGTGACTCTAACATGTTTTCAACGAATTACTTTAAACCAGCAGGCAAAAAGACTAAATGACAAACAGATGAAAAACAAACCACTGTGGGGACATAAAACACATGTTTCTCAACAAGTCATGAGGACAAAAGACTGAAATGAGAGTTCATGTGTCACAAGGACAATGAAGAGGAAGTATACCTTTAGCTGGTGGAATCGTTTCCTTTTTAGGAATAGCAGGTGGTACTTTTTCTTTTGGAACAGGTTTCTTCGGCACCGCCGGCACTTTAAAGACATTGGTAGTTTTTTTAAGAACATTTGTAGTGTGAGTATTATGTAAGAATAGAAGTTAAACAAAAAGCAAGCAATGCAAAGGGTCAGAAAATTTAGCAAAACATAAAAATATTTCTCTAATACACATACACATGTAATAGAAAAGAAGCCACCTGTCTAGGCTACTTTGCTTGGAATAGTGTAGCTAAAGTTTCAGTATTCAGTGAAATAAAAACACTGCTGTTGTTGGATAAATTTTGGATAGGGATAAGGATAAGCCTTAACAATGAGGTTTCATGTACTATCAGCTCTAATTAATGGCAGCTGTGAATATGGTAAGGTTTCAATTTCCTATCAACTAATTCCAAGCTTTTTTGTAAAAACAAACAAGCAAACTAATCCACCTTTTCCCACTGATTTCATTCTGACAATTCATGGGGAGCAACTATGAAAGCACAAAATTAATTTCTGGCAAATTGAGTTCTATGAACAGAAAATCACAGAACTCTGGACTAGTACAGTAACTTCTCTAGCACTCACTAACAATTGCAGTTCATGAAACTTTGGTTTTGCAAAGTCTGATACAGAGAATACCTATTAAGATTGCACCCACTGCAGCACATCATTAGGTTAAAGAACTAGTTTTTAGGATTCTGCAGGAAACTAGAGATTCAATGATTAGCTTTAAAATATCACTTACATTATGATGGCAGAAATTAAATTAAGGTGCAAACTTCACTCCCTTTGTCTTTAGGAAGTAATTTGTTTGACTTTCGTTTTGTTAAAGAGATACTTTTTTTTAAAAGTAATTTCTCTTTAACAGTACTGTGAAAGAAAGCTAAGAATCTAGCAGTCAAATCAGAATAGGTAAATTACTGGATCTGGGGATTCAGAGACTCATGCAGAAGGCTGTGTTTTCAAATATATCTGATGCTTGATGTACCTTTAGCTGGTGGAGCTTCTCTTTTAAGAGCAGGTACTTTTTCTTCTGGCAGAGGTCTTTTAGGCAACTCAGGCACTTAAAAAATATGTCATTATGGATTGTAAGTTATTTGTGAGGAATTACAACAGATACAAAGACAATAAGCAGAGCAGTCACTCATTTGCAGAGGAGATATCTCATTTATGCAGAAGAAAGGGAGCAGTCAACTCAAAATTCTTTTGTAATGAAACAGGAAATATCACTGTACATCTTTTTGGTGCATTGTAGATGCACCTTCTGTTCGGTATGAGGGATCCTATGATCATAAATTTAAATGATGAGAAGGAAGGTTCTACACGAGTTCTAATATTCTTATGACTCAAAGGAGCTGAACTGGACAGAAGTCTCAAATATCAATGCAAAAAAAATGCATTCAGGTTGAAGCTGAGCTACACCAGAAGATTAACATTTTCTCTGCTTGTGTTATATCTACATTAGCTCACTCTTGGGCAGTCAGGTAGGGAACCCTCCCATTTCAAGCTGAAGGGAATTCCTTAGGAAGGACTAGGATGGACAGAATCTTTAAATTGATTTATCATTACCAGCAACAGACACACATAGGACTACAAACAAGGCAAAATATAAATAAACACCCATAGGAGGCTTAAGCAGGAATTGAAAACTCAACACACTAGAAGAAGAAAGAAATCATGGCTTGATTTACCTATAGCTGGTTGGGTTTCATAAGCCTCCTCATATACCTCCTCATATTTCTCATAGATCTCTTCCTTCTCCTTAAACTCATACTTTTCATAGACATCTTTCTCCTCAGCCTCCACTTCATATTCCTGTTCCAGAATTTCCCTGTATCCCTCAGGTTCTTCAGGTTCCTCGTATGCCTCAATTTCTTCAGCTTCCTGAACCTTCCCAAACTCTTCAATGCTTTCGTATGTCTCATACTTCTCATACTCTTCATATGCATACTCATACTTCTCTACCACAGGGGCAGGAGCAGGGACTTTTTCTTTCCGCACAAGTTTCTTGGATACTTCAGGCACTTTAGAAACAGTATTATTGTTACTATCTGACAATTATTTAACTTTTTTTTTTTTTACAGTTAGTCAAGATAATTGACAAAGAACAGAGAATGTGCATGATAACCACAAGTATAAGTTATGTTAAAGTATAAACCTGTGCTTCTGAAAAATATGTACATTATAAAAGATTTTAGAATGAGGGGGAAAAACAGATCTTTGGGATAAATAAGAGGAAATATATCTCTACCTTTAGCTGGTGTTGGTTCTTTGGGTTTGGGCACAGCAGCTGGCACTTCCTCTTCAGCAACAGCTCTTTTATGCACCTCTGAGACTTTAAAGATACAGATTTTGTTTAGGCATTTAAAAACACCAAATCACTTTAGAGCAGTGCAAGTCAAAAAGCACA
Organism: Pardalotus punctatus; assembly: GCA_013400915.1. Classification (NCBI taxonomy): domain Eukaryota; kingdom Metazoa; phylum Chordata; class Aves; order Passeriformes; family Pardalotidae; genus Pardalotus; species Pardalotus punctatus. The sequence goes on along the minus strand of VZTX01001408.1, from coordinate 1,025,061 downwards.
AAGAACAGAGCTTTATGGTTTGACAGTGCAAACATTGAAAACGACAAGTTTTAACATAAATTCAAACAAAAATCTTGTACAACAGAGACAAAATTTAGAAGACGTTCAGAAGTATTTCTAGCATGAATATTAATTATAAGCAGTACATATACCTCTTGCAGCTGGAACCTCCACTTTTTCAGCGGGAGCAACCAGCACTTTCTCTTCAGGAGCCAACTTCTTAGGCATCTTGGGTACTTTAAAGATAAGACCTAACTTCAGTGTTCTTTTGCACAGTTTTTAAATGGACACAAGGCCAAAAGTTTACAAAAAACAGAGACTTGCAAACAAACAGTACAGTGACAAATATAATACAGGACAGAAATACTAAAGTGTCCCTTGCTAAACTCAACTTGTATCAAGAATATTATCGGTTAAGGATAACGGCATTTACAATGTGCAATACCTTTGGCTGTTGGAGCTGGCACCTTTTTAGGAACAGGTTCTTTCACTTCAAGAGTGGGTTTCTTAGGCATCTCAGGCACTTTAAAGACATTTTATTTTAAGAATGTCATTCACCAGTAGTATGAGAAAGAGAACAGAAAACGTATAAAAAGAGACACAATAAGAACTGATCTGCAGAATATATTTCTAAAAGATGAAACAGAAATTAAAACAAAAGACACTTTACATCCATAGGCAGACTTCTTGAGCAAGTTAAATAATTTTAGAGCATTTTTTGAGCTTTTTTTAGAGGATTTTTTTGTGCTAGGAATTTGATAGACACTCAGATCTCAATACAGAAATGCAACAGGGACACAAAGCTAACATAAATAACAAACAAACTAAACAGAGTCACGGAGTGAGAATAATTACACATTGTTAATTTATGCACCTTTTGCTGGAGGAAGCTCCCGTTTTTCAGGAGTGGGTACAGGTATTTTTTCTTTTGGGACAGGTTTCTTAGGAATCTCTGGCTCTTTAAAGATATTATTTTGCAAACACACGTTAAAATTATTTTCAGAGCAGGAAAAGCATGAAAAAACATGGAAACAAGATAAAAACATAGACCAAGACCACAAATTCCCCCCAAACACATTAAAGATTTACATAAAACTCAGAACAAGAAATAAAGATGAGTTCTAATGAACACAAAAGATGTCATGAGTGACTTGCAAGAAAAGATTATGTACCTTTCTCTGGTACATATTCCTCTGGAATAAATTCCTCCTCTTCTTCCTCAGGAACAAAAATGGGAACCCTTTCTTCAGTCACAACTTTCTTTGCAACCTCAGGCACTTTGAAGATATTATTTTAAGAACTTTACTTTCACAACATCACAAAGAAAAATCCGTAACATAAAACAAAAGGACACCAACTTTAAAGTAACAATAGAAATAAAAATAGGGGAAGCTATTGGGTATTTTTCACTCCCTGAAAACAGCACTGTGCAACTGGGTTATGAGGATTATATGAGGACTAGCTCTTTTGCTGAATTTTTAATTCCACAGTGTCATTGCAAACAGAAAATATTAGCAAGATATGCTACAAGCCAGAGGTTAAAGAAGATTATTAGCATTTAGGTTTTTTACATAAAAACCTTCCAGTGTCTGGTTTGTTTGGTTTGGGTTTTTTGTGGTTTTTTGTTTGTTTGTTTGTTTTTTGGTTGTTTTTTTCCCTTTTTTTTGTTTGTTTGTTTTTTTTTGGGGGGGTGTTGTTTGTTTGTTTGTTTTTTGGTTTTTTTTGTTTCCTGAAAATACTCAGCTACTGAGGTAGAATCTGCTTGGCATCCAACAGTGGTGTTGGCAATAGTCTGCCTACACTCTGAATTTCACATTTAGGGTATAGGACCTGGTTATTAGTGTGATAAGTTGTAAATTGATGTTATTTTTGTATATGTTTAGCTAAAACCCTTGAGAATCTAGCTTATTCTCAAGGTATATATAAGAGTGATCTCCCTGAATTGAAGAATTTCCAGGTAAAGGCCCATAAATTTTTATTTCAGCTGTTTTGTGTAAACAAAATTTAAATTAATTTTAAAAATTATTTCTGGGTGGTAATATCACAAGGAACTGTTTCATTCACAGTAATCACTTAAAGTTGAAAAAAGCAGATTATTCAAGGCCTGATTCTCAGCCTGCTGCAGTCAGCAACAAAATAGGCAAGCCCTGTCTGAGTCCTAGCACTGCTCACTATAGGGAAGCAGCAGGATGCTAGAACCAAGGATCTGACTTTACATGAGTATAAATTGAATGTTAAAATTAGGTTCCACTGAAATGTGAAAATAAGAGAGTGAGGAACTATCTGCATACACCACAATGTGATTATACCTTTAGCTGGTGGAGTTTTCTTTACTTTAGGAACTGCAACAGGTACTTTTTCTTCTGGGACAGCTCTCTTGGGCACCTCTGGCACTTTAAAGATATTGTTTTGGTAAGAAATTTGTAATTGCTTTTAGAGCATCAAAGCTATTAAAACTACAGAACAAAATCACAAAGACCAAACAGAAGAAGAAGAAAACTTCTCAGAAGGTTAATTAAGGTTTACATCAAGCTTAAAACAATCACTGGAGATGAAGATCTATTAATGAATTGAACAAAGCTCTCATAATCTTCAAAAAGGAATGGTGTACCTCTTGCTGGCATCTTTGGAACTTTTTCCTCTTCTTCTTCAGGAACAAAAATAGGTACCTCTTCTCTGGGACGTCTGGGTATTTCTGGCACTTAAAGATAGTTTTTAGTTGTAGAAAACTTAAACACAACTTGCACAGGAGCTAAAGAGTGTGAATTAGCGAGCACATTTGTCACACACTGCTACGATACTTCAGTTAAATTCTAATAACAAACAAACAAACAAGAACAGGCATAATCCACATGTTCAGTTATAGCAAGCAATACCTTTGGCTGGTGGAGGTTCTGGCTTTTTATGTACGGGGGGAGGTACTGGCTTTTCTGGAACCTTCTTGGGCACTTCCGGCACTTTAAAGACATTTTTGTTTAGGGCATTAATTTTCAATGTAACATAAAACATAGTAAAAGGATAACTGTATATCTGATATTAAGATAACTACACAAACATGGTAGAATCTAGTCATGTGTGAAAGTTAACATTGATTTTATCCACAGATTTATGCACAGATGTAAACTTACAAACATACAGAGACTGCAGAACTACAAATTGGTGTACTAAAGCTAAGGGGGAAGTCTGGCTGTTTGGGTAAACTTTTTATCTTTTGGAGCATCTCTTTTTGAAACAGCAAGACCTTTAAAACTATTTAGATATGTAAGATCCAAAAGACAGAGACAATACAAAATACAAAGACATTTTCAAAGTATAGAAAAAGCGTAGCACCCATGACTGACAGACACAGACACAGCAGTGTCCTGATGAAACAGCTCAGGGAGCGCTTCAAACACATTAGGCCGAAGAATGGGATTGTTGCTGGCAGTAACAATCTTCTTCTAAAGATGATGAAACAAAAGTAGAATCACACAGTTGTACCAGAAAGTGGTGTACCTTTGGATGGTGGATGCTCTTCCACTTTTTTAGGCACTGGGACATGTACCCTCTCTTCTGGCACAGGTTTCTTTGGTACTTCAGGCACTTGAAAATATATTATTGTAGCTTAAGAATTTCACTTTTGAACCATAAGGTAAAGAACATTGATATGTATCAATAAAGTTGGGTGACAAAGAAGAACTGTCAAGAATAGGAAACGTACTTCACTCTACATTACATATGAACAAAGACCAACTTTTAAAATATTTGTTTCTATAAAACATTCAGTTAAGAGTTATATCAAGTTGTATACCTTTGGCTGGTGGAACGTCCTTCTTTTTTGGTACAGGAACAGGAACCTTCTCTTCTGGCACAGGTTTCTTTGGTACTTCTGGAACTTAGTAAGATATTATTAAAAATTGAGTTTGGCATGAGAATCTAAAAAATGTTACGTACAAACTAGTCACATAAAACAATTAAACACAAAAAACCACAGTTCTTAAGAATAACGATTTTTTTTCTATCCTAGTTTTTAACACAAGTGAGAAGAAAAATGAATGCTAGAAGATCTTTCTGATCACAGATAATTACAAGTGCATATACCTTGAGTTGGTGGAGCTTCCTTCTTCGGCACTTGGATTTTCTTTTCAGGTACAGGTTTCTTTGGCACCTCAGGCACTTAAAGAATATAATTTTGGTTAAAAAAATAAACCACAAGCTACTCAAAACAGAAATGAAACAAAAAAGTCAGAACAGAAATATCTTATATGAAGACCCCTCTCCAAAAAGAATAGAAAAAAGTGATAAGCAATTAAGGCACTTGAAAAATAATGTGAATTAGATATTCAGAGGATGTCTTCTAACATGAAGAGATGATATATACCTTTTGCTGGAGGAGGTTCTTTTTTCTTCAGAATCGTTGGTTTTTCCTCTGGAACAGCCTTCTTGGGAACCTCAGGCACTTGAAAGATACCAGTAATGTTTTAGGATTTACTTCCATACCAACAGGAACATATAGCGCAAGCAAACATCACAAATACATACTCAAAACATACAGCTCTGATCCAACAGGGTTTCATCATTAAGACAAAATAAAAGAGCAAACACATCATATTAGCTGCTATTATGTCCATTCTCCCTCCTCAGCCATTTGGGGCCATCAATAAAAATGTTTTTTACTTCAAGGGCTTTTTTGCTGAGCAGAAGATTGAGACAGAGTTTGACTTTTTTTAACCAGCTATTAAAAACAATTGTAAAATGTCATGGTGGGAAATTTGCAAAAATACAATTTTATTTTTTTCTCCAGCTTCTGGATGTTCATTACAAACATTGTAATAAACAATTTTTTAATTGCTGTGTTAGATACTTAATGCTTTTACTACTTTTCCATAATTTCCCCTAGAACTATGTTCCCAATGCTGTCAGACATGTAATAGGTTGCATCTGATCATATTGTTTGATATGTGTTAAATATAAATTGCTGACTGCATTTTCTTCCTGAAAAGTTTCCAAGAGCTTTCTATATACAAAAAACCCAAGCACATCTAGTTTATCAACTGACTTACTTCAAGCACAGAACTGTGGACACATTATAAGTACCCAGCAGTTTATACCACAATTTGATGAGCAAATGAAATGTTTTTAAAAAATCCCTTTACTCTTCTGAAATAACCAGACTTTTCGTTTAACTACAGTGAGGCAAAGGTTTCAACTAAAATGTATCTAAACTTTTCTTTGTACTCCAAACCCAAAAATGTCCATATAAATGTTACAAGGACAGAACAATAATCCCAGTGGCTCTGAGCACACTGAAGAAAATTTGGAGCACACATGAATTAAATTTAGCTGAAAATTCATCATGAATTATACTTAGCTGAAAAAAATAATATAATTGTGATAAAGTCAAAGGAAATTTCACCCAACACTAACCTTCCTGCTCAGGATTAACCTGGCTTTTGCAGTGTACAGCCTCATCTTTTCTCAACTAAGGAAAATATGCTCATGTTTATGACAAAATTTCTACTGTGAACAATGTTAGATATAGTGTTGACATTCATTAAGTAGTCAAAAGAAATTCTGAACTTCTTTGATGGAACATGACACTATGGAATGTTTTGGATCAGGACTGGAAATTATGCTCCTAGATGACTGTTGGAAAATTGGATATACATGATCTGTATCTTTATATTATGATGCAGAAAGGCTTTAAGACCAAGATCTTGGCATGGCCTAGTTTTCCTAAGTAGTAAATATTTTGTTCATCCTGTACTAACAATGTAGAAAATTCATACCCATACCATAAAATTTAGTCCTAAGGAAAACACCTGAAACTAAGAGTATTTAAATATGGATATTCAATAAAACTTTTGTATCTTTCTTTTCAATGAAAATATATTCTTCCCTTCAAGACATAAATAAACATCAACCATAGGGCTTTTTAAGATTTCTGAGAAGAATTCAGTGTGACTTGTGCTCCTAAATAACTTATTTTCAAGTACCCCAGCTATTTTCTAGATAAATATATTTTTTTGCCTATGATTGAAGACTTTAAGTATTTTCTAAGTATTTCAAGAACAGTCTGATAGCAAGATTGGACCCCAGATGAGGATGAAATAAGGCTCAGTTAAATTTTCTTAGTGGGTTATACAAAGTTCATATGAAAGAGGGATGAACATGTATAACATGGAGCATTAGAATTTATGGAGGTTGTAGTAAAGAGTAGACATACAGCCAATCACACGTTTTCTGAACTATATAATAATCAATAAACACCTTTTAAAAATGCACACTGTAAAGCACACTGCAACATTTTAAAACAAAACTTTGGTATTTTTGCAGAATGAAAAGATACTACTTTTTCTCATGCAAACCCTAAAGGAAAAGTATACCTCTAGCTGGTAGGGGCGGCTTCTCTTCATACTGAGGAACCTGTGGCTCTTCCTCCTCATATTCAGCAACTTCCTCTCCATAATAAGCAGCTTCTTCTTCATAATGGACAACTTCCTCTTCATACTGAGGAACCTCTTCCTCTTCATACTGAGGAACCTCTTCCTCTTCATACTGAGGAACTTCTTCCTCGTAGTGACTAACTTCTTCATAATGGCGAACTTCTTCCTTGTAATGGATTACCTCCTTCTTATATCTAGTGGTATCTTCCTCCTCGTATTTTGGAATCTCTTCTTCCTCTTCATACTGAGGAACTTCAACGTATGCTTTTTCTTTTCGGACAATTGTCTTGTGTACTTCAGGCACTTAAAAAGATACCAATTAAAAGAACCTTAAAATTTAGCACATAGATCTTACTAATAATAAGGATCAAAAGGTACTGTCAATTAAGAATGAACCAAAAGAAGAACATTCCACAGAAAACAAATCAGGACTCACTGTACATGGAACATATAAGACACAAAAATCACTTATACCATATTTCAACACTCTATCCAGTGTACCTTTGGGTGGTGGTCTTGCCATTTTTTTAGGAGGATAAATTGGTACTCTTTCTTCGATGATAGCCCTCTCTGGTACATCATGCACTTAAAAGATACAGTACAATTACATTTAAGAATTTTTAGATGTATATTGTTCAAAAGCAGAAATATGCTTGTCAGAAAGAAAAAGACATCTTACAAACACATGGCTGACATGTAAAAGACACACATGCTTATTGTCACTGGGCACATAGCTAGGGAAGTCATTAGGCTGCTTTTCAATTAAGAAACAACAAACTTTTCAAGATACCAATATGAGCAGCTAATACGATTCCTGCTTCATCCACTGTTGCCAACAGTGAAGTTAAGCTTGCTGATGGGCAGAACTCAAAATCTAAAGCCATCCAATTACAAAATCAATAAATCTCATTGTTCTCTGTAACAGCTCTTCTCCACAGCAGTGGCACTTTGCGCTACCTCAGGAAGAGATCAAGAGTCCTCATGTCCTCATTCACTGACAACAAAAGATTTGCACAGGAAACTCTAGATAAGGTGAGGGAGCACATGGGGAAAAGCTCTGAGAGTGACTAACAACATATAAGAGTTCTGGTCTAATTAAAAGCAAAACAATGACTTGCTCAGTGAGGAAGGTATTTTCCTTCTTCTGTCAATGACGTTATGAAGTGATTTGTTTGTTCTGACACAGCAAGGAGCCATTCCTTGCAAAAACAGGAGCATTTCCAAAAGACTAAGATGAGGATATATTCAGTTTTTAGGATTTATTTAGGAAAGAATTTTTGCTATGTTTAAGTGGTGTATTCTGTTTTACAGAAGTGTATGGGTGTTGTCTTCTGAGGCAGGTGTCTTGGAAAATTTTTGACCAATATAACTGGAAACTGCATAGAAAATTACCTTGGCATTTTAAGATCTGGCAGACTTGCCAAGTTAGAGACTCTTTAGCTCTTTAACTATTTTCTGGCAGAGCCCTCCTTGATATTTAATTATAAATGCCCGGTACATCTATGTTTGAAATCTTAAATTAAAACTGATTGGAACAGGTACTTTGGTGGATTTGCTAACAAAAACTGCATTGTGCATGACTGTCCTTTTCAGAAAGCTCAGGTTCCTTTGGATTCTTTTTTTCCAGCTAAAAGACCTCTGTTTGGTACCCCATCAGAGAACTGTTGCATTTAATGTCCTTTTGCTTTGACCCTTTTATTTCCAGACCACATGGCATATCACACCTGCCTTACAGAGAACCAAGATCATCTTTCATCATGGTCTTAGTATACTTGCCCCCCCATCTTTAGAGACTAAATAGACTATTTAAATTCACACTGGTTTGATTGAGTTAATGGTACAAATATAATAATGTTGTTTATCAACAATATTGGGTCTAAAAGTAGTGAGGCATCTTGTGGGTCATTTTTCACAAATCAATTGATAGTCTTCAAAAGTGAAAGAGCAATGAATTTTCTTTAAAGGCTGTAGACTGTTGAGCAGGTAGATCCATTACATTGGATTGTGCTAAGTGTCTCAGCCATGTAGGCAACAGTTGAGGTAAAGATGTTTTCTTTAACCTGTTCATTAAGAATGGGAAAGGACCTTCTTTCTTTTCAGAACAGGAAAGCATGTTAATTTAAATGAAAGCAAAGACTGTCTCCTCTTTCCCCTCAAAGGTCAGACAGGTGGCAAGATTTGAAAAGGAGAACCTAATGAAATTATTGGGCTTCCATTGTGAGAACAGCAGTAAGCCAGAAGGAAAGAATTAAACATTTTTGTGGGAATTAAATATTGTCCTGCATTATTCTACAAGCTTCACTTTCATGATAAACTGGCAATAGCAAAGGACATGAAATTTTGTTTTGTTTTCTCTCTGTCTCTCTTTTTTTTTTTTTTTACTAGCTGACAAGATGCAACTTTTGACACAGAATCTTTTTAGTCATCATACCTGTGTATGAAATCTCCTTTTCTGTGTGGAGAGAAATGGATACTTCCTCTGACATAGCCCAGTGTTCTTCTTCTGTTGGTACTTCAAAGACAGAGTCTAATATTAATTTTTTTTTCTGGTGTAATATAATGTACAATAATAAATGTCCCATTTGGAGTTTCTTAGAAAAATTACTATTATTTCCTGACACCACCCACACCCAGAGTAATTGGGAAAAATGTCTCTAATGTTTCTCAAAGACTCTGTAAAAGTTCTCCTGGGACTATAGAGGATCATAGTGATGGACTTGGTAATGAAAATGTAATGGTTGGGTTCAACAATCTTAAGCATCTTGTCCAACTTAAATAGTTCTATCATTCTAAACTTGAACCTCAGGAGATGTGCCAGACCAGTAGGCCTGAAGCTCTGGTAGTATTACAGGAGGAAGATCTGTTCACAGATTAACCCATGGCCAGGACTACCTTCTGGTGGTGGAGACACTTTTCTCTTTTGAACAGCAACGGATACTCTTTCTTCTCTGGCAGTTTTCCTCTGTGCTTCTGGCACTTTAAAGATAGTAATTGTAAGAATACTAGGTTCTAAAAGAAATCACACACATTCTGAAGTTCATACAAAAGAATTATGGACAATTAGGGGAAATAGCATATTGTTTAAAAGAAATATATTTAACACAAAAATCACATGAGACATACAAATAATATATACTAAAATAATATATCTAATATTAGAGTAATACATATATAGACCAAAACAAATCAAAATCACATTCACATATTATGAAGTAAGATGGAATGACTGAGATGAAAGAGGTAAACACTTTGTCTCTAGACTCCTCAGAAAGACAATTAAACCACAGAACACCACACATACAGGGTACATAAAATCACTTTTCAAACACAAGAAAAGCACAGAAGCAGAGGACATATTTGTAAGTTTGAAACACTTCACTGAATATTGACAATATTATAAGACATTGGTAATTTTTTTTTCTAAATGTGGTCTTTTTTTTTATTTTCACGGAGTAAATGTCATCACTCAGCTTTGCAAGGCATTTAAGCATCCAGAGTGATCAGTGAAGTTAAATAATAGCTAAAAATGCAAGGAAGGAAGGTGTATGACTATTCTCTGTCACACTGCATTATTTTGCAGGGGAGAAGACAAAGGTCCTTTTCATTTATAATCAAATCAGGAGAGACAGATTTGATTAACCGGGCAGACTGTGAGTATGATGCACGTGGATGTCTGACACTTAGAAGCCATCTCTACTTTCAAAAGAACTTGTGTACCTTTAGCTGGTGGAGCTGCCACTTTTTGTGAAATTGGAACAGGTACTTTGTCTTCTGGCACAGACTTCTTGGGCACTGCTAGCGTTTTTTTAAAAAAAAGGTTATTGTAAAAGATGTTAAATTAATCACAGTATAACATAACTGATAACAGTAGAACATAATCAGATGACAAAACACAATTCAGAGACTTGACATTTCTTCAAGTAAGAAAAAAAAGTAAAAAAGGCAGAAAACACTGAACATGACAGTTTGTGTTAGATAACTAGACGTAAATACAAACTACTATTCTGAAACAAGACTTTTCTTGTGTAACTGAAAAATTATATACCTTTCTTTGGTGGAGCCACTTCTTTTTTAGCAACTGCAACTTTTTCTTCTGTGATAATTTTCCTGTGCACTTCAGTCACTTAAAAATAATGTGCAAGAATATTTAATTGCAATATTTGAAATGCAGATATATATTTCTTTTACTTATTCTGATTGCTTAAAATAAAGTGCTAAGTGAACTTCAACACCGATAAAAATAAGACTCTGCAGAAGAGCATATTTTACAGCCATAGTACAAAAATGAGTAAAGATTCGAAAGAAAGAGGAGATCCCTACAAAGGTTACAGATACTAACAAACAAAACTGTATTAATGCCTAAACACAAGTACTGCAAGACCAAACTAAAAAATCTCCATAATATTCTATTTACCTTTGGTTGTTGGAGGTTCTTCAAATTCTGCCTCAAAAGTGGGCACCAGTTCTTCTGCAGGTTCTTGAAAAAGATTTCGCAGTTTTAGAAAATTTGTTTGATTTCATCAATGGGTATAAGGTAAAAGATGAAATAACATATAAATAACATAATAACATATAAATCTCATCAAGACGGCACAGGTCACAGGTGTCATTGGAGACAAACGGACATAAATACATGTTTAATGTTGAAGAAATTTGATATGGGAGATATATATTGTATCAACAATACAATCCCCAACATAGGAATATATGTTAAAGATGGAATGCAGACAAAATGCTTTTTTTTTTTGCAACAGGAAAAAAACACTGATATACCTTTTGCTGGGGGAGCCACCATTTTTTTAGGCACAGGAACAGGTACTTTCTCTTTAGGAACTGCTTTCTTATGAACTTCAGGAACTTTAGAAAAATGAGTAAGATGAGAACGAAGATGAGAAAGAGTATTGAAGTGTAATATTTGCAATTCCTACTACACGATGTGTCTTACTGAATTAACACAAACAATAACTTTCAAAGTACAAGATGGAATTTGAGACAGAATTCATCAGTGTGAGAAGACACCACCTATGTCAACATATACAAGCAAGACAGTAAGACAAATATAAACGCTTTGAAGATACATCAGCCAGTTGAGGAACTGGTTTATACCTTTAACTCCTGGAGCTTCCTTACGAGCAGCTGGGACTTTTGGCTCAGGGACAGCTCTCCTGTGCATCTCAGGCACTTTAAAAGATTACAATACATAGTTTTACATAGAACAGTAGTATCACTATAGCACGAACACATACAAAAAAGCCAAAAACGGACATAAACATATAGTGAAAATATAATGTTAAGAATTATGAAACAACTGATATCTTGTAGTGAAATGAATGTATACCTTTTGTGGGTGGGGCTTCCTCTCTTTTTGGAACAGTTACCGTCTCCTCTATGTAGTAAGACTCTTCCTCAGTCACTTTTAAAAAGAGTAAAATATAAAGATACCTAAGTTTAAGTATTGACATATTTTACTGTCTTTATGGCCCTGGTAAGCAACGAAGTATTTGTAAGACAAGAATAAACAGTGTGCTTTATTAACAGATACCTCTGGGATGAAAAAATCTACATTCAAGCCATCCTGCTTCCTCTGATGCCAATGGAAACTCTCCAGGCAACTTAAATGGAACCAAGAGACTGAGCTCTGATCTTGTATTTGTGTGGAATTTGAAAATGCTCAGTCCATTCCTCTGTCCACTACTCACTAATGTTGAAATTTGTCCATTTTGAGAAACCTTATTTCCCAAATGCTGAGAAAATTCCTTGACTAAAGATGTCCCTGGAAAAATCTTTCTATGCTGTCACTTGTCATAAAAATTGAGCCAGTCGGTGTTACTGTCCTTCACAGAATAATATCACCACCAATAAACTTACAGGTGGAAACAATATAAGTCATTTTGCAATGAAATTTTCTGAGGAACCCAAGTGCAACATGATATTCTGAAGAATATTGACTTCATCCAAGCAACCTGGTGGAAGAGGAACTTTCAACAGAGGATTGTTGTAAACAAAAAAAAGGCCTGATACATCTCATTATCAAAGAGATAGCTTATTATTTTCACTGTATTGAAACAGGGTTAGCTACTACACTTCTCAAAGGCAAGTAATAGAAGTAGTAGGCATTAAAATAAAAATGTATGTTACAAAACATATTTATATAGTAGTAATTTTTTCCTTACAAATAAAGCAGATATTAATCCAAACTGTCTAATTGGTATAGACCAAAAATTACTTTTTGCTTTTGCCTAGTATTCCTGAATTGTTGTCATACCTTCAGAAATCTCTTCTCTGTGAATGGAAACAGATATTTCCTCTCTTTCTTCTTCAGACCATTCTTCTACTGTTGGTTCTTTAAGGAAAATTATTAGTTTTAGTATTTTTGATGGAGGGATAGATGGAGTGAGGGAGGGAGTGATGGACAGAGAAGATGAAGACAAATTATTAGAAGTTCTATATGACAATAACAGATGTGCACACAATGCAGAAATTGCTGTGCACATTCACATATATGATTTGCTCCAAATTATGTGGTTTGTCCATGTCCCATGTACCCTACTGTGTATTGTTGTGTCTAATACCATTCAGTAGTCAACTGTCAGTTAACTAGAATGCCTCAGCTCCCCAAATTCCCCCATCACAACAACTCAGGTAGAGGAAACACGAGTCAAAGAATTAGAGGTTGCTTCTTGATCCAACCATATGAAAGTGAGGAAAGGAACAAGATGAGATGGATAGGTAAAGAACTGAAAGGAAAGCCTAGCATGTGCACATTTTCAAATGTGATTGTATAAGGGAAAACATCAACAAGTTCCAGAGAAAAGGTTCATTTGCAGGAGACAAACAGAAATTAGCACTGCATATATCCATACAAATATGCATGTGCAAGTTCATATTTTAGATAGACACGTTTCAAATTTGCTTCTAAAAATTCATTTATGGTTTTTTAAGGAAAGTGTAAATTGTCTTGACTGGGTATTTATTAATGGGATATAAAACCAGAGAAAATGCTGATTGAGATTATCTTGAAGCCGATCTTATGTGGAATTATACTAACTTAAAAGAACTGATCTCAATCTTCCCTAAACAAGAGAATATGAACTGAAAGCTGGTGAGAAGCTAACACTGCAGAGGGAAGAAATCTTTTCTCTTCAGAGCTACAGAGAGATTTGTAGGGAGTACAACAAATGGATGGTTACAGCCCTAATATGCAGAGTCTAAACTAAACAATACATCCATATTTGCTACTGCAGTTTTATGAGATCCTGATCTGAAGATCTTTGTATTCATTAGTAGAGTTTCCATTCCTGTCAGTTCCAGGTGGTATCCTGACATTCAAGACTGAAATTTTAAATGGCTCTTAGGAGGCTTTTAACTGCCTGCAGTTCAACACAAAACTCATCCAAGATAACTGTCAACATTTTTTTGTGTATTTTGATCTTAATATTAGAACAACAGACTTGTAGACATATCACAGATTTCTCACTATTGTCTGTTTATAATGTACCTTCAGGTGATGGAATTTCCTCTGGAATGGCAACAGATATTCTTTCTTCTGTGATAAGTACTCTTTCTTCAAAAGTGGCTTTCTTCTGCACTTCAGGCACTTTGAAAGATAATGATATTGAATGTATGCTTTTCCAATTCCATTGTGAAAGCACAGTTTCATTTTTTAATTTCATTTTTTTGGAAACAGTTTCCAAAGAATTACTTAAGGGTAGTGAGCACAAAACATATAACAGAGACTCAATATTTAGAAAGAATAGTATATAAGTACTGCATAAGAGATACAACATACCATAATGAATCATTGTCTAAATCGGAACAGCAGAACTCACAGAGGAAGCACAAATCAATGACTAATAACAGTACAGAACATATAAACAGAAGCTGAGAAGTAGCATTTTTTTGCATTGTGTTCGAAAGCATACCTTTAGCTGGAGGAGCCTCAATTTTTTTAGGAACAGCAGGAGATACTTTTTCTTTAGGGGTAGGTTTCTTAGGAACTGCAGGCACTTAAAAAAAGTACTTGTTTTAGAATTCTCTGAAGTAAAAACTGGCAAAGGCATCATGTAAGAGAAATGTGATGTTGAAAAAGATTACACATGGACCTGTTTTGCTTACTAAGCATGACAGTTGACCAAGTTGAGATAAATGCAATGTTCTAAAGACTACAATAAATGATATTAAAATGAATTATATTGTACCTTTTGCAGGGGGTGCTTCTACTTTAGGAACATATGGCATTTTTTCTTCTGGAGCCGGTTTCTTAGGTACTTCTGGCACTTCAAAGATATTAATTATAATATCATTAGCTAAAATTAACAGATATTTTAAGAATAAATACATAGCACACCTATACACAAAACTGACACAAAAGATACATATCTAATGTAGCTGAAATACAAGTAAAACTGGATTAACTTAGCAATCAAAACCAAAATGTTGTATAAACAAGATGCTTAAGATAATAAGAAAAGAGCTTTTTTTTTTTTAAGTGTACCTTTAGGTGTTGGAGCTTCCTCTTTTTTTGAAACAGCAACTTTTTTCTCTGGGGGAGCTTTCTTAGGAACCTCTGGCACTTAAAAAAACATAAAATATAAGATTGCTGAATTCTAAATTTCAAAGATTTATTGGAGTATTATAGATTTCATTAATCTGTTTACAAGAATATCAAGACACACCACATAACACATTCATACACTTAACATAGAAAGGTATATGACAAGAGCAACATATATTTGATAAAAACCAAAATCAAACCAGTTGCTGGAAGATTATCATATGCTTTAAGAATTATTTCCTAACTGAAGAAAGAGCTGCTCAAATATATTACCTGGTCTTAAAAACAGAGAAATTTACATAGAATATTAATTCTAACACAAACATGCTTACATACAGACTAACAGGAAAATAAAACTCAACAGGTATTGTACACTCCATCTGTAAGTATATCTTTGGCATGCAGATATTCTCCTCTGGGAATGGGAACATGTACTTTTTCTTCATGCACAGTTTCTCTAGGCCCTTCAAAAACTCTAAAGGTATTAAAATTCATTTAAGTAATCTTTCTAAGGCTTTTGAATATCTTAGATGAGAACGGACATTCAACTTATCACACAAAGATTACATTTATCATGTGCTTGCATTGAGAACATAAGAGAAGTTAGGAAAAGAGGACAAAAGCACAGAACTCATTAAAGCCCACATTCAAAAGATGCTGTACCTTTTGCTGGGGGAGTCACCTCCTTTTTAACAACAGCAACTTTCTTTTCTGGAACAGGTTTCTTAGGGACTTCAGGCACTTTGGAAAACATTGATAAAGTAAGAGATTTTAATTTTTGGAACATTTATCCAGATTGCAGTAATCCAAGATTGTTTTATCCAATGAACACAGGGCCTGGACAGCGACCTGAGCAGTGCAGCCAACACAGTACAATGCACAGTGTTTTGGACAAATGTGGACTATACAGGAAAGACACTATGATACAGTATAAAACTCTGATGTTAAAATCACTGCACTAGCACCATTCATGGGACTCTCTTGAAGTAAAAACACCCTACACTTGTCTGCAAAAGCCAAACAACTTAAATATAAAGTACAAGATTGGTAAGAAAGAGAAGGGTCCAAGCTGAGACAGATTCAAGCTGTAAGCTAAGTTAGAGCACAATTGAAAAAGTGAAATTGTGCAATGGAGACAGTGCAAAATCAAATAATGCATACGGAGATAGCACAAAAACAAAGACACACAGAGAGTAAATTCCTAAATATATCCAAGAAAACATGAAAAATAGTACAAAGAAAGAAAATTTCTTTGGGTTTTGCTTCTTTCTTTTTTTTACTAGAGCAGCAGAAATACCTTTAGCTGGTGGAGCTTCTGTTTTAGGGATAGGAACAGGCTTTCTTTCTTCTGGAACACGCCTCTTTGGTATCTCAGGCACTTTAAAGAGATAGGTGGTGATCATTTAGGAGACAGTTAAAATAATTGGTAAACCACAGTAGGCTACTCTTAACATGGTGTATAAGCAAGCACTATATGCCAAAAACTATTCTGTTTTATCAAACAGATACAACAAACCCATCTCACAAAAAGCTATTAAAAGAATTATTTAAAGCAGTGATGAAGAAGGATAGGATTTAGAAATGCAATGAGGCTTGAACCTTTGATAGCGGAGCCATATTCAGAAAAATGGAGCACATGTTGATGTAAAGACTTTATTCACCTTCAACGTGAGAGATCTCCAGTTCTGTGGAAACAACTTCCTCCTCCTCAACTTCCTCATGTGCTACAATAGGAATTTTAAAGATATTACATGTTGAGATAGGATATACCAGTCTCCATACTATATCTGAAAAGCTTTAAGAAGGTATTACGCGTGTCTAGTACAATCATCACTGAAACCCATATGTTAACATGTAAAAAAATTGAATCCAGAAAATGAACCACATGTGCAAATCTCACAAGGAATTTTGATTCAAATTAAAACAAACAAACAAACAAACAAATATTGATTAAACTCATCCTTAATCAAACTACCTTCAATTGGGTAAACAGCTTCAAAGAATCTTTCTTCAACTGTTTTCTCATGCTCTGTTGGCTCTTCAAAGAAAAGTGTTTAAACAATATTAAGATAAATTAGTTGAAGTATTTCCATCTATTAAGCTAAATAAAACTAAAGCTACATAACACAATGAACAAAAAAAGCAAGGCATACTGAAAGACAAGTATACAATGTGTCTAAATATGTAATTTGTCATACATAAAAATAGATCAAAAGAAAGTCTAGTAGGATTGATAGATTGTTTTGATTTGGGTGCACAGACTTTTGGTTTTGTACATACCTGCAACATATGAATACTCTTCTTCTTTGTGGACAGAAACTGACATCTTTTCTTCTGAAACAGTCCATGTTTCTACTGTTGGTACTTTAAAGATAGGATTTTGTTTTAGTATTTCGTATTCTAGATCCACATTAGTGGTAGTCAGCATGTGAGTTTTTATCAAATCTTTATCTGTATTGCACATTAAAGTCTTAGACATATTTAGACAGTCAGTATTCATATTTTAAAATACTGAACACAAAACAATCACACAAGGATAATATTTAGTATTTGTTAAACACTAAAGACACAGACACCTTTAATCCAAACATTTGAAACAAATGCATGCACAGGCTTTTGGAAATAGTACTTCAGAATTCTAGAAGTGGTTCTTCAAAGATATTTTTTGGGCATGAGACACAATTATACTTTTTATATAAGGATGCATGCAGAAGAGATGAAGAAAAACTAAGTCACACTGCAGTAACTTGTATGCTCTTTAAACAAGAAGCAAAAGGCTATCCACAAATATGTTAAAAACAGACTCTATGAAAAACAAAAGCATGGTAGACATACTAATTAAACACTGAGAGTAGTCACAGCATGACTACTGCTATAGATCCGGATACATAAACACAGGCCCGCATATTCAAAAGAAACAGAGAAACACATAGGCGGCTGAAAAAAATGTGAGCTGCAATTCAAAGATTCTGATCTGTACCTTGCTTTTTCATAACTTTTTCCTCAACGACCATTGGCGTAGGTTTTGGTGGAAGAACTTTCTTGGTCACTGTTGGCATTAGAATTTTGTTAGTCAGTCAAATATTTAGCAAAGAGATCAAAATATCTACAGCTATCTATCAGTGATGTTGAAAATACAACAAACAAGACAAATAATCGAGCTCAGCAGCTAAGCCAGGCTTCTTGGAATCATACAAAGCAACATAAGGAATGTGTTTCTTTTTATTACTATGTTCTAAATGCGCTGGGTACCTCAGGGCATTTAGCACACAGGTTATTTCCTGACACTTACTGAATTGTAGCTGAAAGAATCCTGCTGCAGAGTGGGAAATGCTGTACAAAAGGAAGTAACTGCTAAGAGAATAAGGGTTCATCTTTTTATAACCAAAGAATTAACCAAGGCATCTTGGTAGATGAGTCAAGATCTAAATCTAAGCAAGATGGGGATTTTGCATCTTCAGTTTAGAGTGAAACATTATTTCACCCAGTGCAGTTTTATACACACTTCATTTCTTAAAGCATTGGTATTTAATATTTGCATTTAGTATTTTCCCCTAAAAAGCTTTTAAGCTTCTTTTTAAAGAATTCAGTGGAAGCTTTTATTAGATGTTTCAAAGACTGAAAAATTGATCAGATCATGTTAAGTAAAGACAAAGTATATGCAGATCAGCTAAGTAACAAAAGCCAAAGCTTTCATGGAAAAATGACATTAAGATAACTAAACAATAGTTACCCTCAGCCTGTTTGACTTTTTCTTCTGCAACCCTCTGAGTGGTTATCTCCACTTTTTCATCAACAGGTTTCTTGACAACTGGAAGCAATTCAGATAGATTTATTGTTTAAGTAATCTTGCAAATTGTTTTCTGGACACAAACCAGATAGAACTGGCCTTTTTTTTTTTTNTTTGTTTGTTTGTTTGTTTGTTTAGGATGTTACAAACCTTGTGCATCCTGTGCACTGTTCAGCACATTGTTTACTGGTGGTGAACAGGGATGGCAATGAGGCCCACCCTCCCCAAGAGATATGCAGTGACCTAAACAGAGAACACTTCCCAGAAGGGCAGGATTTATTGGCTTGGAAGTTGCACCCCTGCCCAAGGCTGATGTACAGGGAGAAGGAAGCATGACTGAAGCTCGGTTTGATTTTGCCATCAATTCTTCTTTTGATCCAACCACCACTGAGCAGAGAGCTCAGAAATATGAGGAGGGAGGAGAAAGGGTTGCCATGACCCTTGCTAATCTCACTGTCCAACATAATGAGAATTTTTTTCTTTCCAAGGAAATATGAATAACAAGCACCATTCGATTTGAAGGAGATGCATGAAGAGATCTTAATCTGCATGTTCCTGTTAGTTTTGTGGGAAAGTCATACCTTTTTGAACAGTTACTTCCTTCTTTTCCTTCTTTTCAGCTGTAATTGCTGGTGGTTTTCGCTCAGGCGCAGGTTTCTTAGGAACTTCAGTCAATGAAAAAACAATAACATCACTTAGTGATAAAAAATATGTTTTCTAAAAGCTCTGTAGACAGAAATGTATTAGTTATGCCATTTTAATTTTATGAATTTTATAAACACACAGAATTTTTGAGATCTAATTGTTGTAGTAAAATGTTTTGCTTATTTCCAAGTTTCATGGTTTCTCATCAGAGCCAGATTTTGTTCACAGAGGCATACATGTTACTAATCCCCAAGACAATTGTGGCATGCAAGAAATTGCAAAATACAGCCATTAACATCAATGAATAAATGTGTGAAACCTTTAAGTAAATCAAGTTTATCTAGAACACATAAAAATTACAGAAGTAATATCCAACCAACTCAAAACTACACATATCCTTACGACTAACCACTAGCTCATATTAGGTTTTAAAGACCTGCCAAGTCCATTAGCAATGAAGGTAAAATGTACCCATTCCTATCTGCATTCATACCTTGTGCTACCTTGTCTTATCATCAAGTGTCACTTAAAATTTGCCAGCATATTACAGTTCCAGATATTTTAACAAGAACAAAAACAAAAAAATGTTGCCTGGTTCAAAATGTTGGGGCCTGAATAATAAATATGAGAAAAGAGAAGAAATAAAATGACATGATAGTTCAAATACCTTCTTCATGAATTATTCTTTTTTCTTCATAAGTCACTTCTCTTTTCTCATAAGCTTCTTCCCATTCCTCTTCCCCTTCATCATAGCCTTCTTCCTTGACATAATAGTCATGGTCTTCGCCATAATCTTCTTCCCATTCTTCATAAATTTCTTTGGGCATTTCATGTATTTTCTTTTCTTCATGTATCTCTTCTCTCCTTGCCATTGATGTTATTTTGATCTCTTTGGGCTTCTCTGGTAGCACCTCAGGAACTTAAAATAAATAAATTGATTATTCATCTCATAGCCTAGAATTTGCAAGGCATATTGGATGTTCACATTTAATGAAATTATTTCACCCTCATGGATGGTTTAAGAAGGGATTATTTTTTAAGCAGTCACAATAAGCTTGGATTTCAAATGTGTGTTTTTAATATAAAGACAAAAATAAAACAATTGTGATTGATTCAAGTTAGTTCAAAACAAAACACCTTGTTTCCAAAAGGTAATTTTACTCATTATTAAAAAGTAAAAAAAAAAAAAAAAAGGAAAAAAGAAAAGCAAAAAAGAAGAAAGTTACCTTTAGGTGGGGGGACCTCTTCAGGACCTTTTTTAACCACCTTTTGGGGGACTTTCTTTAATGGAACCTTTTTTTCGGCTTAAAAATAAAATATATTTATTAAAAATAAATATATTTTAAAATTAAATTAAAAAACCTTAAGAACCTCTAAAAAGCCAAAAAACAAAAATCCAAAAACCAACTGTCATAACAAAACATGAACACAGTGGTCAAATACTATAAGAAATTTTACCTGGCTTTTTCTCCTCTGGAGGTGGAACAAGAGGCAGAAGAATGGGAATAGGGACAGCTTATAGGAAAAATGAAATATTTAGAACAAAATTTAAGTTTGATATTTCCTTGTAAATAAAGAAAAATCCCAGTTTGGGAAAATAGATTATATTATTTTACTGCAGCTGTAGAATAAAAGCAAACATGGCGCTTATTCTGACAGTTTAGAGGAGCTGAATAAATATATTTTGAGTGGCAATCCCCATTCTACATTTATTTGAGCCCTGAATGTCCTCAGTTTTATTTTCATTGCTGCCATCACTCTCCTATCTTTGCTGATGGCAATTAATCTAAATATCAAATCTTTCCCCTCCTGCTACCACTGCAAGCATTTACCAAAATATCCTGGAAATAAACTCAAGAAGTTTAAACTGCTGAGGTATATAGTAAGCTACTGGGTGTAACAGAAGTATAAATAATGTTTGTAGTCTATGGTCCAAAACCAGAGAGTGGGGAGAGACTGGTTGCAATAAACATGAAATCCAATGTATGGCTTTAAAAGAATATTTTTTTAAAGGCAGTAATTCAGATACCTTCTTTAAAAGATATTTTTGTACTAAAAAAAGGGGTGAAAATGAAAAAAAAAAATATCAGAGAGGAAGACGGAAATAAAAGGAAGATCAAATGAATGGACTAATAGGAAAACACGATGGAAAGGACTCTTTTAAAGAGATTTAATTTAGTTCCTACCACTACCTGTGTAGAGTTTTCACCTTCCACACAGCAAAGAAGCCTATCCAAGCCAAATTTTGTTCACAGGGCCAATTAACTAGATCTTATCACTGAGCTGTCTAATATTTATCTCTGAGGTTTCCACTGGCTTTCTGCTTCAGTGCAGATATGGAACAAGTATTGTTTGTTACCCTACCTTCAGCGGGTTTTTGAGGTGGAACTGCAACCTTGGCATCAGGAACATCTAGAAAATCAAAAGGTTTAATTGACTTAATAAATACTGGTAATTAAATAATACAACATGCTCTCTTCAAGAACAGTAGTTGACAGTGCTTTAATCTTTCTTTTTGTAACATACAAGGGTTGTAATTTGCTCCTCAAGTATAAGCTAGGCAACCAATAGATAACTAATTGTATTAACCTTTCAGTCCAGCCAGATCATACAATGTTATGGTTTATTTCTAAATCATTCTTGCAACATTTGGAGTAGGCTCTTAAGAACATTCAAAAGAGAAGATCACTACATATCATAAGGAGATGATTGTTGCTTATTTTGCCTCTTTGGTTATGTTTTTCAGTTGCACAGAGAAGAATCTATCTGTTAATTGGTACATCTTCATTGTTCTATTCCTTAGTAATTCAAACAAAAATAAACTTCTATGTTTTGGAGAATGTGGCATTCCATATTGTACAAAATAGGGTCCCTGTTAATGCCACTGATTGTGGATTTATCTCAGTATTCATTGCTACTATTTATGAGAATAATAGCTCCACATGTCTTTGGATGAGGAATATTTTTTCAGGATGTAGGTTTTACTTACTCTAACCAGGAATAAAATATTAGCAAAAAATAAAAAAGCAGAGCTATGCTTTAATTCTGTGACAGAATATAGACACGATCTTGTGCCATTCTTGCTTGAGAGCTTTACCTGGTGGCTTCAACTCCAGTTTGATTTCTGCAAAGGAATATTAGATTTCTTTTAGGACTATTGATTTTTCCAGAATCATGTTTCAAACAAAGAAAATTGCACATGGCTATGATCACAAATTTGTTTAGAAAATTTGCTAACCTTTGGTTACCAGATAGAGCTCTGCAGTGCTTCTTGCTTCTCCTCTTGGTTCAAGACGAGCAATTACAGAATATACACCTGCAGCAGCCAAGAATGTTGGTATTTACATGCTTTATCATTTAAAACCAGACAAAAACATCTGATAAAAAATGTCACTAACACAAATGTTCCATGCATTTTTACCTTCGTCTTCTGCATTAACATTGTGAATAGTCATGTAATGACAACGACCTTCACTTCTGAAGCTGTACTTGGGACTCTCTCTCAGTTCAGTGGGGCCTTTGTACCACGTCACAACTGCATCATCAAAAGAAACCTCACACTCGAAGGTTGCAGACTGGTGTTCACTCACAACAATGTTCTGTATGCTCTTCGTGAACTGAATTGGTTCCGCTGTTTTAGAAACAAAAAAATATATCAGTTGTTATATTCCACCGTGACATTTAGTTTATCTAATTCTTTCTCATTGTTGTCACCATGATAGCTAAATTTTAAGGAGATAATAGCAATAGACCTTGAAAAAGTAGAGTAAGAGAAAGGGATCCCATCTTTTATGAAGTTTTATGTATAAGAATGATGATTAGAAGACATAAGAGTACAACTGTAACAAGATTGCTGTGCAGATACATTTTGTAAGAGGAGCCAGTAAAGAAACTAAAGATAAAGAATAATTATGAAAAAGTCCAAGGAAAATATAAGAGTCCCAAAGAAAATAGAAGCTAGTATGACTCAGATTGTTTGTGGGCTAAGGCACATTATTAATCATGGTTTAGTCAAGAATACTAAGTTACACAACTATGTCACATATTGTTCAAAGAGAAAGGACAGTAAAATTTCTTATTTAGTCCATTTCCAAGTTTGGGAATCTGTCTTTCAGAAATTCTTTTTATTTTCATTTGTTCTGGTAATGAGCCATCCAGAAACTGTCCATCACTACTGTAAAAAAGAGATTCTGTATCTTTACAAACCTTCAATGGCCAGATCTGCCGATGTTTCTAGACTGTCAAGCTTGCAGGTGTACTGTCCCTCATCTTCTGTTCTAACATCCTTGATGATGAGTTTGTGCACTTTGTCAGAGACTTGTGTTGAATATCTCCCTCCTATCTTAATGGGTCTCCCATTTCTATACCACTGAGACTTGGCATTTGGGATAGAGAACTGACAAGTCAGTGTGCATGTTTTTCCTTCCTTGAAGGTAGTGTCATGAAGATGCCGCTCAACTGCAGGTTCTATTAGCATGTTAAAACATACATTTTAGCAGAGATCAGACAGCTGAATAAATAAAGTGTAAACTAATTCAGATATGTACTTGAGAAGTACACTTACCAATCACAGTTAGCTTGGCACTGGCAATATGTGGTCCACACACTATTCTGAAATTTCCCTGATCTTCAGGCTGGCAGTTTCTAATTCTCAGTATGTGGCGATCACCTTCAATTCTAATTTCATATTTGTCATTGGAGTCCAGTTTCTGGGTTCCCTTGTACCATGAAAGTTTAATTTCTGGATAGTTAATTTTAATCTCACATTCAAAGATAGCGTCTTCATCTGCTAAAACCGTCTGATTTTCAATGTCTCTGATCAGAGTAATGGGCTGGAAAATATTAGTTTAAATTAATTTAAAGTTCCCTGTTATGGGTTTGAATATTTCATAAATCAGTCCAAAATTATTTTACCTCTGTTTGTGTGAGTCGTTGCTGAATGAAAGCTACAAGTTCATCAAACTCCTGATCTTCCCTTTGAGCTTTTTCTGTGAGCTCAATTTCCTATAAAAATGCAGAATATACTCAAGGATTAAAGGATACTAAATGTCAAGCTGTCATGTTTATCCAACACAGAATTCAGTCCTACATCAATTTTTATGTATATCTTCCCATTCTAACAATTGCAGTCAAGTTATGAAGACAGAACCTACTTATCCAGAAGGCCCATTTGTTCTTCTTGGATTTGAGCATGCAAGAAATTGAGAACTGTCAGTAAAAGATCTAAAGAAGAATGAGAAATTCCTGCACACATCAAAATTTCAGAGTGTGGGCATCAAGTCTGTTCAAGAGAAACATTTTACTCCTAAGAGAGCCAATGCTGCAGTCACACAGTATCTTACCAATCTATGGCTTTCTTCTGCTTGGGTTTGCTTTAGTAACTCAAACGCTTGCAGAAGGCCACGGAAATCTGTAATTCCATACATGCGAGCATATTTCTCATATTCTTTGGGATCTACATTTTTGAGAAGTTCCAAGATATCAATAGGTTGCTCTTCCTCTTCTTTTCTTTTTGTTGGAGTGCTATTCAAATCAATAAGAGTAGTTAATTATATAGTATTTCATTCCCAGAAAGCTGTTTAATGAAATATTGAATCAGCTTAGAGCTGCCCTGTGCAGTGGAATCCTTTAGCTTAGTCTAGTCAGGTGCTTCTATTTTTAGTACAGTTATTGTTATTTAATGAATATTTTAAAATTATATCTTGTTCTGAGATGTATAATTTAAAAAGTTCCTTTTGTGTTCATAGCAAATTAATCTATGAAAACTTTCAATATACCTTTTTAGTTTTGCCCTGAGATCCCCTTCAACAACTTCTTTCTGTCTTTCTTCAACTTGCAGGTTTACACTCCTCTCAATTTCACCGTGTTGGTTAAAAGCTACACATTTGTACATGCCAGAGTCAGTTTTTATTGTGTCCTTTATTTCTAGTTTGGCTTCATCTCCTCTCTGCTGGATTATAATGCGGCCTCCCTGGTTGAGTTGCCTCCATTTTCCCTTCATCCACTTAACATTCGGAATTGGATCTCCTCCAACTTTTGCAATAAATGTTGCAACAGTCTCTGCAGAAAGATGCAAATGAGGCAGCTAAGTATTTCCAGTTGTTTATGACAGTGGAACATCATCTCAGACAACAGGTGCAGGCAAATAGAAGACAATGTATTGTTTTGAAAAGGGTTCTTACTTTCCATGACTTTGATACTCTGAGGCTCTGACACAAAATAAAGTTTGCCTTCCACTTCTGCTTTCTTAGCTACTGGAGCAGCTGCTGGTTTTTCTAAAAAAAGAGAGTCAGACAGTTATAACAGATGGCTTCATGCCACAGTTTATGTTCGTGTGTGATGATGCTTCTGAAGGAATTGTAAAAAAGAAATTAATTCCTGAGAAATTAATTCCTGAGTTTTTTGAGTAAACAAAATACTATGCAAGAGGTGAAAAAGCAAAATATTTTAATATTGTTTAAACCAACTTGTAGTTAGTTTACTTTCCAGATGAAACCGTCCACAATGGACTGTTCATTTACTTCAGTCAGGCCATTTATACTCTCCATGGATGCAAATGCATAGATGGATATGCAAATAAAAGGCCTCATTTTTAAAATGGATCAGTTTTCAGTGAGATATTATATTTTCAGTCTATTTCTGCATATTATGCCCTGAGAGTTACTTGCATTTTTCTTATCAGTGATCTGTTGAATTCTCTTGTTCTTCTATTACATAGTCTTTAGCATAGTGACTACCCCTATAGTGATAAAGAGACTGTTTGTATATATTGCTGGACCCTTATGTCTTTCATGCAATGGTAAAGGAAGATCTACACAGAAGGACTCATGTTTAGACTCTATTTACTTTCAGCTAAAAGGTCAAAATGTCTTAGAGCTGTAACAGTTTTGAAACAATTAGCCTTTAAGGCCATATTCTCAATCAAATTCTGTCTGTATTTTCCTTTTATAAACACGTCTTTTCAGATGCATTCCATAAAACATGCATGACCAAGTAATTTCACCCATTTAGCTTGCATTTTTCTTAAATGTGGTGTTGAGATATAGAAAATAAATTCTTAATCTCTTTGGTAAGAATATACTATTGATTTGACACTGATCTCTCACCATTTATATCACTATTGATATGAAAATTATTGTTATATACTCTGTTTTACCAGATTCTAATGTTTTACAAAGAACTAAAAGTAAATAATTTTATGTCATTAGATTACTAACTTTTTTGTTCCACAGAAAACAAAGTGGGATAGAGCTTTGGCTGACATTTTTATGATATGCCTTATTTTCTTCATGTTACTGTACCTTTAACTGTCACTTTAGATTTGCAAGTATCAGTGCCAGCTGCATTTGAAGCTTTGCATACATATTCTCCTGAATCTGATTTGGTAACTGCAGCAAGTTCTAGAAGAGCTACTCCATTAGCAAAGCTGAAGTTGCATTTGTCTGAAGCTCTTATTTCTCTTCCTGCCTTCAGCCACTGAATCCGGATGGGCTGTGATCCCTGGACATGACAGCTAAGATGCAGGGTGTCACCTTCCTCTGCTGCTGCTGGTTGAAGAGGCTGGTCAAAAACTGGGGGCTTTTTAGGTTCTGGAATATGAAAATGCTTGAGTGAATACTCAGGAAAGTATGATCAAGAATATAAGAGAGATACATGTGATTCATAAGAAGGTGATGGCAAGGAATGGAGGAGGATAAACAGAAGCCTGAGAATGTCAATCATAATTTTAGAAAGTGGAATAAATATTAAGAGAGCACACAGTATATTTCCTACATAAACATGCAAGAAATATCTTGATTCCCTCAGCAAGAACCTTTACATGCAAAAAACCAGTATGAGAACTAAAGCACTATTAGGCTGCAAAACTATGTAAAAATCCTTACAGAAATAAACCTGCAGTTTCCTGCAAGACTATTATGATGAAGTGTCCTGCTACCGCAACACTGTGTCAATAGTGCCTAAGCTTAGATTTCATTACACAAACCCCCTGTTACTCCACAGAAAGAGAATGATGAAAAATTCAACAGAAATGTCCCGAAGATTTCAATGTGGTCTTTAAATCAGTCATAACAAATACTGAAAAATAAGTCTCTCCTTGAAAAAAATATCATTTTGTTGTAATCAAAAAAATAAAATAATTTCTTGATTTTGCGTCCATCTCTGGACAAACCACTGCTGTTAAGGTGAGTAAAACCAGCTTATCAGAGAAAAGCTAAATACTTGCAGCTAAAGAAAGAAAAGCAAGAACAAAAAAAAGTAAGACTTCAACCAACCTCTGATGACAACAGAAGATGTACTCAACACACTTCCTGCTTCATTGGACACTTTACAGGTATATAAACCAGCATCTGATTGCTCTACGGTCTTTATATGCAAAAGCAAGGCATTGTTTTTGAAAGATATTTCACACCGAGCACTTGAATGGACTTCCTGATTGTTTTTATACCAAGCAACAGTCAGAGGCTGAGAGCCAGAAACACGACCCTCAAGTTTAAGTTCATTCCCTTCTGTTTCTTCTACTGCTTCAGACAGTTTCTTAGTAAAAGTAGGTGGAGTTTTTCGTTCTGTAAAAAAAAGAACAAAAATTCCATGAATCCATCTTGAGATGAAAAATTCTAAAGACAATGTTTTAAGAGAAATTTGAACATTGGAGAATTGAATTGATATTTACTCTCGTTTAAACTGGATATATTTTTAAAGTGAAGTTATGCTAAGATAAACAGCAGGAATCTTGCTGTTACAGTCACTGTCACAGTGGATTTCCCTGTTTGAAAAAAAAGTTCTCTTACATTGATTTAAGCCATACACCATTTAAAAAACCCCAAGAGTTTGGTCAAGTTCTTAAGAAAGAGATAGGCCAGACCCTATTAAGAAAGTAGGCCAAAGAAAATGTTTTATTTCTCCTCCCATTGTTGTTAGTAAGCCTTCTGAATTCCCTTAGAAGATTCATAGGTATCTCCAGATAGGTACTCTCAGGCAACATCTCAAAAGTTTTCTCAAAGTTATCTTGCAGTAATGAGGCCAACTTCCTTTATAATTGAAGGAAGAAAAATATAGATGCAATGCATTATCTATTCAGTACCTTTAACAGCCAGTTGAGCTGTGCAAGAGTCCTTTCCAACTTCATTGGTAGCATAGCATGTGTATGTTCCAGAATCGCCCCTGTCAACTCTCAAGATGGTCAAATGGGCTGTGTTGTCTACATAACTGATCTGATAGTTTCTTCCTGTTTTAATTTCTTGGTTATCTTTTGCCCAAGTGACTCTAATAGGCTGTGTCCCAGAAACGTGACACTCAAAATCAGCACTTTCTCCAATAATGCCATCCACAGGTGTAAGTGGGATGTCAAAGAATGGAGGAGTTTTCCCTTCTGAAGAGTGAAAGAAATAAAAATCCAGCACTTAAAAATCTCAATTTGCTTTAAAACTCTGTGAAATAAGAATCTCTTGTATGATATTAAATCCATACATAAAGCAAAACTTAGTTTTAAGACATTTCCATTAAATATTTCACAGCCCACTAACCTGTAAGGACAAGCCTGCCACTAGAAGAAGCAGTCCCAATAGCATTGACAGCTGTGCAGGTGTATTGCCCAATAAGGCTCCTATCTGTCGTCAGAATCTGCAGAGTTGCTACATTATCTACAAAGGACGTGTGGACATTGTAGCCCTCTTTCAGACGCACGCCGTCTTTAAACCAAGATACTTCAATGGGTTCTGAGCCAGCAATGCCACAATCAAACACCACTGGTAAGCCAACAGTTTCATGAACATCTCTTAATTTTCGTGTGAAAGAAGGAGGAAGTTTACGCTCTGTAAGAAAGCAAGTATTGCACAGTGAGGTCTTTCAAGAGATAAGCACCTGTTGCTGTACTCAACAATAACCACTGCTGGAGAGTATGGTGTATTTTGCTTAAGAGCCCTGTGCATATGGTTGCAGGAAAAGAGGTGATCGTTCTGCTCTCACTTAGACCCAGTGAGCCTCAGGACTGCTAACACTGGAAACAACCAAAGCAATATCCTGAATAGGGTGGGAAGAGACAGAAGCTTGTAGCAGTACAGAAGAGCTGTGGTCACTAAGTGCCATATTTCGATTAGCTCTACTGGTAGGGCTTTGTTAGTAGAAGAGAGTGCCACAGGGTACCTTAAACATCAAGAAACAGTAAAGTGTTTTATGAGGAAGGGGCAACTGTTGTTTTCCAAAATAGCAGAGCATATTTAAGAAAAATAAGCCATTTCCCTATATTTAAAACTGAAATATTCACCTTGAACTGTAAGCAAACATGATGAAGAGGCCTCCCCAACAGTGTTTTCTACTTTGCAGATGTACTCCCCACTGTCACTACTGTCCACCTGGCTGAAAACCAGAGTAGCAATTTGGTTCTTAAAGTGCATTTTCACAGTAGCAGTTCCTCTCAGCTTTGTATCACCTTTGTACCATGATACAATCATTTCTGGTGTTCCAGCCAGCTGGCACTGTAAGGATGCAGAATCCCCAACAGTCACCTGCACTGGCTCCAAGGGCGTAATGAAGTAAGGTGGTTCTGAAGGACAAAGACACACCATTAGCATGAAAAGATATTGCGTGATGACCATTAGTAGTTCAAATAACACTTGCTGAAGTGATGTTGGCTTGACGCACCTAGTATTGTGATTGTACCGTGACAATTATCTTTCCCAGATTCATTTTCAATATGACAAGAATATTGCCCCTGATCTTCTACTTTGCTGCTAGGGATTTCCAGTATGGCAGATGTTTCTGTAGTGGTGATGCTACACTTTTCAGAGTGCACTATTTTCACTCCATTTTTCTTCCATGTCACTGAAATCGGTGGAGTACCCGTATATGAGCATTCCAAGATTAAATTTTTCCCTTTCTCTACACTTAAATCATTCACCTTCTTCACAAATTTGGCTGCTTCTATAATGAAAGACAGGAAGAAAACAAATTAACTAAAGCCAAGAGATCATCTTTAGAAGCATAAGAAGCAGTAGTCTGGACAAACCTTTGACAAAAAGATGTGTTGTGCAAGAAATTTTCCCTGCCTCGTTAGAGACCTGGCAGGTGTAGTCTCCACTCTCAAGTGGATGTACATCAAACAGCTCCAGTTCTGCAACTGAATCTTGCAAGGTGATACTGCATCTGGGTCCTGGTACTAGCTCAACACTGCCTCTGAACCATTTAATTTCCAGTGGAGGGGAACCTTTTATGATACTAGTAAGGGTTATGTTTGCCCCAGATAAAACATCCAGTGGTTCAGGTTTCTTCACGAAAGATGGTGGTTCTAAGCACACAAATAAGAAATAGAAGAAGTACATTTAAACTTCTTTTTAAGATTACAGTAATCAGAAATATGCAGTAAAGAAGAAACGAAATCTTTCTGAAAATAAATTTGGGCCCTCTGACTCTGGCTTCTCACTGATACTGACCTCTAACACTCAAAAATGCGCTGCATTCGTCAGACCCAGCTACATTAGTAGCTGTGCACGAATAAGTTCCCGTATCAGACTCCTGAAGTCCATTCACTTTCAGAGAACAGGTATTGTCTGTGAGAGTAGCCTGATACTTCTCTCCACTGGTAATCTCTTGTCCATCATGAAACCAGGAAACCTGAATAGGTGGTGACCCATAAACTTTGCACTCCAGTACAGCAGAAGAACCCAGCTGACCATATGTTTCTTTCAGTTTTCTTGTGAAAGAAGGAGGTATAATACGATCTACATTTGTTTCAAAATAAAAATAAAAATAAAAATTACCACACAGGGTTCTTAAAATGCAGGAAGTTCTTCATGCATACTAAAATTAGCGACCTTTGTTTTGCTGTGTCTGCTTGGGCAATCTACTCTGACACATCCAAGTATTTGAAAAACAGTTAATGGTTAAGGATATGCTGGAACTTTCTTTCACAATCTTTGAGGAGCACCTTTTATTTTTGCCATTCTTTTTCATAAGCAACAATATTACACCAGCTGCCCAAGACAACATGTAGACTTAAGTTGAAGAAATCAAATCCTTTAAATAATTCCTGCCCCTCCAATTTTAGGTAGGCATCTAGTCTTGATGCCTGTCAAAATGGCATGCCAAGTACTCCTAAGATTATACAAGTCTCTTAGGTTGCCAATCACAATAACCACTTTGCTATCTGAAGGCTTTGTAAAGGAACTAAAGGATCAGATGTGCCTCAAAAAGAGTAGTCAACTAACCTGAAACATGCACTGAGGCTGTGCAGCTGCTTTTACCAACACTGTTTTTCACCTCAAAAGTATATTCTCCGCTGTCTTCTAGTGTTGCATGGAGGATCTTAAGCCCAGATACTTTGTTGAAGAAACTGATTTTATATTTATGATCAGTGGACAGTTCATTACCATCCTTAAACCACCTAACAGTAAGCTCTGGTGTGCCATCTACGGTGCATTCCAGAGTACAAGAGTCTCCAGCTGTAACTCTGACTGGGCCTGGCTTCTCTACAATGACTGCAGGTTCTGCAATGAAATGCAAGTCAGAAAATTTTTTAAAACAACAGTGCAGTAGTTATGATTAAAATTTAATTGTTAAAGCATCTTATAACACGTTGTGTTTTTCGTCTTGTGCTACCGACCTAGCACTTTCAGCATGGCAAAGCATTCCTGAACTCCAGCATCATTTTTTATCTGACAAATGTATTTCCCAGCATTGGTTGGTTCTGCATTTCCAATCTGCATAGTTGCAATGTTTTCTGAATAGGAGATCCAAAGATTATCACTTTCTCTGATGATTTCCCCTTTGTCTTTTAACCACAGAACAGAAATGGGCTGTGATCCTTGTACTGCAGCCTGCAGTTCAATCGACTCCCCAGCCACGACAGTGAGATCACTCAGCTTCTTCACAAAGGTTGGTGGTGCTATTTAAGAGAAGATATTTAACAGTAAAAAAACCCGCCAGGAGCGGAAAAGTAGGAGAAGAATGGCAGGAACAAAGAAATGCCAGGAAGATGCCAATCTTTGTACAAACCTCTTAGTGTTACAGAGCCAATACAGGAGTCACTTCCCACATCATTTACAGCCTTACAGTGATATTCACCAACATCTGCAGTATCCACACTAAGAATGTGAAGACTAGCTGTGTAGTTCTCAGACATGACCTTATACTTCTTGCTGCTCCGAATTTCTCGTTTGTCTTTATACCACGAAATCTGGAATGGAGGAGTGCCCTGAAGCTCACACTCCAGGTGAATATCAGACCCTTTCAAGGTCTCGACTGGATGGGGCTTCTTGGTAAAAATGGGGGGTGCTGGAAAAAAGAAAAAAGAGTTATCGTTTTTGTTATTTGAGCAAAAGAGATTAAAGGGGACAGAAGAGTCAAGTAATTCTTCTGAAGTTAAATAGCAAAGACAAACAAAAGGTACGAAATATCTGCCACAGAGACCAGAAACAGACAAGAGGTTTGCCATCTAGTCAGGAAGGTTTTGGCCTCTCTGACAAAAGAAAGTGGGGTTTAAGAGCATTTCCCAAAGGAGGACTCTTACAGTTAGAAAGCAAAGGTAAGTGCTGAGGTTCTGACCTTTTACTCTCAGTGTGGTGCTGGTGCTGGCACTGCCCGCTGCATTCTGAGCTTCACAAGTGTAGTCACCACTGTCTTCAACACTGAGGTTATGCATTTCAATTACTGCCACTGAATCCACAAAGGACATTCTGTATTTTTCACTGGGATGGATTTCAGTTTCACCTTTGTACCAGGTGACTTTGATTTCTGGAGATCCACCTATTTTGCATTCATACGTTGTGGAATCGTGCTCTTTCACAAGTTTTGAAGAGTCTAGTTTTTTAATAAACCGTGGTGGTTCTGGAAAGCCAAAAAGGGGAGGTGCCGCTTTAAATTGCACTAATAAGCAGGGAGATATGTAACTGAAACTGTAAGCTTTAGGGACTTAAGCAAAAATTCTGATTTTGCAATTGTTACGAAATTTTTTTTAGATGATCTTAAGTTGGTCCAAAATCCATATTAAGAAGCAAACAAGTTTTCTATATGCATGCAGTTGAGTTTTTCCTTACTTTATTGATGACCGATTAGTTGACGTGTTTTTCTTTATGAAATGTTCTCTCGTAATACATGAGCAATCAAAATGCCTGATGTAAATGCAAGAATCCAACTGTTCAGCCAAGAAATGTTATTAGAAACATTTATGCTGAGTGTTATAGAAAATTCTTTATATCCTGTGATTAGTAATTAACATAGTCATTAAATGTATCTGCATTATAACCGGTCACACATTTAATGCAAAAACGAACATAAAGTTGCACATAAGGAACAAAAGTTAAGGAGCTTGGGTAGCAAAAATAGAGCTTAGAAATAATCATGCTGAGGAGAATTATGAGATGGCTGGTATTACAGAAATTGGGGTTAAATGTCCTGTGACTGAAAAGTAAAACAGGTGATTACATTTTGTTCCATAAGAGAGGAAAGGAGTGGAAGTTTGATACTTTTCATCAAAAGCACCATCTGGATGATTAGAATCACAAGACTGAATGGTTATAGATCAAAGATATAACTAGCAAAACCAAGAGGTGGTAATGTGGGCACAACAAACAAATCTCTCTGCAAAACAGGATGAAGTGTGCCTCTGTGTGACTGTCTGTAAAGTGTAGGAAGACTATCTAATTTATTGTGAATTATTGCAACCTGTGGGACAGTTGCGGAACATCCTGTGTTGTTAGAAACAAAACTTCCTGGGTTTCTGAAAATAGAAATGATGGTTCGTTAACATCAAGACTTGGAACCTTAGTCATTTACTATCAGATTTCACTTTGAGAAGAAGTTGATTATCTCTCTGCATACTAACAGTTGCTGGGTAGTCACATTCTGATTCCACTCCTTTCAAAAAATGAGGACATACAGATTAGTAAGGTATAAATTTAGAATGTAAAGCAGTTCTAGAACATAAAGCAATTATTAAAACTATAGATTAGGAACATTAAATGTTAGAGTGAGAAAGTTAATAAAAAGCTGTCAGGTTTTCAAGGCAAATTAAATAAAAGATCTTAATTCTACAAACAAAAGGCGGCACATCACAGAAGTGAGAGAGCATATGCTCAAATTAAACACATGCAAATCAATGTACCCAAAGAGCTTGCCCTTTCAAGTTCTATCGGAATTGGCTGAAAACAATGAACATCACTAATTTTACAGTCCAGGGGAAACTGTACAAATTCTAAAGAACTCAAGGGAGTGTCAGTAAATTCAGGATCAAAAAATAAAATAATAGTACTGAAAAAACTCCTCAGGATTTTACAAATAAAGATTTGAAGAGTAAGAAAAGAAATAAGGCCAGCTGGGATCATTTTATGAATGGTAACTGTTCAAATAAAGCTATTAGCAATGATATAGTTAGTAATAAACAGAATTGTGATTGTGGTGGAAAGAAGCTTTAGACCTTTTAAAGAGATTTGGTTTCTTGCCACAATCTTTCAATGAATTTTGTTAGTCAAGCTACATAATACAGCATCCCTACTTATTACTGAATCCAGGTAATTCAGTCTTATACATTCTACCCACCCCCACCAAGAAAAATGCTTATGGCTGGAATATACTTGATATACACAAAACATTTGACAAGTAATTAATACAAAATCTTGCTACTAGTGGTTCAGTTTCCTGTGTTATTTTGTTATTTGTCTTAGAGAGTAGAAGGATTTAATCTCAAAATATTCCCCCCTCCCCCCCCAAATTCATACAGAGAAAAGAGGAAGAAGAAAAAAAAAAGGAAGAAAGAAAGCACTAAAGCAACAGGGACCTTTTAACTCAGGCATAATATAAGCAGACTATGTTACATTTCTTCTTTTATAAAATCAGTAAGATTGAAATATCCAGAAGAGTTATAATTATGTTCCCACCGTGTGGAATGGATATTTGACACCAAGTCTGCTCTCAGATCTCCCAGTTTTGCTGTTTAGAAGATAAATTTTCAATGTTTTCAATCTGTGAAAGAGCAAAACTATTTCCAGGAGTTGCACGTGCAGTAAAAATTCTTTTAAGCCTCATAAGTAAACTGGATTTCTTCGAATTTCCTTTCACTCCCCTGGGCAACCTAGTGACTGTCACTGCTGGAGAAAGACTTTAGAAAGAGGTTTTGCTGGCCAATGGGACCATTCATAAAGGCACAACTGAGTAAGTGAGATTTAATGTTTCAATGGAAGAATCCCTTTGATAAGAAAAAGCATATACTATACCACATCAGAAGAAATATAAGTATTTAAGTATTACAATAATATTTAAGTGAAATAAGACATCTCAGTGTAACCTCTTGTAAAGATGGTTAGTTGCACTCAGGACTGTGATTTCCAGGTGTCTGCCTTGCAAAGAAAACCTCATAAACGCTAAAACCCGCAGCAATACCTTGTACAGCCAGCTGAGCTGCGCATGCATCCTTTCCAACACTGTTGCTGGCAGTGCATGTGTAGAGTCCAGCATCCCCTTTACCAACTTTTAGGACTGTCAAGCTGGCCGTGTTTTCCACCAGTGTCATTTTGTAGTTGCCACCTGGACGAATTTCTCTGTTGTCTCTGGTCCAAGTAATCCTCATGGGAGCAGAACCAGTCACGTGGCACTTAAAGGTTGCACTTTCCCCTAGTGCCACATCGATAGATACCGGCTTGATGTCAAAGAAGGGAGGTTTTAGGTGTTCTGCAAAGAGGAGAGCATGGCAGAGCTCACCACCAAGCCTGCCTCACCATGCCACACCCATTGTCCCCGGCCACAATGAAATGGGTAGAGGGGGAAAAAGGGTGGAGAAATAAAAGAGCGAAGACATACAAAAGATTTCGTTTTAAGTGTGAGCTACAAACCTGTGAGGAGAAGTTTGGCACTGGAAGAAGCAGTCCCCAGAGCATTTTGGGCTGAGCAAGTATACTGGCCACAGTAATCCATACTAGTTTCCAAGATCTGTAAAGTCGCAACATTATTAAAGAAGGCTGATTGCATGTTATCAGTGTCGCTTAAGAGAACACCATCCTTGTACCAAGACACCTGGATAGGCTCTGAGCCAGTTATGCGGCAGTCAAATGTCACTGGGGCACCAACCACCTCCTGAATATCTTTTAGTTTCCTGGTGAATGTAGGGGGAAGTTGACGTTCTGCAAAACAGTAATAATCACCACTGTCAGTAGGAAGCCAACCTAGAATTAATTATCTTTGAAATTAATAAAACCCCCTTTCTGTAGACAACAAAGAGGTCCTACAAACTACCCCAGAAAAGAGTGGCTCTTGGCCCATCACCTTTAACAACAAGCAAAGCTGTGGAGGTGGCAAAGCCGATGCTATTTTCTGCTTTACAGATATATTCTCCAATGTTGCTATCCTCTATAGCGGAGAATGCCAGTGTTGCCACATTGTTCTTGAAGTGCATTTTGTAAGCCTGTGTTGATCTGAGTTTGGTGTCATCTTTGTACCAGGACACCTTGATTTCTGGTGAGCCGCCAATCTGGCATTTTAAGGTCAAGGGCTCGCCAACCTTCACCTCCACACGGTCCAGTTGTGTGACAAAATAGGGTGGTTCTAGGGAAGGAGAGAGCATGGTGAGCAGAGGCAGAGCATCACTGGGGTGCATTACAGGGGATCAGGGGTGATGAATACCTAAGATGGATACAAGGCTGTGGCAAATATCCCCACCCGCCTCATTTGCCACCTCACAGGTATATTCTCCTTCATCATTCTTCGTGCTGTTGAAGATTTCAAGAATGCCAGATTTTTCAGTAGCTGTAACAGTGCAGCGTGGAGACTGAGAAATGGGCATGCCATTTCTTTTCCAGGTGACAGAGATGGGAGGGGTGCCAATGTAGCTGCTTTCCAGCACAATGGACTTCCCCTGCTCCACACTGAAATCACTTAATTTCTTCACAAAGACTGCAGGCTCTGTGGGGAGGTATAAATCAATAGTAAGACAGGCAGATTTGGAAGAGCTGCAGGCAGAGAGTGAATGAAGGCAACTGTGTGTTCATGCACACACCCAGACACACCTTTCACAAACAGCTGTGTTGTACATGAGGCGCTGCCAGCATCATTTGTGACCACGCAGGCATAGTCCCCACTGTGGCCTGGCTCCACATTGTAGAGCTGCAGCTGTGCCACAGACTCACTGAGAGAGATGGAGCAGCTGCTGTCTGGCACCAGCTCCCTGATGCCTCGAAACCAGGTCACTTTGAAGGGAGTACTGCCCTTGATGTAGCTGGTGAATGTCACATTTGATCCAGGCAAAACTTCCTGGGGATCAGGTGTCTTCACAAAAGAAGGTGGTTCTAAGGATCATGCAAGGAAATGAAAGAGGGAGAAAGATGTTAATAGGAAGGTCTCCATGGGGAGGAAAATGAGCGAGTTTGAGTTAAAAAAAAAAAGAAACCATGGGAAAAAAACCCCAAACAAAACAAAACATGAAAAAGCAACCATGGAAAACCAGAGGAAAGAAAGAGAAGAGGGAAGAAGAATTTGTTGAAGATGTTGGCAGTATCCTTTCACTGACCTTGTACAGTCAAAAAGGCACTGCATTCATCAGATCCAGCCACGTTGGCTGCCACACACGTATATGACCCTGTATCTGTGACATCCAGAGCATTTAACTTCAAAGCACAAACATTATCCAAGAATGAGATTTCATATTTTTCTCCACTAACAATCTCATTCCCATCTTGAAACCAGGATACAGATATGGGGGCTGTGCCAGACACTTTGCACTCCAGCAGCACGGAGGATCCCAGCACCCCATTTGTTTCCTTAAGTTTTCTTGAGAATGAAGGAGGAACAAGGCGATCTAAGTAGGACAGGGCAGAAGAAAAGGAAGAGAAGTGTTGAGGTCTCTTTCAATGGAAAGAAAAGGAGAAAAAACAAAAGCTTTCTTTAAAGACAAGTGTGAACAACAAAGACATAGAGCTGACCTGAAACATCAACTGAAGAAGTGCAGCTGCTGTCCCCGACTTCATTGTGCACCTCAAAAGTATACAAGCCCCTGTCTCCCCTGTCTGCAGAAAACACTTTCAAAGTGGATATATTGTTGAAAAAGGTAATTTGGTATTTGCGGTCACTCTTTAGTTCTCTGCCATCTTTGTACCACTTGGTGATAAGCTCAGGTGTTCCTCCTACTTTGCACTCCAAGGTAAAAGGGTTGCCAGCCATTACTGTGATCGACTCAGTCTTCTCTAAGATGACTGCTGGTTCTGAAATAGGAAGGGAGGGGTCTGTGTGTCACAGGGAAATCTACCCACACAACTGTGAGCACAGGGTATAAGCAGAAGACAAAGGCTGGTGGAGCCAATTGTGCAAGCTGTGAGACACAGCACCTATAGTGGAGCAGGCTATACCCACCTAGGACCTGTAAAAAGGCAGAGCACTCCCGCATGCCAGCATCATTTTTGATCTGACAGATGTACTTTCCAACATCAGTTCCTTCAGCACTGGCAATCTCAAGAGTTGCAATGTTGTCCATAAACCACATTTGAACATTTTCACTCTCCCTAATTACTTCACCCTTATCCTTAAGCCAGACAACAGAAATTGGTGGGGATCCTTCCACTACTGCCTGCAAGGCTGTTGGCTCCCCGATGAAGATTGCGGTGTCACTCAGCTTCTTGGCAAAACGTGGAGGTTCTGATGGCAAAAACAAGGAGGCAGAGGACAGTTAATCATACATGCTTGTTTGGAAGAGCAACAGCGAGGAGATGAAGAAAAGAGGGCAGTGATGTTGATCCTCTAACATACAAACCTTTGAATTTCACTGGGCAGGTGCAAGTGTCACTTCCCACCTCATTCATAGCTTTGCATTGATATTCTCCAGTATCTTGAGATTCCAGATTGAGAATATGAAGACTGGCAACGGAGTGCTTTGCTGTCACCTTGAACTTCTTGCTGCTCCTGACCTGCCTCCGGTCCTTGAACCAAGCCACCTCAAAGGGTGGGGTCCCTGCTATCTCGCACTGAAGGATAACATCTGAGCCTTTAAGAGTGTCCACAGGGCTTGGCACCTTGCTAAAAACAGGTGGTTCTATAAAAAAAGAATCATATCATAACATGTGAGCCTGCTTCTATGGGTGGCCTTTTGGATAGCAGCAGGAGGCAACATATTCAGGAAGGGAGCCTACGCTTATATTGTAAACACGTATTTAGCTTTTAAATATGCAGCCTCACCTCTAAAAAATCCCAGCACTCAGAGTCCAAAGGGCACAAAATGTGACACTTCTGCACCTGTTTGGAGTCAGTGCTCAGTGTACTTCCCCAAAAGCCACTCTCCCTGTACTCCAGGGTCACATTCCAGCTACCCCCCACCTCTTTCTAGTCATGAAAGCTACAATCAGTGAAGTTTAGCTATACAGCCCCCTCTTCCGTCTTAAATTTCATTCCTGTCAGGATCCCTGTGTATAAAGAGGAGGCAGAGAGATGGCTGAAAAGTATTCCCAGCTCCCTCACCATGGCTGGTGTTCCATCTAGTCCATACTTCCTTTGTGATCTGAATAGCTTGCCTTGTTCAGCCTGCAATCGACTTAAATGGGGAGACAAGAGAATGACTGCACAGTGCTGAACACCCACCACCATTTCCTGCCTGATCTCTGCTGCTTAAGAACAGCAGCATTTAAATGCAAGAGCAGCTGGAGAGACCCTGACCCAGCAGCAACCAGCAGTGGGATGGGCAGCTGGGAGCAGGTGTGGCAGCCAGGGATTCTGGAGTGCGGAGCTGTGTGCTAACCTTTCACTGTGACTGAAGTGCTGCAGCTGGCTGTGCCGGCAGAGTTATGGGCTTCACAGATGTAATCCCCTGCATCTTCAGTGCTGGCACCTGAGATGGCCAGCATCGCCACAGAGTCTACAAAGGACATGTGCAGCCTGTCGCTTGCCTGGAGTGCCTGATCGTTTTTGTACCACACAATTCTGATCTCTGGTGTGCCACTGATTGTACATTCAAGTTGAACCGTGTCCCCCTGCTTCACAAACCGCGAAGCTTCAGGCTTCTTGACAAACTTGGGAGGTTCTGCAGAACAGAATAAGTACATAGAGAATGACAGCATACTTATTTGCCATGTAAAATCTACAGTGCTGAGCAAGAGTTCTGGGAGGCACAAGAGTACTATGGTAAAAAAGTAAAATTGTTAGAGAAAGGGGCTGCATCCCTAACCAGAGTGTCCTCTCTAGGAAATACACAAGATGAAGAAATGAAGGCAAAGACGACAACTAAAACTACATTCTGCCACCTTTGGACCCTGCTGCATCAGACAGTTGAAGCTGTAAAAAATACACAGAGGTTGGTTGCTCCACCCAAGTGAAATTTTGCTGTTCCCAGGCCAGCATGAAAGATTTGACAAGCCCTTCATCCCTGGGAGCAACAGAAACACGGTAAGGATAGTTTCACTTGCTTATACATCCTTAAAGTACATTTCTGTAGGAAGAAATCAAGTAATTCATAGTTTAGATTAAATCAACAATTCATAACTTGAATTGAAATCTTTAGCAAATTCAAAAGAGTCACCAATGCAGGCCAAAAAAATGCAAGGTAGAGCTGTATTTACTAGTCATCATTTTCCATATAGCAATTGCTATGAGTGACAACCACAGTGACTGTAGTTTAACTATTAAAGTAAAAAGCAGTGTGAATGCAGCTCTCCATTACAGACAGGTTCGCACAGGGACCTTTCTCCTCAGAGATTTTGCAGGCACACAAAACTTCTGCTGTTACATGGTATGATGGGAGAAGGTCATTGCCTGGTTTTTGTCTGCAGTGTGGAAAGCTACTTTCTATATATTTCTAAACTAGAAATGGTAGAAGATCAAAGACAAAGAGATCTCTTTACCCAAGAAAAGAGAATGCACAAACAAATGTGACTTAATTTTAATACCTTTGACACTGAGTTGGGCTGAGCAAAAGTCTTTCCCAGCTTCGTTACTAGCTTGGCAAGTATATTGGCCAGAGTCTCCTTTACCCACTCTGAGCACTCGAAGGTGAGCTGTGTTGGCTGTGAATGTGATGTTGAAATTTCCTCCAGTTCGGATCTCCCGACCATCCTTGGACCATGTTATGTGTATTGGCTGGGCTCCCGTAACATGACATTCAAAGTCAGCACTTTCTCCAAAAGGCACATCAATAGATTCTGGCTTGATGTCAAAGACAGGTGCTTGCTTGGGTTCTAGAAACACAAGAAAACCATGTAATACTCATACCTTACAAAAAAGCTAATCCAACACAAAGATACCATTGCATGCATGAAATAAGAGGGAGGAGCCTGTGATCCAAGCAAAAGTTTTGTAAGCCAACACACCTGCCACTGTAAGCCTGGCACTTGAGGTGGCAGTGCCCACAGAATTGGTGGCTGTGCAGGAGTATTGCCCAGTATGATTCATCTCTGTTCGCACCAGTTGCAGCACTGCAACATTATCTACAAAGGATGTGTGCACATTGTGGTCATCCTTTATTGGCACACCATCTTTGTGCCAAGTGACAGTAATGGGCTCTGAGCCATTGAGCCGACACATAAGCTTAAGGGGTAAACCAGCAGGGTGCTCGAGGTCCTTTAATTTTCTTGCAAAGGAAGGTGGTTGTTTGCGCTCTGAAAGAAAGCAAGTAAAGGGTAAATACACCCCAGGAAGCAATTTTTTTATAGTTTTGCAAGAGAAAAAGAATTTTAGCAAGCTAATATAAAATCATCACCTTGAACTGTTAAGAGAGCCTTTGTAGATGCAGCTCCTACACTGTTCTCTGCCTTGCAAATATATTCTCCACTGTCGTTGCTAGCGACTTTGTTGAAAATAAGTGTAGCAACATTGTCTTTAAAGAACACTTTATACTCAGGAGTTGACCTGAGTTTTGTATCACCTTTGTACCAAGACACAGTAATTTCTGGTGTTCCAGCAATGTGGCATTGCAATGTTGTGTAAGACCCAACTGACACCTCAAGAGGTTCCAAGTGTGTAACAAAGTAGGGAGGTTCTAAAAAAAGAGAAGTGATTAGACAGGTTTATTATAGTGCCAGGCTTTGGAAAGCATACACTTGACAAAAAGGCAAGGAAAAGAAGAAAAGGGAACACACACCTAGGGTGGAGACTACAGCCCCACAAACATCTCTTCCTGCCTCATTTTCAACATGGCAGGTGTACCCTCCTGCATCGTCTTTGGTGCTGTCAAGTATTTCCAGGATGCAGGATTTCTCTGTGGTGGTGATGCTACACTTCTGAGACTGCGTGATGGTGTGGCCATTCTTCTTCCATGTCACAGAGATGGGCAGGCTGCCTGTGTAAGTGCCCTCTAGGATGATCGGCTTACCAGGCTCCACAAACTGATCACTCAGTTTCTTCACAAAGACAGCTGGCTCTAATGAAAAGTAAGTCAAAAAAGGTTGAGCACAACATGCCAAATGGAGAGAAGGAAACAACAAGAGAATTAGAGAGACATCATCTTTACAAACCTTTTACTGTAAGATGTGTTGTACAATTTGCCCTGCCAGCATCATTTGTCACTAGACAAGTGTACTCTCCGCTTTGGGGAGGAGTTACATCAAACAACTCAAGCTCCACAACAGACTCCTCCAAGTAGATATTGCATTTGTCCCCTGGCACAAGTTCATTGGCCCCTCTAAACCAGTTGACTTTAAAAGGAGGGGTTCCCCTGACAACACATGTGAAAGTGATGCTTGTGCCTGGCAATACATCCAGAGGCTCTGGTGTCCTCTCAAAAGAAGGCGGCTCTAAATACACAAAAGAAAAAAGATAGATAAAGACAGGTTGCTGCAGCATAGCTCTGGTATTTCCACACACCTACTGATGATAAAGAGCAAAATCTTTATTTTTCTGTCAATAACTGTCTCCAAGAATATTTAAGAAAGACCACAGATAATTTCAAGAGAGAAAGAGAAAAGAATAGCTGAGAGAGCTTCCTGACCACCATATACCCACCTTGTACAGTCAATACAGCACTGCATTCATCTGAGCCGGCCATGTTGGTAGCTTTGCAGGTGTAAGTGCCAGTATCTGAGTGGCTCAGTGAATTAACTTCTAAAATACATAGGTTATCTGAAAAGGAGATTTGATGTTTCTCTCCACTGACTAACTTAAGTCCATTTTGGAACCAGGCAACAGAAATAGGAGGTGAACCTGACACTTTACATTCCAGCAGTGCTGAGGAACCCAGAACACCAGGGGTTTCCTTTAGTTTTCTTGTGAAAGAAGGAGGAATGATTCGATCTGCATAAGAAAACATAATAAAACCATGGTTAGAGAGAAAATGAGGAAAGGAATGGAAGAACAGACTGAGAATATGACCAAATAAAAGCTTTTATAAAGATAGAAGACAAGCCACCCAACCAACCTAAAACATCAACCGATGCTGTGCAACTGCTTTTCCCCACGTCGTTTTGCACTGCAAAAGTGTACAGTCCACCATCTTCCTTTTCTGCATCCATAATTTTAAGTGTAGATACATTATTGAGGAAAGTGATTTTGTATTTTTGGCTGCTGGTTAGTTCTTTGCCATCCTTGAACCACCCAGTGGAAAGCTGTGGTGTGCCTGCTACTTTGCATTCCAAAGTACAGGCATCTCCTATCGTAACTTTCATTGGCTCTGTTTTCTCTACAATGACTGCAGGCTCTGGAAGGAGAGATGGGTAACATATACAGTTAAAACACGATTTGATTAGTACTGGCTACAAATATTATAGCACTATGAGATGGGGTTTGACATTTGGTACTAAAGAAACTTCAATTTTTTGGGGTGTGGAGTTTTTTACATCTGTTTTTTCCATCCTTTCTGTTACCCTAAGCTGCAAATTTCAGATGCTTTCCAAAATTAAGTTAAAATATTTTAATTTAAAAATATATTTTGATTTAAAATATAAAATATTTTAATCTCCCTCTTCAAGCAGACATGAGGAGAAGACATGACAGAAATAGTCACAGAGTGGCTCTTTCACCCCTGTCCCTGGACAGCTGGAAATATGGTACCTGACTTCTGCTTGCTGGGGAGAGAAGGATTCTCTATTTTGATTGTTTTGACTTCAGAGGCATAATCAAAGTACACAGTCTTCACTAAATAGCCAGGTTTTTAACTTTAAAAAAAACCACTTCCATGAGCTCGTGCTTTTTACCAACCTAGAATAGTTAAGGTAGCCATACACTCGCGACTTCCAGCATCATTTCTGATCTGACAGGT
The DNA here is from genome assembly GCA_013400915.1 of Pardalotus punctatus. Lineage (NCBI taxonomy): Eukaryota > Metazoa > Chordata > Aves > Passeriformes > Pardalotidae > Pardalotus > Pardalotus punctatus. Next base: position 980,497 of record VZTX01001408.1, on the reverse strand, counting down.
GTATTTCCCGGCACTGCTTGTCTCTGTGCGCACAAATTGTAAAGTTGCAATATTTTCCATAAATATGATCTTCGTGTTCTCACTTTCTCTGATAATTTCCTCTTTATCTTTAAGCCACTGCACAGAAATTGGCTGGGAGCCCTCCACTCTTGCTTGTAACTCTACTGGTTCACCAACCACAACAGTCACGCTGTTTATTTTAGTCAAGAATTTTGGTGGTTCTGAAGAAGAAATATGCAGTTATAGTCAATACTCACAGTACTTTTGCAAAGAAGAGTGATGCAGTGCCATTGGCAGCGCTGCAGAAGACACATGTACCAGTACTTTACCTTTCAGCTTCACAAGGCAAACACAAGTGTCACTTCCTACATCATTCTGTGCTTTGCACTGATATTCACCAACATCTGCAGCTTCAACGTTAAGAATGCGAACGCTTGTATGGTAGTTTTTGGCTGTAACCTTGTATTTCTTACTACTGCGGATTTGTCTCTTGTCTTTGTACCAGGCAACATCAAATGGAGGTGTTCCTGAAATCTCACATTCCAGGCTAACCTCTGATCCTTTGACAATATCTACTGGAGAAGGCTTTCTGCTAAAGACAGGAGGTTCTAACAAGGGAAGAAAGGAACATTTAGAAAGTAGTCTGAAGCTGTTTGACCAACAAACAGTCTACTGATACCAGCTACTGAAAAATGAGACTGCTGAGAATATCTACAAAATGGGCAAGACTTCCCTCATTTTCTGGGCACAATATGAAATGAACATGCACAAAGGTGAGAAGTCAGAGCCCTTAGCTCCCCTGTAGAAAAGGTAAACAGAGGGGTGACCTTTGGCAAAGAGGGTACAAGTCTCATTTATTTGGTAGTAATCTCCCATACAGGGCGTAAAACTGACACTAGTCAGTTTGGGTCTGTTCTTTCTCTTCATATTTCACCTCCTTGATACAGCAATTCTCACTATGAACTGTCTTGGATATTAAAAAAATATAGAGCTGGGGAACAACGAGCTTAAGAACATCACCTCTCTTGCTTAGACACTGGCAGAGGATGAGGGGGCATCAAGAAAGAAACACAACATGAAGAACAAGGCGGTCCTGAAATAAGAAATTAACCTCATGCTCCTGTGTATTTCTAAGGGCTACAACCATGAGGGGAAAAAAAGATGCAGTCAGAGAACAAGAGGACAGCTAACCTTTCACTGTGACTTTGGTGCTACAGCTGGCCTTGCCGGCAGGGTTGTGAGCTTCACAGATGTAATCGCCGCTCTCATCAGTACTGAGATGATTCATTTCAAGCACGGCCACAGAGTCAATGAATGATGTCCGGAATTTTTCACTGGCAACAATTTCATGGTCATTTCTGAACCACACTACTTTCATCTCTGGAGATCCACTTACTTTGCACTCAAGACGGGCTGAGTCACCCTGCTTGACTACTTTTGCTGCCTCTAGCTTCTTAGCAAACTTGGGTGGTTCTAAAAAACCAAAAAAAACCAGTGGGGTCAGGAAAGCCTGAATTAATATTGGAGAGAAAAAAAGGAGGGAAAAGAACTAAACAACAGTGGGTTGCAAACACACGGTAGGGAATTCACTTGGCAGTATATCGAAGGTCATCAAGGTGGGCTTGGCAAAAATGAAAGAGAAGAAAGAGGCAGAAAGACAGCAACACAACAAGAAAGAGTGCACACCTGTTACCATCAGTGTTGTAGTGCAAGAGTCACTGCCAACGTCATTTGAAACATGGCAAGTGTAGTGCCCACTCCTAGAAGAATCCACTGAATAGAGGGTTAAGAACCCAGTTGAACCTTCAATCCCAATGAAACAAGTTGGACCAGATACAAGTTCTAAGTCCTCTTTGAACCACTTTACTGTAAAGGGTGGTGTTCCTTTTAGTGTGGCCTTAAACTCCACTGTGGAATCTGGTATGGCTTGCTGGCTTTCAGGTTTTACTAAGAAGCTTGGTGGCTCTGCAGTTTTTAAGAAAAAGACACACTCAGTTACATTAGAAATGGCTAAGAATGAAGAAAATCAGTGAAGTAAGCATGGAGACTAAGATTTCGGTATTAACATTAAGACGTATAAGAGTGTTACGTTAGCATAAGATTTAAGATATATTCCCAGCATTTATCACAGATAAGAAGTAGTAAAAGGGTTTCAAACCTTTCACAGTCAGGACAGCACTGCAAGAATCGTTTCCAGCAATGTTAGAGACACTGCATGTGTAATTTGCACTGTCTGCCAGCTCTAGATTAGCAATCTCGAGTGACATAGTGTTCTCATGGCACAGGCTTCTATATTTTGCACTGTCAGTTATCTCTTTTCCATCCTTAAACCATTTTGCAATAATGGGGAGTGACCCAGAGACTTTGCACTCCATTTGGATAGAAGATCCCAGAATGGTGTCCTTTTTGGTTAGCTTTTTGATAAATACTGGAGGAATGGATTGATCTGCCCAACACAAAAAATAGCAAAAACAGACTGGTTAACTTCTTGCTTATCTTTCATGGAGATTATTTTTTCATTCCCTCCCTGATGGGTTGGCAAATTTGCCATATCTTGATACAAACCTAGCACAGTCAGAACAGCTTCACAGGTGCTACTTCCGAAGTCATTTTCAACCTTAAAACTGTATGTGCCACTATCCTCCTTGGATACAGGTTCGATCCTGAAACTGGCCACATTGTTTTCAAAGCCCATTGTGTAGTATCTACTGGGCAGGAGCTGCTTGCCATCTTTGTACCATCTTATTCGGAGCTCTGGTGTCCCAGCCACAGTACACTCCAAAGTCACAGGGTCCTTTTCAGTGACTTTAAGTGATTTAGCCTTTTCTATGATCTGTGCAGGCTCTGAGATATAGAGAGGATAAAAATTATAGCAGTTAGCTACATAGATAGGCAACTGCCTTTCCAAGTACTCTTCAAGGTGACACCTTGTACACACCTTGTACAAAAAGCAAAGCAAAGCACTTCTCCACGCCAGATTCATTCCTTGCCTGACAGGTATATCTCCCTCTGTGGCTGAGGTCAACATTAGTGAGCTTCAGCGTGGCCACATTGTTCTCATAGGTAATGTGGTGGTGCTCATCATCTTCTAGTATTTTCTCATCTTTTATCCATGACACAGATAAGGGTTGAGCACCTGCTACTACGCACTGAAAGAATGCATCACCTTTCAAAATGCTAGTGATGTTCTCCAGCTTCTTGATGAAGGATGGTGGTTCTGTGGTGTGAGTTTTGTTTGTTGTTCAGAAAAGAAGTCATGAAAAGGGAAGAGGAGAAAGAGAGGTCATATAAAGTAACCCCAGTCACTACACTTTAGCTGGGGCGTATAGTGTTTGAGGTATGCTTCCTAGAGGACTGACCTTTTAAGCTGAGTCTTGTGCTGCAAGAACAGCTCCCACCTTCATTTGATATAATACACTGATATTCACCAACATCTGAGACATCACAGTTAGTCACATTAAGAGTAAATACTGATTCTTTGGTGGAGATGGCATACTTCTTGCTGCTGAACATCTCCTTATTGTTCTTCAGCCACTTCACCTCAAATGGAGGGGTACCAGTCACCTCACACTCTAGGGTGGCCTCTGAACCCTTCACTACCTCGGTGGGCCTCAACTCCCGAACAAAGGTTGGAGGCTCTACAAAGAAGAATGAAGAGAAAGTAGATAGTAACCTTAAATAGTTTTGAGGGGAGAAGAAGTATCTCCTACTTCCTCACCCCAGATATGTCTCAGAGATGACAAGATGTTCAAAACCAACCTTTTACTTTCAGCTCGACGCTGCAGCTCTCACTACCTGCATCATTGTGGGCTTCACAAACATAAATCCCACTATCTGCCACTCTGGCTTGAGTGACTTTCAAAGTGGCTAAACCATCTATGAAGGAGATGCCGTACTTGGCTTGGTCAGTCACTTCATTCCCATCCAGGTACCATGTAATGTGGATCTCTGGCGTGCCTACTACCTGGCACTCGAAAGTGGTGGACTGTCCTTCACGCAAAGCTACTACAGAAGTTGGCATCTGAATAAATCTGGGGGGCTCTAGAAGATGGACAGAGAAGTTGAGGCTTTATAATAGTCAATATAAAAAAACCCCAGAATTTAAAGAAAAAAAAAGGCTAAAATGTTTCTTCCCCCTCCCACAAAAACTGCACAGAAAAATCAGAACCGAAAAAATTGGAAGACTGGGTTGCACACCTTTTACAAACAGAGTTGCTTTGCAGGTTGCAGTTCCCACATCATTGCTTATCTGACAAGTGTAGTTCCCAGAATCAGATGTCCTAGCTGAGAAGAGTTCCAGAACACTAGAAGTGTCATCCTTCCAGACAGATCGACTGGCTCCAGACAGGAGCTCCTGGCTATCTTTAAACCACTTTATCTGCAGAGGAGTAGACCCTTTCACCAGTGCTTTGAACTGAACCCTAGCATTGGGCACGACCTCTTGAGACTGGGGTTTTTCCACAAAATATGGTGGTTCTATAATGTGCAAAAAAAGAAGAAAGGGGGTTACTCTGAGATGGGGAAATCCAAAATTATGAATGAGAGACCTAACACCAGACAAAAAAGGAACTCAAACCTTTGACTGTTAGGAACCCACTGCATTGGTTGCTTCCTGCTTTATTTGTTGCTTCACAGGTGTAAGAGCCACTGTCTGTGCCTTCCAATTTATTTATTTCCAGAAATGCGGTATTATCATGGAAAGAGTATTTGTGCTTTTCACTTGCTGTTATTTCTTGGCCATCCTTGTACCACTGGATACTGATAGGATGCGAACCAGACACTATGCACTCCAGGTGGACAAAAGACCCCTTAATGCTGTCCATTTTCTTGAGCTTTTTCGTGAATTTAGGTGGTATAATGAGATCTATCCAAGACACAGTAAAAAAGCAAAATACAAAATTCAGCCGTGATTGTGGCAGATGTCAGCTCAGGAGCAAAGATTTTGTATCTAAAAGCAATAATAAGAGAGAGCCCATACACACCTAGGACATTAATGCTGGCAGAACAGCTACTGCTCCCAACGTCATTGTGAACCTCAAAAATATATTCTCCACTATCTTTCTTTTCTGCATAAAGCACCTTTAAGACTGAGACGGTATCTGTAAAACTGATCTTATATTTTGGGCCCAATGTCAGTTCCTTGCCATCTTTGAACCATTTGGCTGTAATAGGTTTTGTTCCTGAAAATTTACACTGCAAGGTTGCTGGGTCTCCCTCAGTCACATCTATTGACACAGCCTTGTCCACAATTGTAGCAGGTTCTGTTGTAAATAAGGAGACAGAATGTTAAGGGCATCTGTAAAAATCACAACGGAACTGTCTGAGATCATTGCGAGCCCTCAGGGTAAGACCAACCTTTGACAGTCAGCAGAGCAGAACACCTCTGAATTCCTGCCTCGTTTTTAGCCTGACAGAAATATTTCCCATCATGTTTCAGCTCAATAGATCTCACCATAAGAGTGGCAACATTGTTCACAAAGGTCATTTTGATATTGTTGTCTTCAATCACTTCATCATTGTCTTTTAACCAGGACACAGTGATGGGCAAGGAACCTTTAATAGCAGCCTGAAACACAACTGTGCCCCCTCGAAGGGAGCTAATGTTTTCTATCTTCTTCAAAAACTGTGGAGGCTCTGGCAGGAAGAAAATGGTTATGTAAGTACAGGTCTGGTGCGTAACAGTGAGGCACAGAAACCACACTGGGATAAGAGCATGCTATTGGTGTTTTGCACCTTGCACTAACCTTTCAGCGTGACCTCTGAATGGCAGAGGCAGCTCCCAACATCGTTTGTTACTCTACACTCATACTCGCCAACATCAGAAGCATCAAACCTGAAAACGTGAAGGCTAATCAAAGATTTCTCAGTGCTTATTCTGTGCTTCTTACTGCTCCGCACAGGTTTATCATCTTTCACCCAAAACACTTCGAAGGGAGGTGTGCCAAGCACCTCACACTCCAAAACCACATCGGAATCCTTCAAGACTTCCATGGATTGAAACTCCTTGCTAAAATAAGGTGACTCTACAGTGCAAAGAAGAAAGTGTAAATTGTATTAATCATACTTTTGAAGCCGGTAACACTGTGCTGAGCTCAAAGATACAAACTGTGTGGCTGGATGTCACACACACCTTTGACTGTAACAACACTACTGCAAATATCTTTTCCAGCATCATTTCTGGCTTCGCAAATGTATTCCCCACTGTCTTCAGTATCAACGTCTGAAACATGGAGTATTGCCAAAGATTTCGTGAAAGAGATCCTGTATTTGTCACTCTCTTTTAACTCTCTGTCATCCTTGAACCATGTGATTTTAATCTCAGGAGTACCAGTGACTTCACAGGTCAGCTCAGCATATCCACCTTTCTTTACCAGATGGGTTGGCTCCAGCTTCTCCTTGAAGGCAGCAGGTTCTGTGGATTTAAGAAGAGTGTTCAGGACAAAGAACACAGGAAAGAGTGCCACTGGATTAATCCAGCAGCTAGAATTTTAAACAAGAGGAAGAACGCAAACCTTTCACAAACAAGTTTGCACTGCATGTTACTGAACCAGCTACATTGGAAACTTTGCAGGTGTATTTTCCAGAGTCTGTCGGTTTGACTGCGTAAAGCTCCAAGTAACTTGCTAATGCTTCTGTCATAATGTAGCAGGCTCCTCCTGTCACCAGCTCAGTATCACCTTTAAACCATTTCACTGTCAGTGGTGTTGTGCCTTTAAAAGTGCCTTTGAAATGTACAGTTGATGCAGGCAGTACATCTTGAGACTCTGGTTCTACAGTGAAGCTGGGTGGCTCTAGATTGCGTTGAAAGGAAAAAATTGTCAAGTGTAAGAGAGGGCTTGCATTTTGGGAAAGAAAAGTATGATCGCAAGATAAGAAAAATTCCAAGAAAAGTGAAACAAATTGCCAAACCTTTTATAAACAAAGTGCTACTGCTCTCTTTGCTACCAGCAGAGTTTGTGGCTCTGCAAATGTAGACCCCAGCATCACTTGCATCTAGGTGTTTTATTTCCAAAGATGCTGAGCCTTCTGCAAAGTGTACTGTGTACTTGGCACTTGAAGTGATCTCAGTGTCCTGCTTAAACCATGAGACAGTCATTGGAAGAGAGCCTGAAATTTTGCAGTCTAGGCGGCACGAGGTGCTAATGATGCTGTCAATATTCTTCAGCGGTTTAGTAAAGAATGGAGGGAGAGTGCGATCTGTTGGGAGTGAAAAAAATGACAGAAACAAACACATAAGCAAAACAGGCATGTCGTTCTGCTTCTGGCTCTGTTGGGCACAGAGCAGAGCAACAGGGCTCTTTGCAAAGAGGCAGTACCAACCTAGCACAGTGAAGCTGGTAGTACAAGAGCTGATGCCCACATCATTGGATATCTCAAAGGTGTATTCACCACTGTCCTGCATTTCAGTGGCATAAAACTTGAGCTGGGCAATGTTATTTTTGAAGCTGATCCTATATTTTTTGCTGGCAGGTAGTGGCTTTCCATCTTTGAACCATTTGGTCTTCAGCTCTGGAGTGCCTGTGACAGTGTACTCCAAAATAGCTGGTTCCCCTGCTGTAACCTGGATCATTTCAGCTTTTTCAATTATTTTGGCAGGTTCTACAACAGAATTAAACAACTGGTGTTAAGGACAAAAGGAAATTGCTTCTCCTCTCAGGTGGGAAACTGCAGGGACCACAGCACTTCTCCACTGACCTTTCACTGCTAGTTCACCAAAGCAGGACTGACTTCCTGCATCATTCTCAGCCACACAGGTGTATTTGCCACCAGAGCTCAGCTGGACACCAGTAATTTGCAGCGTTGCTAGACCATGATCAAATGTCACTCTCACATTGTTATCATCTTTAATAACGTCTTTGCCCTTCATCCACATCACAGAAATAGGCTCTGACCCTTTCACCACGGCCTGTAATGTAACACTATCTCCAGCCAGAGCTGTGACATTTTCGATTTTCTTAACAAAGGATGGTGGTTCTAGTTCAAAGAAGAGAGACAAGAAAAAATATTCATCTGCTACTTCATCACCACATAAAATCTGCTACTTAAAGACAGTTTTGTAAGACAGTATGTGCAGTACACATCATAATACGGCACAAGAGCAGACAAATCGGAGAACTGCATTCTCCAGCTGGGACCTAATGGCCCTTTAATCTCAATGTTCTTCAAATTCACAGGTTTGATGCCAGATAAGACTCAAGACACACACAGAATTTTACGAGAAGAAGGTATTCCCCTCCTCCCCAGTCTCCCCAGCCTCCCACAAATCCAAAGAGAAAACATTTTATGGAATAAGAGGTTTTTGCCAATCTCTTCAGTAAGTGGAGTTTTCTCTCTCTCACTGACCTTTCAAGATGTATGTGGCACTGCACATGCATTTCCCGACTTCATTAGCTATCACACATTCGTATTCACCGACATCTGCACTATTAAATGAGGACACCTCTAAAGAAATAACAGCCTTCTGAGAGGTCAGCCTGTATTTTTTACTACTGCGAATCTGCTTCTTGTCTTTGTACCAGCTAATCTCAAAGGGTCCAGTGCCAGAAACCTCACACTGAAGAATGGGGCTTGTTCCCTTCACTAGCTCTGCAGGTTCAAGTGTTCGGATGAAAGATGGAGGCTCTATAAAAGCAGTAAGAAAGAATTAGTCAACCAGGCCAAAAACTAAAAAGGAAGGAAGATTTTTACTCAAGAATGTAACTGGCAGCAACAAGGACAGACCTTTGACAACCACTTCAGTGGTGCAGCTGTCACTTCCAACCTCGTTGACAGCTTCACATGAGTAGGTCCCGGTGTCATCAACTTTCATTTCCAAAATATCTAACACAGCCACAGAATTGACAAAGGACATCCTGTGTGTGTTACTTTCATGGATTTCCTTATTGTTCTTGAACCAAGTAACCTGGATTTCAGGAGACCCTTTGATTTTGCATTGAAGGCGTGCAGAGTCACCTGGGGTCAGTAAGTAAGACGGATCGACCTTCTTCACAAAGGATGGTGGTTCTGAAAATGGGAAGAAAAGGGAAGAGAGGGGAAGAGATGGTAAAAAGGGGAAAAAAGGGAAGAGGAAAGGGGGAGGAAAGGGAAAAGGAAAAGGGAGAAAGGAAATACAAGCCGAAATACAAAGCTTTGAAAGATTGTTTCCTAGAGCAAGAACAAAATATGACTTTGCAAGAGATCAGCATAATCTTTGATGAGCTGCAGCTTCTGTGGTTTTGCTTGCCCTCTTTGTCCATCTCTCCCCTGCATGAGGGAGCAAGTCTTGATTTTCTCTGGTGAAAGAAATATTGAAGTAACACACCGTGCACTGTAAGGCAGAGGGGAAAAGAGTTTAGGGGGAATTGACCAGGTGGCAGGTGTGAGAAGAATTCACAGTGTAATTTCAACCCAAAGTCTTTTGCCTGTGAAAGAAGAAATGGGGAACCCAAGAAGATGAAAGGTAAAGGGGGCATAGAGCTGTCTTACCTCTGACTGTGACGCTGGCAGAAGAGGAGCTGCTTCCTGCCTCATTTGAAGCAGTGCACACATAGTGGCCTGAATCCTTGAGCTTAGCCAGAGGAATCTCAAGCGAGGCTATTTTGTCTTCAAAGTAAATCTTATAATCTTTGCCTGGAGGGATTTTGTTTCCATCCTTTGTCCACCCTACAGTTACTTTCCTGTCTTCATCTACCTGACATTCAAGGTGTATTTTTTTGTTAACTGCTGACTGTACTGACTGCAAATCTTTAATGAAGTGGGGCTTGTCTATAATGACCATTTCAGTCTGGCAAATATCAGCCCCAAACTTGTTGGAAGCTTTGCAAGTGTAAACCCCTCTGTCACTAGTGGTAAGAAGGGAAATTTCTAAAACATGTTTATTTTCCACTTTGGAGATCTTATGGTGGTCTGAAGGTGAAATGGTTGTTCCATCTTTCTGCCAGGTGACGTCGATGACTGGAGTGCCCGAAACAGTACACAGGAACTTGGCACTCTTGCCAACAAAAGTAGTGATAGATTCAGGTCTGGTAAGAAACGTTGGCGGAAATGCCTCTGCAAAACAAAGGGGTTCAATGTTATCAAGAGGGGAGGAATAGAGCCACATTTGCCAGGGACAGAGAGCAAGAGAGGCCAGCTTGTCACCAGACACTCTTAAGCAAAAGAAAACAGCAGTGAAGGAGATAAGAGGTGTTAAAGATGATAAATTTTGGCTTTTGGTTTTGTACTTCTTTAGTCTACGTATTGCTCCAGAGCTTGAAGGAATTCTGAATATCTGGAGCAATGTATGAGCTAAAGTAAAATAAACTAAAATAAAAGCCAGAACTTCCTCCCCAGAAACTGACACATTTGCACACTGTTCTCTCAAGATGGGCAAGTTTGCATGCATTCCACAGTTCATGCATCTTTTTCTAGTCTGTACCACCTAGCAATTAGCAAAGACCACCTAAGGACTCCTCCAAAGAGAAAAGTCAGAGTAAAAAAGCCATCATACAAGAAACACCAAAATATGGAAATATGGAGGGGGGGGTTGTTTGTTTTTTAATTTAAGAAAATTAAAAAGCATTGTATAGCTCTCAATAGACAAAACGTTTGCAAACTGAAACCCTTTAAACCTTCTTTTGTTTGTTTAAGAAGATCTGTTTCCGCAGTCACAGAGTTCCCCTTTGTCCACGGTACAAAGATGTTCAGGTATGCAGAGCTGCATAACCTGCATCGCAAGTATAGTTGCAGGATAAATTTAGGGTGCTAGGATAATTGCACAGTGGCTGTTACACCAAGAAATCAGATTTAGAAGTGTTTCTTGCTGTCTGGAAGTTGAATAAACCTTCTTCAAGAATGTATTCACAAAGCAATGCCATACTGTTTCTTCCTGCTCTCTTTCCCCCTTCTTTCTTTCCCTCTGAAAGTTTTCACACTGATTCCCTTTTCTTTACACAGAAAGCACCTAAAAGCAGTGTTCACGAAAGTTACTTCTTTTCTATGCTTGTGCCTGCCAAAATTAGGTATGGATTATGTATTATAATGGCAACCAAGAGCCCTGCCTTAAACAGGTGTAAGTATAGCAGTGAAGGCATTACAATACACCAAGATATTTTATGGAAGAGAAGAAGGGCTTTAAAGTCTGTACTTACCAGTTACTGTTAAAAGAGCTGTGGAGCTTACACTGCCATGCTGGTTGGAAGCCTTACAGCTATATTCTCCACAGTCAACAACTTGGGGCCTCGGGATCTCCAGTGTGGAGAGGTAGTTGGAGCTGTGAATGGAATATTTGTCCCCATCGTATATCTCTCGTCCGGCTTTGTACCACTGGAACTTGACATTGGGAGCCATCTCCACCTCACAGGTAAACTTGGCCACATGATTCACAGCCACTTCCAGGGGTTCCAGCCTTCTCCTCAGGATTGGTGCAACTGAAATTAGAAGCAGAGAATAAATCAAAACACTGCCTGCTGACATTCTGAAATTAAGTGATTGTCTGACTGAAAAGAAAAAGAAAAGGTGACATACTTGCAATTCACATAAAGTGACTGTAAAAGAAAAAAATGTCTGTAAGAAATGAAAGCAGTACTAGACTCAGTGGACAGACACTCCTACAAGTGCATAATGACATTTGGAGACAGTGGTGATACTGGAAAAACAAAGTGAAATAGCAATGCACAATAGCAATAGGCCATAAACATATACTAAACTATGCTGGAGTTGTGAGAAATTATGGTGTGAACGAGAAATTGTGGTGAATCTGTGCCATGACTCTAAGGAGTGAGAGAGGGTGCAGCAGTGAGGAAAATGGGAAGAGCAGGTCCACTTCTCAGGTAACAATAGGAGAAGTGGTCGGGATTGAGATACAGCTTTGTCCTGACCATGCTAGTGCAATGAAACAATGAAGTTCCTGGCCAAAGACAGGGCAATGGAAGTGAGAGGCCTTGCAATGTGGTAAAAGGAGACCATCAGTCCAGAGAGAAAGGGGGCCCTCTGATTAGTGGCATGACGGTATTAATATTGTATCTCTATCCAAAGATACAAATAGTAGGGGAGGTTCATTAGTAGAGCAGTGCATTAAAAAGATTATTTTTATCCCCATAATCCAACCTCTTTTAACAACTGTGAGTTTTGCTGCTGTTGCTCTTTTTCCACCTTGATTCAGCGCCTCACAGGTGTACTCTCCTTGGTGAATCTCCCCACACACTTTGCTTATTACTAGTGTGTACGTATCCTTATCTTGAAAACACTTGAATTTGTTGCCTGAAGAGACCAGTTTACCCTCAAAGTACCAGTTCACCTCTCTGACATTTGTTATGACAGATACCAGCCTGACATTCTCCCCTTCCTCCACAACAGTGTCAACCAGTTTGCTGTGTATGATGGGATAACTTTCTTTGTCCAGATCATCCTCTAGCTTTCCAGCTCTATTTTCCAGACCCTCTGTGCCCTCTTCCTCACACATTTCCTCCCTTTTTTCTTTTCTTTTTAGTATTTCTGTAGGTGTCTCAATAAGAAGATCTGCAGAGGCTACATCAGCAGTGGCTACAGCTGCACCCACATCCTTGATTTGACCATGCTCAGTCACAGTGTTGATTACTTGTGCAGACAAAGGTTGCTCCAGCAGTATTTCTGCATCCATAGTCCTCTCAGCCTGCTGGGGCTCCAGCTTAAAGGTTTCACCACAGGATTTTCCTGAGAGAAGTGGACTAGCAAAGAATGGCAACGCTTTGGATTTTTCACCTGTCAGGAGACATTTATCTTCACAAAGAAGAGAATAGAAAACCTCCTTGAAGACTGTTTCCTGGTCAGCTGTCTGAATGCTGACTTCTTCCAAGGAGACTTGGATTTCTATGAGGCTGCATCCTCCTGTGGTCACAAGATAGGTGCACAAGGTATGTTTATTCTCCTTCGTGATGTTTATTGCCTGTACTTCAACATTTTGTTTATCAGCCATCCATTCTGAAAACAAGACGTTTTTGTTGCTTACCATGGCAGCTTTCAGTGCATTTATGATTTGAGACTTTATGTCTAAGTCGCATCTCTGAGGAACCAGAGCAGTGAACTCACTGTCTTTGTTGAGGACTTGGCTTGGCTGGAGCTGGTCAGAGTACATTGTTTCATGGGATTGTCTCTCTGCCCTTTGCCACTGCTTAAGTGGCTTGGAAAGATCAACATGTTCTTCCTCCATGGACCGGTTTTCTTCCAGCAGCAAGGGAAATCTCACAGCCTGTCCCTCATGTATTCTTGCAGCAAAATCTTCCTTTGCTGTTTCCAGGAAAGAAATGTTCTCCAGGGAGACAGCTTGGCCCCCACTGAAGGCCGGTTCAGGGTGAAATCTGGGTTCAGCCTTCAGCTCACCTTGTGCTATCTGAAAGCCCTCAAGGATCTGGATTTGGTCATCATCCACGGCACAGCTCTCAGTGGTGCTTGACAACTGTAGAAGGGTTTGGGAAGCCTCTGTGTTCAGAGCAGCCAGTTGCTCTGCTGCCTTGGGGACGATTTTCTCTTTGGCCATGAATACCTGTGCAGCTACAGTGCCAAGGCAGCCTGGCAGCTGTGCCTCCATCACTGCTGCAGGCACCACACCCTGGGGGCCAGCAGGAAGGGTTTCCAGAGACTCTGCCAGAAGCCCGCTGCTCTCTTGTGTTGTGGCCACCTGGGTGAGCCTCTCTTCCAGGCTCTGCGCTGCCAGAGAGGTTGGTGGCAGGCCAGGCAAAACCTCCTCCCTGGGCAGCATGTACACTGCCTGGCTCACCTGGAGATGAAAGAGGGCTGAAGGCTCCCTCCTGGCCTTAAGACTGAGTGCTTCTTCCATTGCAGGAAGCTCAGCAGCCTCCTCACAGACAAGATGGCTTTGGTGCTCTGCCACTGCCGAGTGCTGCAGGGCCGGGCTCAGCCTGCCCACAGCGCGCTCCTCGGGCAGCACAAGGAGCTCAGCAGAGCACGCGGCCTCGCCCAGGGCACTCGTGGCCCTGCAGGTGTAAAGCCCAGTGTCCTCCTCCGTGCAGGCCCTCACTGTCAGAGAGCCCGAGCCGTCAGGGCGGTGAGCAAGGGAGTGACGTGCGTCAGGGCAGAGCTGCTTGCTCCCCTTGGACCACAGAACGCTGGGGCATGGCTTCCCCACCACAGTGTACTCAAAGACTGCCGTGAAGCCCGGGGGGCCCTGCACGCTGTCCGGCTCCCTGGCAAAGCTAGGAAATCCTGGCTTCCTCTGGCGCACACGGAGCTGGGCGCTGCAGGCGGCCTCGCCATGCTCATTGCTGGCCACACACATGTACTCACCCTCATCCTGCACACCTGCATATGGGAGGATGAGGCTGTGGTCATTGCCAGCAAATACTAATTTACAGTCCATGGATGGGGTTAGCTTCACGTGGTTGAAAAACCACTGGATTTTGGGTGTGGGGCTGCCGGCAACAGTAACAGAGAGCCTAGCTACATCTCCCTGCCAGACATCAACGTCTGAGACCTGCTTGAGGAAAACAGGGGCTTTGCCCTCTTCCTCCATTTTCATCTTTGCTTTGCTGAAACAAACTGGTTTTCCAGGCTCAAATTCAAGTGTTTTCTCTCTATCAGGCAACTGAAGGCCGCTGCTGTAGCCTTCATTTCTTCCTTCCTCAGAAGAGGCAATAAGAGACCTAGCGATGTCTGCATGGAAAAAAATCGTTTAGTTTTACTAGAATATTTATGAGAACACTCATAGATAGCAATACACAGTGTTAGGGCAACTATTTTTCTATAGCTGGAGGCTTTCTCAATACTATCCAACAGCTAGCAATGAATATGAGTTCTGTGTTGTCCCCTTGCTGTCACACCTGCCAAAACCAGCATGACAGGCTGTGTTGTCAGGTTCCTTAAGACTTCCCTATCTGGATCAGGATAGGTGTGTATTTAAAACTGACACCACAGTATGGGTTAGGCTTATCCCTCCAGGGCGCATTGTGCCAGTAACAATCAAGCAACATCGATGCATTTCACAGATATAATTGAAGTGGTATGTGTCATACATATTTGTATGTACACCTATGCAAATAAGTACAGCAGAATAGTGCTAAGGCCCTGATTTAATGCATAATCCTAACAAAAAAAAGCAGAATGCCACAATTAGGATTGAAAAAAAAACCCCTCAAACAATCAAAAGACCCATAATCTTTTCAGCACACTAACCCCTTTCTTCTGATACATAGTCCATCTCCTTAAACTCTATCTTTTGTCTAACACACCAAAAGATCATCTCTACTCTACCAACTTTGTCCTGGTTTTGTCATTAGACCCTTAAGTTTACAGCATCATTATTATGAACATCACAAGTCTAAACCCTTGATTTAATAGAATTGATTTAAATCTCTGCTTTTGAACTCCTCCCTGTCAAGACATGGCATATCAAAACTCCCACAACATCAGACAAAAAGAGAACAGAAAACTTTTAAGATTTTTCTTTTTCTTGCCTTTTTGAACTTAGAGATATATGCGTTGGACCACTCTAGTTCCAGTAGTAGTTTAAAAATGAGAGAAAGCAGAGGTCAAGAACATGCCATTGTCTGCAGATATTTGGCAATAGAACCATCAGTGAAATCTGGGACTTCCAGGAATAGAAAAATTCACGAAAAGCACAATGCAAGGAAAACCTTTGGAAATCAAATACTGTTGTCCTCACTGAGTCAAGTTTGCTCAGTCAAGGCCCACAGTAATTGATCCTGGAAAGATATAAGAGTTTTATTAAAAGAATAAACGTGTGAGTGGATTAATGTCTCTAGGCATTCTAATAGTGAAGCTTGATAAGCTTCTCATTTACAGTGCCTTCAATTTTAAAACTTCTTGAGATATATTATCTTTTGCTGCACTCCAATGACAAATATAAAAAAGAACAGACACTGTCACCCAATTCTTTCTCATTGGTTTTAGTAATTATTAGTCTTGCCACAAATGCCATAATATAAATGACATAGCACAGTGCATGCAATGATTAACTACAAAGAAGATATGCTTAAGTAAAAAAAAAAATTACAACAATCCTTCAGTATTACTTACCAACCTTGTTAAAACAGTAATAAATTGTGTAAGTAAATTTGAGAAAGGGTGGCAGAATTGGGTCAATAAAATATAAAAATAAAAAAATATAAAAATTGCAGAATGAAACGCATGTTTACGCATGAGAATGCTTTATACACAGGAGTGTGGCAAAAATTAATGCACTTTTGTGTGTTCCCGGATATTTATGAGAGAAGATCTATACTGATACTTTATCATATTTTAGATATGTTTGTGACATGAATAAAGTACAAGGAGCGATGGACTTAAATAATTTCATATTTATTTCACAAATTAACCATACATGTTAACATTCAATACACATTGATGACAAACAGACGTAATTAATCGTTTTTTTAAAATATTTGTTTTGTAGAAATGAAGACAACACTAAATCTGAAAACAAAAATGAGGGCTTTTTGATTTCTATGAAAACACAAAATTTGAAAAGAGATAGTCAAGCTATACCAGTTGTCCCAGACTAAGTTCATTCAAACCTAGGATTACTCCAGATACAATAATTGTAGCTTAGGTGAACCAAGTGCTTCTGGCAAATGTATGAAACTTAAACCAAGATTTATAAATTTACATAAACCACAAACACCACTACATGGGTAGAGATAAAGATGCTTAGCCATATATTTCAGATGTGAACATGAACTTGGACCTGTTTGGCTTATGGCTTCAAAACCAAGTTATGGGCCTCTTTCTGCTAAGAATATTCAGATTTACATGCAAAATAAACACACGTCCAATTGCGCAGGACCTAATCAGTGGGCCACTGACCTCTTTTGGAACTAAAAGACCCCTCGTGTCACAGCTGACATAGAACATCAGACAATTCATGCCAACTTCCCCAAGGACCTCTGCTGTCTAATGAATCAGTGAGTGCTACACACCTACACAAGGAATGGATTAAGGACACATCATGGAGTAATTCTTTCCCAGCACAACATTGGGTCAGACAGTCATGCTTCTCTTTCCTCCCACCATTACCTATGAGAAATCACAATTAGCTCTGCCTTTTAACATACAAATCTTAAATATTTATCAAGGGGTCATGACTGAGAAGAATCTGAAGCGACACGTTTGTATTTTTTGTTTGCCTAAACACTTCAGTCATTTTGCCTGGTACTGGGTCATTAGAACTTGCCACTCCTGACTTTAAGTTTATATCAGGCAACACGATTGGGCAAGGTGAATCTTTTGATCAAAAATTACTATCCCAGGTGAGTGATGGGATAGTCTTAGAAGATTATAAATTTTTTCAGGCATGCTGCTCTCAGTGTGAGGACACATCAAACTCAGAAACAAGAAATTGTATGAACATAACTGAACATACTATAGGAATAGTTTTTATGCTTAAAATCACCACTATGCTTGAAGTTGTTTGCAAGGCGACTGATAGCAATTTGTCAGTAACTCAAAGAATCTCAATAACAGGTAAAAAAAGTAAAACTAATTTTGCTTAGGGATCTTGAACTCAAGATCTCACCTTGATATATAGGTGATTGGAAAGCTGGTACATGCCTTAGAGAGTTATTTAGTTTCTGATAAACATTAATTAATAACTTTCCTCCTTTGAATAGATTTTCTTAATCAATTTATCATTGTTTATGTAACATAGATTTCATTCTGATTTAATTATGTCAGCTACTGCTGATTCCTCCTAAATATTAGCATTATTTTAAATATAAAAATATATATTCACATTGAGAACATTCATGTAAAAATCTCCTGTGCTGAGAAAATGCCACAGATAACAACTGAATTTATTCCACTTATTTCTGGTCATCTTGACACATAGCACACTTAACTGTTATTAATAAAAAATTAAAAAAAAGAAAAAAGGAATATGTAGAGATGTAGTTCTAATGTGAAACAAGAATACTGCATAAAAATACATTACTTTTTTACTACTATGCATTTTTTATGAATGATTCTGGAATATAGGGACAACCAAAATTATTTTAATGAATTTACAGTAACATAATTGATTTTTTATTATTATGCTCCCTCTCTCCTTTCCCTTTAACTCCTAAAAATACAGTACAAAATATGCTTTCATGTTTATTACTTGGTAATAGAGAAAAAAAACCTGTCCAGTCTCTACTAATGCAAAATTTTCATTTTTCTTCCCACTGCTCTGCTTTTCTTTGCAACAGCATCATTTCATTGACTTTAAAAAGGTGTTTAATTCCATGAGTCAGTAGAATGAAGCCCATGGATGTAAGAATTTTGCAGTTATAGAAACCGCTAACAGGATTTGAATCATGTGCTGACACAACATTGTGAGAAGGGGGAATACCAGTTAAAGGAGTTCTTTAACAGAACTATACTCAAACTAAACAGCAAGCATAAGTTAGTGTTCCATACCTCCAGTTTACAAGAAAAAGGTGGTATCTACATTTTCAGGTGATTTCTACCCTACATAAAACAATAGTGATTGCACTGTTACAGACACACAGGTATATGTACATTTTACAAAGAATCAGTCCTACGCAAATGAGTGTCAAATATCTTTACAAGAATGAGTAAGGAGCGTAGAAGGAGCCTGAAATATCCGTCAGTGCAGAAAGTGTGCACAAAATCTATGCATGGATTAAATCTCACTCATATTCCCCAAAGAAGGCAAATCTAAGTGAGACACACGTATGCCCACAGAGTGGTTTTCATCCTTAAAGAGATGAAAAACAATGCCCCTAAAATGAGTGCTGCATTTTTACCTGCAGTGAACAACATCATAAGAACACTTAGTACTTCAAGACAGACTCTGAAATAAATTACAGAAATTAGTACAATGTTAACACAGCACAAGTCTCAGCAGTTCCTGCCCTGTTAGTAGCTACACATTTGTACTGCCCACTGTCACTTTGCATCAGGTTTTCAATAGTAAGGCTGTGTAAGCCGTTCTGCTCTTCCTGTGCACAGTACCTATCCCCTTCCAACAACACCCCATCTTTGTACCAGCAGACACTTGGATGGGGGGAACCAGTCACAAGACACTGGAAGCACGCTGAGGCACCTACAAATGTGCTGTAGTCAGAAATGAGCCTCACAAATCTGGGAGGAGCTTCTGTGACCTGGAACTCAAAGCTGCAGCTCTCAGAGTCCTCTGCCTTAAACTCAACCCATTCCTCTTGGGATGGCTCTGCAAACACATCAAAACTAATGTTGACACACTTCTCCCCTTCCACCTCCTGCTCTCGTTGAGTCACTGCAAGCAGTTGGATCGCTTTTTCTGAGTCATCTCCGTGTGGCTCAAACTCAAACTCCAGCTCTATTTCTGACTGGTCACCTGGACTCACAGTCTTACTCAAAAGCAAGTCACACTTCTGGGACCTGTGTGGTTCACAGCCTGTGGCTGTCTCACTGCTCACTGCATTTGCTTCTGGCTGAGCCATTACCACAAGGGAGCCTTTGCACATTGCTTCTCCCAGCCTATTCCTTGCCTGACAGTGATACCAGCCACTATCAGAAGGTCCTACAGTTTGGACCTTCAGACTGTGAAGTCCCTCCTTCTGACTCACAACATATTTCCCTGTGCCAGCTGTCACACAGGTGTCACCTCTGAACCACTGAACTACTGGGACAGGAGTACCTGTTACAACACACTCAAAAACTGCATCCAAGCCTTCTGTCACCTTGATATCTGTAATGGGCACCGCAAAGCGTGGAGGCATTTCAGTCACTTGGAAATCAATTTTTACATCCTCACTCTCCCCTGCTGCCAAGCCTGCAGCTTGTTCTAACAAGGCAAGTGGAAGGACATCTAGGGAAACCACCATGCTCTTCTTGTCTGGGCTAAACTCAGGACTGGTTATGATTTTGACCTGCTTCTCAAACTCTTTCACTTCATTTTCATCCAACTCCACTTCCAGGAGGATTTCCTGTGGTGAAGGGGACCTCGAAGATGTGTTTGGCTCCAGGTCAAAGTGTATAACATGCTGGTGGGTGACAGGGGGTGGCAGTGCCAGTGACCGTCCATCTTCAGGTAAAACTTCTACCTGTGCAATACTTTTAGCTTCCCCAACAATGTTGACTGCGTGGCACAGATATGGTCCTTCATCAGATTTCTGGACATTAGTGATTTCCAGAACACAGGTGTCCCCATCCTTCTCTATTCGCACTCTCTCATCCAGCTCCAGCAGAGACTTATTGTGATACCACTTCACTCCTGGCTTGGGCACACCCACCACTTCAGCCACAAATGTCAGTGTGCTGCCCTCGTACAACCTCCTTGTGCTCAACGCTCTGAGGAATGCGGGTGGCATTTCCCTGCCTGATGGCTCCAGGGCTTCACAGGGGGTCATAAACCCATTTGCCTGGGGGTGGTCTGGAGGCTGATGCCTCCTCTCGAAGTGGGGGAGCATGGTCAGGGCATCCTTATACTCCCCAGTGGGTGTGCGGTAGCGTTCTGGTGGTGTGCTGTCCCCTGATGGAGAGTAGGTTCCCTCAAAGGGTGTGAAATATTGCTCTGAAGGTGTGTTGCATTTTGAACTCTCGGAAGGGGTGGAGTAGTGCTCGGGGGCCATGCTGTACACCGAGCCCTCAGATGGTGTGGAGTAGCGCTCAGGCGGTGTGCTGTATCCTGAGCCCTCGGACGGTGTGGAGTAGCGCTCAGGTGTGCTGAGCGGCGTGTGGTAGGATGCCGATGAAGCAGTTTCGAAGATTTCCACTGAGGAGGGAGGTGTGTAGAAGCGGTCTGAATCAGGTGACTCCTCTCTGCTCCCAGTCTCCAGCTCTATAGACATTTCTGACTCAGGAGAGAAGGGCCGGGCAAGTTCCTGATGGTTGTTGTAATAATCATAAACCATGCTGAAGGTAACCTCCTCCACTTCCAGTGAAGTGATGGTTTCTTGTTGCTCCAGCTGAACTCTCCCTTTGAGAGCTGGAGTTTCATATATCCCAGTGGATCTTAAATAATTGGCCAGGGACAAATCGGGCTCCAGCTCTGAGATTTGAACAGCACTGGGCTCTGGACCTGCAGAAGTATCCTCCCACATTTCTTCTCCATCCAGGCTATTCTCAGAGGCTTCCTCAGTGGGAGTCCTCTTCTTGTCCCAAGACTCCTTCCTTTGCTCCATCTGTGTCACAGGACCACCCATTACTAACCCAAGTATGATTTGCCCAAAAGAGAAGCCCTTGGTTGTGTTTGGTTCCTGTTGGATGTCTCTGAGCATCTCCTCAGGGGAATCCATGCTTTCTGTCTCACAGGTGAAGCTGCTCATTCTGGGCTCGAAGACCTTTTCCATCCCAGAACCACCATCCTCAGCCTGATGCCCAGCCTGGGGTTTCTTTTCATGTGCAGCTTTTTTCAAGTCCAAAATGAAGCTGTCACTCTGGGAGTCTGTGGTCTCCAGTCGTTCCCCACTCTCCCACATGTGGGTTTCCTGAATTCCTCTTTGGAAATCTGCTGTGGACTCCAGCAGAAACCCAGGAATTTTTTCCTCAAGTGAGTTGTCTCCACAGATGCTCACCTCTGACTCCTGAATTTCTTCAGCAAAAGGCTCCTCTTCAGCAGATATTGTGATGCTGCCAAGGTCCCCATTAGGAATTTGCAAATCAGCCGCTGTGATTTCTCTTGGCTGTTCCTCTTCCTGGGCATTAACCTCCTCTTGCTGCATCCTGTAGCTCTGATGCAGCTCCTCACTCAGAGACATCTCTTCCTCAAGCACATCCTGTTGGTGTGCAGGGGAGATGAGCCCAGTGACTCTTACCTCCACACTTTCCAGAGCTGTGGGGGGTTCTGCCTGCTCTGTGTACACAGTCTCTGCAGCTGGGAAAGGCTCCACAAGCTTCTTCAGATCAAATGTGATCTCCCTCTCAGCCTCAGATGGCAACAGCTGCTCTCTGAGGTGCACTTCTTCCACATGAAACTCAGCTTCCTCAGTAAAAGCCTGACCTGAGTTTTCCATGCCATGAGGAGTGAGGATTAGATCCAAAGAAGGGCTGCATGCATCAGGTTCAATTTCTTGCAGCATTTGCCTGTCACTGTGCATTTCCCAGTGTGTGGCATCACCATAATCAATGATTTCTTCTTTAAGAAGATGATCATCAGCTTTAATCTCCTGTTCAATATCAACTGATCTCTCTTGCTCCTTTTCCTGTTCCTCCTGCTGCTCTCCTGCATAGAATTCATAAAAGCCAAACTCCTCCTTTGTGGGGGCACTTGCAATGTGGTCCTGCACATGGGGCACACTTGGCTCTTCCACAGGAGACGCATCGGGGGTCATTGCCTCCCAGGCAGGGGCATCACACTCTGTGCAGACATCACTCCCCTCTCGCACCACAGGTGATATAGGAACGAAAAACTGCGAATCCTTACCCTCCCTTGCCAGAGCAGGCTGCTCAGGGGCACGTGTTTGTCCTTGCACTTCCACAAAAGATAAATCCTGACCCTCCTCTGCCAGAACAGACTGCTCAGGCGCCCATATTTGTCCTTGCACTTCCATAAAAGATAAATCCTGACCCTCCTTTGCCAGAGCAGACTGCTCAGAGGCACGTGTTTGCCCTTGCACTTCCATAAATGGTAAATCCTGACCCTTCTTTGCCAGAGCAGACTGCTCAGGCGCCCATATTTGTCCTTGCACTTCCATAAAAGATAAATCCTGACCCTCCTTTGCCAGAGCAGACTGCTCAGAGACATGTGTTTGCCCTTGCATTTCTGTAAACGGTGACTTCAAGATGTCCCAGGACAGATTATCGGTATGTGGTAGCACCTTGCCTCCTTCAGGCTCCAGCTCCTCAGAAAAGTGACCTGAGTCCTTGGCTACCAGTTCACATCCTTCCCTGGATATGGAAGCATGCAATTCAGTGGTATCAATTCCAAAGCTGTGCTCCTCAGAGACAGCTTTTCCCCTGTTCTGCCTCATCTCAGAAATACCATCTGTGTAACTCATACTTTCTTCTGTATTGCCCATTTCTTGCCTCGCATAAACTTCTGTGATATCCAGCACCATTGTTTCCTTCATTTCAGTTTCCCTGAAGTGAGGAGTTTCTTCACACTCTTCCAGCTGCTCAGCAGGAGGTGGAGACAACCTCAGGGACCAGGATGGATGGGATTCCTCCTCCTTGGGGCACACGATTTGTTCCTCTTCATCCTTCCCAAGTGTGCTGAGGCCTCGGAGGTGTAGACCATGGTCCATGGCAGGCAGTTCCTCAGTGCCTCCATCCTTGCTATCCAGCATGGGTGCCCTGGGCTGCACTGTGAGCTCAGAGGCAGTCTGTGCTGTTCCAGCCACATTTGTGACCACACAACAATATCGCCCAGTGTCCGTGACAGAGACATCTTGCAGGTGTAAGCGGTGCATGCCATTTTTGCCTTCCTCAAACCTCAGCCTCTGGCTGGCTGAGAGGCTCTGGCCATTCAAGGACCAGGACGCAGCTGGTGGGGGCTTCCCAGACACAGCACACTCCAACACCACTTCCTCTCCTTCATGGCAGTGAATAAATTCTGGGGCTTCTGTCACAATTTGGGGTGGTTCATTTCCCATATCGAATGAAAACTTAAATTTGTGCTTTATGGTGGAAGCAGCCTGCTCTGGAGAGAGTCGTGGAGTCTCCCTCATCTCTGTGTCTTGCTCTGGTGTTGGAGTGGGGGCAGTGATTTTGATTTCCACAGGCAATGACAGCAAGTCTGAGACTGCAACTGCACTTCGCAGTCCCTTCTCTGCTGCAAAGGCCAGACCGACTTCTTCCTCCTCCTTCACTTTCTCCTCTTCCTTCTTTTCTTTCTCCCTTTCTTCCTCCACCTTCTCCTCCTCTTCCTTCTCCTCCTTTTTCATCTCCTCCTTTTCCTTCTTTTTGTACTTATAGGCTGGCATTCGCCGCCTCACATGGAGTACAGCTGAGGTGCTGACTGTGCCCAGTGGGTTGAAGATCACACAGGTGACAGTGCCACCATGCTGTGGAAGCACGGATGGGAAGGTCAGCACGGAGCGGCACTCCGTGGTGTGAACAGCAGTGCCCTGGATGCGCCCCACAGGCTTGGAATTGTTGTACCAAGTGACGGTGGGCTGTGGGCGGCCGTGGAAGAGGCAGGAGAAAGTACATTTTTGTCCCTCAACAGTTTCCTGGGACCTGACCTCCTGGACAAAGAGGGGTGGGCAGGGCTCCAGGAGCCCACCTGGCACCTGCCATCTCTCCCCGGTGGCCTTGGGCCTGGAGTATTGCTTCACTACCTGCACTGTGAGGGGCTTTGAGCCAACCATTGTGGCAGCCACCTTAGGAATATGGAAATATGGAGGAGGGCCGGGCTTCCCAGGAGGGCCCTCCTGGGGCACGGACATGAGGGATTCCTGCTTCTTTTTCAGCGCTGCCCTTTTTGCCTCCCGCAGCTTCTGCAGCTTCCAACGGATCTCCTCCTCCAGCAGCTCCTCAGCATCAGACACCGCACCCCTGTGCTCCCCACCGCGTGCCAGCTCTGGGTGCCGAGGCCCCGCCAGTGGCAGGCTCTGGAAGCGGATGGTTCGCACCATGCCCCGGGCAGCTGAGAGGTTCCCAGGCTTGGCCTCCTGCCCCTTGTCAAAGGGCGAGCCAGTGCAGCGCAGCACCACCCGCAGCCGGTCCTCCCGCCGCTGCTGCAGCAAGCACTCCCAGCTCTGCCGCATCCGCTCCGCTTTCCCGGCGGAGCCCGAGCCCCGCCACTCCCCACGGCGTGCCACCAGCAGGGAGGCAGTGGACTGAGCCGAGCCCTCGCTGTTAATGGCAAACACTCTGTAGCTGCCAGCATCGCGCTCCCGCACGTCCCGCAGCTCCAGGCTGGCGCAGTGCGTGTGCTCCGTGCTCTCGGTGCGGATCACCTTGCGGCAGTCCTGCAGGACGAGCCGGTTGTTGTGGAACCAGGCCATGTGCGGGGCAGGCCGTGCCACCAGCTCGCACTGGAAGAACACGGGGTCCCCCTCCAAGACGGACCTACACTTCAGGCCCTGTGTGAAGATGGGCTTACGGTTCTGGGGGCAAGCCAGCACCGCCGCTGTGCCGCGTCCTGCGAAGTGCACCGTGCTGCGCCGCTCTGCAAGAGAAGGAGACTGGGTTAGGACATGTCACGCTCTTCTTACCATCTGGTTGTAAAAAGGTAGCAATGTATTGAAATAAAAAATGGGCATGCAACAGATTTCATCACACACCCAGGAAAAAAAAGTAATTCACTCACCATATTTGTTCGAATAAACGCAACGCCTTGCTCTGTTTTAAAGATTGACACGAAAACCGTTCGTTGTCTGTTCTTTCTTCAGACTGTGGAAATTTCTTCTTGAACAAGCAAAAAAAAAATTTCAAAATAACATGTTCTTCTGCATGTATGTTTTTGTTGCCTGGAAGAGCTGTGTGTCTTTGGGTGGCAAAGAAGAAATTCTTACCTGACTTGCAGACAGTAGAATAAACGCCCTTTCTGACCCCTCTGTTTGTAGATATGTTCAAACAATTGAAAAAAATTTTGAAATATATATTTTTTTAAAGTAAGTAACATGAAATGAGAAGGCGTTTATTCGAACTAATACAGCCACTAATTTCACAGTGTTATGCACGGGGGGGAAAAAGCAAGCAACATGAACCACGTATGCTATCTGCAAGCCAGGGTAAGAGATGTATAATGATGAATTAATGTATGTAAAAAAAGTGCAAGGAATCAATGGGAATGTGTAGCTTTCACATAACCTAAACAACAAATGCTCTCTAGTATACTTCATCTATCCATTCAATAGTGTCCATTGAACTGATTAATGTTAGGCTGCTAACTTGTTTAAAAGTAATACAATTAAGATTTGTATAACTTCCTTCTGAAGTAAACTATTCCATGCATTCAAAAGGAAATTGAACAAATAAGAGCTCTGTGAACAGCTGCAAAGCATGAAGTAAAAGTTTAAAATATGGTTGCACAATTATAAATTTGAAGTTTTAAACATATTTTAAAACTTAAATAACCTTATAATGCAGATAACCCTTTGCATATCAAAACAAACATGCAACATGTTCCAATATGCTTTAAAGTGTGTCTTTCCCCATCAGACACTTCATGGAAGCTGATAAAAGCTTTTCACAACATTACTAATTACTGGCACTAATTATTCTCATTGGTGATTGTACCTTTTACTTCCATTTCAACCTCTTCCTCTAGCTTCTCATGAATGATTTTTTCAGGAGCTAGGACAAAAAAAGACAAAGATTTTTGAGCTATGGATGCTAAATGTGGCAATCAACACTTTATATAGTAAAAACATCCAATCTATTTTGCAAATACACATAAATTCACATGTACATACACCAACATAAATGCATGCCAAACAGTTCAAACACTTGATAAATTTTGAGAACAGAGTAATCAAATATTTTAAAACTTGTTTGCAATGTACATTTTTCTATAAGATTTGTTTCCTTTTCGCAGGGCAGGGGAAAGTTTCTAAAGGAACATGCCTTTATCATGCCATAAATCCCTGAAGAAAACATTCAACAATCCACAGACTAATGAGACACTTCTCGTTCTTTATCATCTCCTAGGGATTGAATATACTGGAATGCAATGATGCTATGCAGGAGGAATTGATACTTGGAAGGAACATGCAGTTGCCAACCTGTCACTTTCAGATGGGTGCTGCACTCGGCTTGTCCTGCAGGATTAACTATTCTGCACTTGTATATACCCTTGTGGTTCTGACCAACTTTCAACAATCTTAAACTGCACAGTGGCCCATCATGTTTTATGGAACACAGTGCAGAGTCCTCAACTATTAGCTGATTGCACAGCCAGACTACGCAAGGTGTAGGCACACCTTTCGTTATGCAAAAGAGAAACACATCATCTCCTTCTTTTACAGTGGTTTCTGAAGGCAGAGTTTCAAGAAACTCTGGTGCTTTGGCATCAGTTTCTGTGGTGTCTTCACATGGCACAACATCAGGATAGTATACTCTGTTTCTTTGCTTCTCAGTTTCATATGATCTTTGGGATGCAGGTATAAACAAGCTCGAGGTTTTCTTCAAAGGCTCTTCCTTAACTTCAGATGCTTTAAACTGACAATCTTTGGCTGCTTTAAAGCTTTTAGTATCTGATTCAAGAGTAATTTTTGTTACTGCTTTGGCTTGTGCTTCTTTTGCTAGGTAAGAATAAAGTTAGGAAAAGGGTTAGGTCAGACATTTTGCAGGAATAAAAAATATACCTGGGGGGGAAACCCCAGTAATTAGTATTGATAGAATACGACATAAAGTAGTGCTAAAACAATGCTATTAAACATGAGTGTTTGCACATTTAAGAGCTCTATTCCTGTTTGGCTAATTCTAGGTACCAGTTAAGCTAGTGGGACTTTCATGGGACCAAGTCTTGATCCACAATGACTAAAAAAGTCACATCTTTGCTTCTAATTTAGAGACTTAATTTGCAAAGTAGCAGCAGAAGATTATGCAAAGTGCTTTTCACAGCTCTATAGTGAAGGAAGAAATTTCATTAATTAAGAGCCAAATCAACAGGGTCAATGCCTTTCTCATTATTCATCTTAGTTTTCTGGTGTTGATTCCTTTGAACTCTTCAGAAATACTATCACATGTAGTTATAATACATTTTTGGGCCTTCACTAGTGGTAACACTACTAACATTTTAGTATGTTGATGTCAGGAAGAGGTGGAAGGAGTTCTAGCAAAAAATAAATACTTACATATTAGGAAAGGTGAACAGTAGAAGACAGTTCATCATTGCAGTAATGCAATACTTGCACCTGTTAATCCTTTCAATTACATTAACTTATATTGCCAACTTTGGAATTGAAGTCTTGGATTTATTTGAAACATGCTGGAGTTTGAAATAACCTGGTATCTAATTCAACATTGCATTTGACATCCTTTTCTTCCTTAAACTCCAGCTTCAGAAATCAACAAAATATGAAAATTCCTACAAGCCTGTCTTCCTTTACATCTCACTGCATATCACAAAGGACATGAGAAGTAAAAAGCCTGAGACATCTGTGACTTTATGGGAAGAGGCACAAATTTACAATACCAGCTTCCCAGTACTGCACGTCCCATACGAACAGAGCTCTAAATGTGGAGGAAAAACCCCAGAGCATTATTACTAGAGCTTTCTCAATTAAATATTGATAATAAAGGAAACATAAGTGAGCTCTAGGCAGTTATAATGAAGCTGCAAATGGTAAGTGACAATGTTAAAAGTCAGATAACCACCTTTGACCGTTAGTATTGCAGAAGTTGTTGTCCCTCCATAGTCATTATACACAGTACAACTGTACAGTCCTTGATCTGTCAGCTGGGCATTTAGGATTGTGAGCAGAAGAACATTTCCATTTTGTGATATCTTCAATTTTTCAGACAATTTTATCTTTTCACCTTCATGGGCCCAAAGAAACTCATAGAATTCATTTTCTAAGGCACATATGAACTGAGCAGTGTCACCACATTTCACAGTTAGGTCTCTGAGTTGCAAGAGAATCTTTGGAGGGACATCTCTCTTTTCCTGAGAGGTGGTCTTAGAGATTTTGGTGCTCTGAGATGTTTGAGAATGGACTGTTGTGTGCATGGCTTTCATTTCTTCGATTGATGTAGCCTTCATGGTCAAACTTTCTGATACACTTTCAAAAACCTGTACACACAATTCCTGTGATGGCTGTTGCACTGATTTAAATTCTTTTTGATACATTTCAATGCTCTTCTTTGTGTGAGGAGAAACATGAAGTTCTGATATAGCCTGTGACCGGATAGACTCTTTTACGTCTTTCCCAGAATTTTGCCTATCTAGGGCTTGCACTGTGTAATCAAGTAACAAAAACATCAACATTAGTATCTAAATAACTTTACTGGGCTATGCTCTGAACAAAATCAAACAGCATGGAGGATGAAAATGAATGATCTTCGTTTGAAAACACAGCATGCCAGATGTATTACTTTGTTGACACAGAAGTTATCCATTCAGATGTATGAATAACAAGTAAGCTAGTCATGCAGCTGATACTCGGTGCTTGTCTCTTCTTTCACCAAAGTGGTCCATTTTAGTATTGGAAACTTATGGCACTTTTAAAGGAGGTATTTTCTTTTATATCTTTTTTATATTTTTTATTTTTTTTCTACAGAATAGTGCAAAATACCTCAGTCACTGCTATAAAGACCATTAAATCACTTGTTTAAAAAATCTGAATGCCTTCATTAAAACATTCCTATTCTTTGACCTATATTGAGATATAAACTTGAAAAATTCCGAATGTTACAGCTTAAAGACAAGAAATGAGAGTGGTTGGGTTACTGAGGGTACTATTAACGTTAGCTGGGAAAGAAAAGGTGTGAAACAAGGAAAAAATTAGTAACAGCATGAAAGTGTGGTGTACAACAAATTGAATCCCTTTGAAGTAAAAATGGGGCTTTACCTTCTGCAGTCACTGTAAGTGTAGCTGTACAAGTTGTTTCTCCAGCACTATTTCTTGCCTTGCAAGAGTATTGGCCACCATGCTCTAAGAAAGCATCTACTATTATCAGTATAGCTGTGCCTGTAGACTCATCAAAGTGGAAAACTAAGTCTTTTTTTGGCAACATGAGTTGTTGGTTATGAAACCACTGGATTTTTGGTTTGGGCCTGCCAAAGACTCTAGCTTGAAATCTGACTGATTCCCCGCTGCACACTCTGCAGCTTGAGATAGGCTGGATAAAGGTGGGCCTTTGGCCAATAGACTCCTCCTTAAGTGAAACAGATGAAGAAACATGCCAAGGGGACTCTGATGTAACTTCTTCAACCTTTTTAAATCCTGAAAAGAAGCATGCCAACTTTTAATTTCTTACCCTACACTACAATAAATTTTCTCTCTCATTCAAGATTTTTGTTTCTAACTTGCAACTTTACAGCATGAATTATTTTCATTCATCATTTATAAAATCTATTGCAAAAAGAAAACAAAATATTTATGGTTAAATAACATCAAGGACAATATAGAACAGCAAATTCTTCAAATAATATTTCTGCTCTAAAACTTTGATCAATGTTTCATCAATTCGTATGAATGTAAACTATTTCTTTTCAGTTGCCCGAGTACCTGCTACATACCTCATTTTAAGATGTTTTTCACCACTTTCAAAGTAATTTATTTTGTACAAAAACTCCTACTAGATTGTCTTCACAGGCAAATCAAAGAATGTGTAAGCAAAAAAACTTCATTAGAAAGAAGGTTTTTACCATCTTTGGTGCATGACAGATTCTAAGACTGGAGTGAACGAAAAGGGGGGCGGGCATGGAACATCAAAAAACTGTGAAATACATTTTTCTGTTCATTATGTATATTCTGGAGACATAACTGTACGCTGTGGACATTGCAAATGGTAGCAATTAATTGAGTTAAAAGACAGCATGACAGACAGCAACTCACATATAATTATCAGTGTCTATTAACATGATTATTGGAACAATATTATTAGAAATTCTTGAATTGTTCAGTGTACCTTCTAATTTCAAGGTAGCAGTGCTTGTCACTTGGCCTACAGAATTACTCGCCACAAAGGTATAGATTCCTTCATCCTCTGGATAAGCTTCAGCAATCTCCAGCTGGTAAGTGTCTTCAAACTGAGTCATTCTAAAAAAGCGTGATGGCTTGATCTCCTTCTCTTTGCTATACCAAGAGACTTTCAGATCTGCTCAAGCAAAAGAAAGAGAAAAAAAAATGGTGAATGTTACGCTATTATACTAGCAAGTAAAGACTATTTTTATATGTATATCTGTCATAAATCTTAAACTCAAGTATCTGACTTTAAATGTGCCTCATATTATTCTGGTAAAGTATAATGAGTAGAAAGTGACCTACTTGTTGCTTTAGATTTTGATTTGTGCATTGGAAATATTTGCATGGGAAAACTGATTCTGGTGATGATAAATTACTGAGTAAAAATAATTCTTCCTTACCTCTCTTAGTCTAAGAACTTTGCTACTACTAAAATTAGAGTAAGTATCTTTTTTTAAAATGTGATTTTGCTACAATTATATGATTAAACAGGCTATAAAATCTCTAGCTTGAGCTAGTCAGGTTAAGAAATTGAAACAGAACATTCTTTTGCTAAGCACAGCACCTTGCCTCTTTTTGTTGCAAATACTACATGTCATATTTCTCAAGAAAGATTTATGTATAAAAGGTTGTATTACTTGTATAGATTCTCCTAAGCGGAGAGAACTGAAGCAGACTTCAGCCTTTTCTCTCCACTTGCCACTATACGACATCATTAATCATATGCTGTCACTCAAATAGTGTGCTATTACTGTTATCAGAAGAGTGTTTTCAATAGCCTGTTGCACAATGTGTACCATTAAACAACTGTATTTGCAATCATGTGCTACCTAACCTAATATAAAAGGTTTTTACAACCCAAGTAAGAGATATGCAAATCCATTTGGACAGAGTATTCAATAAAGGAAATTTCCAATAGGAAAAATTTCTTCATTGCAAGGGCTTTGAAGCACTGGAACAGACTGCCCAGTGAAGAGTTAGAGTCACAGTCCCTGGAGGCATTTTAAAAGCCATGTAGGTGTGGCACTTAGGGACATGGTTTTTGTCTGGACTTGGCATTTCTGGGATAACAGTTGGACCTGATGATCTTTGAGGTCTTTTCCAACCAAAATGATTCTATAAAGGGCGTTCTAGATGAAAGGATCCTTATATTCTGTGCTGTAAATGCAGCTTCCACATTCACATAAATACAGTTCTATTCTAAAAAGTTACACTGGGATGAATTGCACAAAAGGTGGGTCGATCTTTCCAACATATTTTCTGAGCTTTAGCAGCACTTCTAAAGCAGAATCAGACTTGTTGTACAGTTATTAAAAAAAAAAAAAAAAAAAAAAAAAAAAACTTGGACTTTTATTTCAAGTGATGGAAATGCAAATTATATATACTTGCATATGTATGTATATAATAAGTTTTATATTAATTTTTACAGAGCGGTCACTCAGGATTAATTTTAAATTTGGAGTTTTATCTTTAATTGTAAATTCTTTGAATTGTGAACTAGATCTTACTCTGCAGTTTACTATGTGAATATTTTATTAGTAGTCCTACTCAAGGCCACTTGCTAAGTGAAGAAAGGTAGCTTTATTTGACTGTGGTTAAGGAAAAAGGTATTTTAATTGTAGGGTGACATTCTATGTAACTAAACCAAGAAAACTTATTTAAGTAAAATCTACACTTAAAAAGACGATGCGAGAACACTTTTTAGGCTAGGAAAAAGAAAGTAACCACAGTTTAGTGTTTCAGAATGATAGAAATATTAGGAAAAAGGTTGAGTCACAATTTCAGTCAGTTTAATGCACATGGCAGTGTGTGTCTTCAGAAACTTCGTCATGTTCATTTAACACCGTAATGCTTTTCCCCGTGAAACTTTACATTTTATTCACTGTTGCAGTTGTACAACATCAGTTAGCATTTGAAATGCTGAGAAGTTTCCAAAGACAAATTTTGTGAAACAGATCTTATTTTTAGAGACCCTTAATATGTTTATGACAGTTTAAAACTTCTATGCTTGCTGACACCTTCGACTTGCTTAACTGAAAGTCATCAGTAACACTTGGCTCTGTGTGTACATCAAATAACTGTACTTTTAGGGGAAGACTGATCCAAGCACCTATGTTGCTGAATTTTTTTCTGAGTTCAAGGTGAAAAATTTTGAGAGATGGAAAGATGTACAGGACTTCATTAAACCCACCTGTCCCAGTAACTCTGCACTGAAAACAAGCAGAATGTCCCTCAGATGTGACAGCATCACGTAGTGGTATTATGACGGCAGGTGGATACACTGGTATTTCTAGCTCAGGAGAAACAACTTCAGGGACTAAAGAATAAGAGAAAGAAGTAATTATTAAAGATGAAGAATGACTATTTCATTTCACAAACTGATACGAGCATGGGAAACTCACTTTCCACTGAAAGTGAAGCTGAAGTTGTAGCTACTCCATAGTCATTTTTTGCTTCACACGTGTACACTGCTTCATCTTCAGGGAAAGTTTCAATCAGCAAGAGAGTATATTCTTGTGCATCATGAAGAAATTTGCACTTGAAACCTGGAGAAAGCTGTTGATCATCTTTGTACCAGGAAATTTTGGGCTGGGGTTTGCCTGACACAATAGCACAAAAGCGGGCAGGTTTGCCAGACTCCACAGTAGTTGGCTCCAGCTCCCGAACAATCTGGGGTGGCTCTGGAGCTGAAAGTTGGGGAGAAGCAAGGTGGCAAAAGAGAGAGGAGAAAGGAGAGAGAAAAATCTCATTATTGATATTATTATTGATTCAAAGCTAATTGCAAAAAATTAAACAAGCAAACGAACTCCCCTTATTATTTCTATTGTGCGCTCATGAAAATCTGCCCTTTTCCTTGATACAAGGGGGATGATCTAGCATCAAGTGCCATAACATAATCAGCTACGTTGGTGTAAGTGTTTTCTAGCCAAATGTGTCCAAGAATTTTTAGGCTGATCACTCCGGAAAGGCATGTCCAAATGGACAAAGTAGTTTTATTTAGACTATAGAATTCTCTGGTCTAAGTATATACAGTGGGAAAAGAGCTGCTATGGTGTTTTCATCCACTAGCCAGCTACTCCAATAGAGCAAGAAACATCCAGGTACATGAGGAATTTGGTAGTATTCCAGATGATCTCTTTGAATTTTATCTTTTTCTTTCAAGAGTTAGAATTCCAGAGAAGCTATATAAAAATCAGAAAACCACTGAGTAATAAACACAGTCAAAACTTTGGTTTTGGGGCCACATACCATTCACATAAAGCATAACAGAACTCCTATTCCGTCCTGCAACAAAGGTATATTCTCCAGCATCAGAGTAAGTGGTTTCAAAGATGGTCATTCTATGGACTCTCCTTTCCACCACATAGTTGTATCTTTCCTCATACTGGAAGTTGATTTCTATGCCATCCTTGTACCACAGTGGTTCAATGTCATCTTCATTGACTTCAAATTCAATTTCAGCTCTTTGTCTCTCAATGACCTTTGAACAAGTAGAATAAATAATAGAAATAATATTGTTTTTTCCTATAGTCTCACTTTCCAGTTTCCTAGGTGAAGGTTCTGATCTTATGATTACAGATTTTTGTGCTATGACTCTTGCTGGTTAGATACTGTTGCTCTTCCCTTGCATTATTCTTTGAATGACAAAGTTATGAAATATTTATACATCTGTGTAGGTCTTACCTGAATATCTTTATGGGCACTTCTGATACGAATGTCACGACCTTCCACTATCAAATTGGCACTGGATGTGTTTCCACCTGCTACTACAGTGTACTGTCCAGCATCAGACATCCTTGTGGAAGGAATGATGAGACGATGGACATATTTCTCTCTCTGAATTTTCATCCTAAGCACATCAGAAAAGAAAATGAGCTAGTTATTTCCAGGGGGAAAACACACGACCAAAGTTAATGTAGTGTAGAAGGAATCATTTACCTATCGCCAATCTGGAGTTCTTGGCCATCCTTCATCCATTGGACCTGAATGTCAGGTTCTGAAATTTCACATTCAAAAATAGCCCTCTTCTTCTCCACCACTTTGATATCTTTAATATGCTTCCTAAATTCAATGTGACGAGCTAGGGCAGAAAAAAGTAGAATGAGTGCCATGATGTTATACGAGCCACTAGAAGTCACTAAATATACAAATCAAGAGAGCAAATACCTTCCACATATAAAGTGGCTGATGAAGCCGCTTTTCCAGCAACAAAAGTATATTCTGCAGCATCACCAAAATGCACATTCCTTATGGAGAGGGAGTGTGTAAGCTTCTTTGTTCGTATCTGGCATTTATCAGTCGATTTTATTTCTACGCCATTCTTTAGCCATTTATATGAGATTCCTTCATAATTAACAGTAACTTCAAATGTTATTGTATCTTTCTCTTCTGCATTGATGTCTTTTAGCATGGAGGTAATTAAGATGGCTAAAAGAAAAGAAATAGATATGGTTTACTTTTTTCCATTCTGTTTTACTTTATTTTAAATGCATGTTAAGCAGATTAGAGAGGTTTCAACTTAAGACAATTTTGGCAATATTAAAAGGTAGGTTTTGTGTCCAGAATCAGTATTACAATTAAATCTCTCACAACTGCTGAATGACATAGTAGTCCAAATTCTGTCTCCTATGGTGACTTGGCATTTAGGCATGTTGGCCTAAAGAGAAGAACGCAGGTTCTGACAGTCGAGTTCACTGCTTCTGAATCTCTTTAAAGAATGCAATAGAGACCATTCAGCATTATTAAAAAAACACCTCTACAACTGTGATGGTTTTGTCAGAATTTCATTAAGTTCATGTGTTAAAACAAACTTATTATTGGTAACTGTAAAATATTCTGATAAATTTAATTTTTACATACGTTTTACGGTCAGGGTTGCACTGACTCGATCATTTCCACAGACAAATGTGTATTCTGCAGAATCTTCACTGCTTGTGTTCATGATATTGAGCTGATGGAGTTTCCCCTGGACAACTATTTTGAACTTGTCACTCATTTCAATCTCCACACCATTTTTCAACCAGACAGCAGGAACATTGAAATGAGAAACTTCACACTCAAAAGAGGCAGTTTTGGTCTCAGGGATCTCAATATTTTTCATGGTTTTTGTGATATGTATGCCTAAAAGGAGAGGAAAAAGAAAAGAAAGAATTTTGTAAGTTAGTATGTTTGGAAGACTGCAAAAACCAAGGGTAACAGGGTATGAAGTGTCAGGTCAAGTTGCTCAGTATTGGTGTAACAATTAATATAATTATTTTCTTACAGACTTAGAATACTTACTTTCCACAAACAGTTTTGCTTTGCACTCAATTTGCCCAACAAGAGCTGTGTATTCCCCAGCATCATCAGGAGATATGTTATGCAGCATAAGCTTGTGAACTTTCCTTTGAGAGATCATCTTGTATTTATCACTTTGTTTAAGCTCAATATTTTTATGGAACCATCGGACTGGCACAGTATCATGGGAAACACTCAGTTCAAATGAGACAACAGCATTTTCCAAAGCAGTCACATCCTTCGGCTTTTTGATGATCTTGACAGCTTGAGGAAAAAAGTTAGCAACATTCAGCACTGTGTGTGATCTGAATTTCAAAACACACATTACAGCAAATGTTCAAACCAGACTGACTTACTTTCCACATGAAGTCTGGCATTTGCTCCTAGTTTTCCAAGTTTAAAGCTGTAAACAGACTCATCTGTGACAACACAGTTTTTGATTCTCAGTGTATGAACTGTTCCTTTCACTGTAATTTCATATTTGTCACTTGATTGCAGTTCAACACCATTTTTAATCCATAGAGCTCCTTTCACATCAGGGTGGGTCAGTTCTACGCTGAAAACTGCCTCCTGCGATTCTGTCACAGTCAAGTTCTTTAGTGTTTTCTTTATCTTAACAGCTGGGGGAAAAAAAGGAAAAAAGGAAAAATGAATACTTGACAAACAGAACAAAATTAAAGCCTATAGTAAATATAATAATTTTAATAAAACTGAATAATGGTGCTTCATTTTATGCATGTATTAATTGATACAGTTCCCCACAATGTAGTGGTCTGGGAACATAAGGAACCTTTACCTGTAACATCCAGGAGAAATGTTTTTTTTCTGGGGTTTTTGCATTTTTGTTTGTCCGTTGTGTGGGTTGGTTGGGGATTTGTTTGCTTGGGGCTTCGTTATTGTTGTGGGTTAGTCTTGGGGTTTTGTTTGGGTTTTTTATTTTATTTGATTTATTTTATTTTGCTTGTATCTAAGGCCTGGTCCAAGAAATAGAGAGCGATGCTGGAATAAGTCTGGAAGACATCAGTTAGTTATAAAAAATACTGACCTTCAACCTTCAGCTTGGCAGATGTCTTTGAGCTTGCTATTTCATAGCTGTATTCACCCATATCCTCCAGTTTCGTTGCAGGGATAATAAGCCTTCTCTTTACACCGTCAGATTCAGGACGGTACTGATCTGTCGTAGGTAATGGTCTACCATTTTGTAGCCACTGGCCCTCTGATTCAGGATTTGCCACCTCACATTCAAAAACAGCTATTTGGGACTCAGCCACAGTCAGGTCACCGAGAGGCTTTGAAATGGCACCACCTGTGGGGAAGAAAAAGCATGTTGTTTTGCTGTGTGGCTATTCAGCTTTCCCCCATAGAGAAATTAAAAGTAGATGCCGGAATTCTTTGCCCTAATTTGCAGCATGCCCTTAGTCATTCTGAGCTCTGTGAAAAATCAGGAATAGAATATGACCTGAACATTATGAAAACTTGTTTCTTAATTCTATCCTAGTTACCCTCTTTTATTTTTTTTTTTATCATCAACAGAGGTATACTGAGAGCTCTCAGGGCAAAAACCCCTCTTTTTTACATTAATTGCATCAAAAGCTTAACCAAACATTTCATACTACGGTTCTGATCTAGAGAAGTATATTAATGCTTACTTAAGGGCTTTGAGAATTCAAATTATACTAATCACAAAAGATAAGGGGAAGGGCAAAGAAAACATTAAAAAAAAAGATAAAGACAAAAAACCCCCACTGAAACAGAACAATTGCTACAAGTATGAATGACAGTACATTGGGCATTTTTAAATCGCAGTGAAATAAAAACCTTGGACTTTAATGCTACTAACCTGCTACTATAAGCTTCCCAGATGTTTTCTTCTCTCCAGCATAAAACACATATTCTCCTTCATCATCTTTCATCATCTTCACTACTGTTAATTTATATATTTTGCCATGTGCTTCAATTTTATATTTAGGACCAGCATTTATCTGTTGGCCTTTGAAATGCCAAATTACATCAATTCCTGAATGGGAGAGCTCAACCTCAAAGGACACATTCTGTGTTTCAGTGCAGGTGATGTCATGAAGACCTCTAATAATCTTGATTTCTTTAAAAAGAATAAATTATACATTTATTAGTTGTTTCCAGAGTTTTGTTTTTAAAGAAATTATTTCACACTGTGCATTTTAAAAGACACCTACCTTCAACTGTGACATTGCAGCTTGTTTCAACTTTGCCAACCATTAGCTTATAACGCCCTTCATCTGATGCATGGGTTCTGGTGAGTACTAGCCTCTGCTTGGTGCCTTTACATACAGCTTGTACACGTTCGTCAGGCTTTATTTGGTTATCATTCAGGTACCATTTGGAGGAAGACACATCAGGTGCTGAAACTTTGCATTCGAGGATGGCTTTTGTTCCTTCAACTACGTGAATATCTTTTAGAGGCACCACTATCTCCACACCTGCCAAGTCACAAAAATATTCATCATGAGAAAAACCATGCCTTTAAGAAGTAATCCTTAAGGAGACAAAAATCAAACACACCTTCAAAATCATCATAGTGACTTACTGTACACTGTGATCTGTCCAGTGGTTGACAGTTCAAGATCAGGAACACTAAAAGAATAAGTTCCACTATCTTCCTTTGTGGCATCTTCTATGAGCAGCATATGTGACTGTTTATCCAACACAATGTGAATACGGTCACTTGATTGAATTTCTTGGCCATCTTTCATCCAGACACCTTCTGCATTTTCTAGGGAGACTTTAACTTCAAGTTGCACGATATCTCCCTCACAGATTTTTTGATCAGTAAGTCCTTGAAGAATTGCCATGGGACGAGCTGTGGAATCAAGTGAAGCTAATTAATACTTATAAGAGGCAGAATATTGAACATTAAAGCATTATGGGATAAAATGATATAGCTATAATACATGTCATAATACAGAAAATCTGTAATATATAGACAATATAAGTATTAGAAATGCTTACGCTTCATCTTCAGTTTGCAGTGAGTCCTTTTGCCATCAACAACAAAACTATACTCTCCTTGATCATCTTTATTAACATCTTTAATAGTGAGGATTTGACGACCACGGCGGGATGCAATCACATATTTAAGATTAGAAGTGAGTTCAACATCGCCATGATACCATTTCCCCTCCACATCTTCTGGGAAAACCTCACATTCAAGTTCACCTGAGAAGGACTCTGGCACTTCAATATCCTCAAGTTCTTTAAGAAACTCAACTGCAGCACCTAAAGGCAAAAATAATTTCATTTGTGAAAAAGCTTGATTAGATACTCCTGAAGAAAAATTTGTTATTAAATGAATCTAAGGGAGTAGATATATAGTATAATCATTTTACGTAAATACGTCTTCAAACTTTCATACTGGATTCTGAAAGTATGAAAGCAGCTTGACATTTCTTAGGGTGCTAGACGTCTGTTTAAATAGTTTTATTTCATCCTCAAGATAAGTGCACTGCATGGTACTGAGCAGTACGCTTCTTACCTTCAACTGTAAGCTTTGCAGTAGTTTTTACGGATTCGTCTTCTACCAGTGCACAGCTGTAATCATCAGCATCAGACACGTCAATTGTTAATACAGAAAGAAAGTGAGCCTTTCTGTCTGAGTGCATCCTGTACTTGTCTCCAGAATGAATTTCAATTCCATCCTTAAACCATTTCACTTTAACAAAGGGTTCTGATGTTTCACATTCAAAGGTTGCCATGGAGTCTCTTGCTTTAGCAACAATGTCTTGTAACTTCTGGGTGAAGCTGATTGACTGCTTGGCTGCAAAACAATATATAATGATAAACAGTGCACTGACCAAACAGACTTAACACTCTATGATGAGCAGCAGGATGAGTAAGAGAATTGAAATTACCTTGTACTAACAGGAAAGCGTGGCTAGAAGTTTCACCAGCTATATTGACTGCTTTCACCATGATGCTGGCGGAATCATCAGACGTCACATCTCTGATCACTAATTCGCAAACGTTATCTTCAGGCCAGTACCAATAGACACGATCAGTCCTTTCAATCTGGACACCATTTTTGAACCACTGGCATTCAGGGTCTGGTTTTCCCACCACTCTCACACGGAAGTGTACATCTGTTCCTTGGGCTACAGTCTGGCTTTGAATTCGTTCAAGTATCTTGGGAGCCTCCATGCTTGGACTAAGCTCCACCTTCTCTGGTTTGAATGTTGGAATGGTAATTTTGCCTTCAGGAGGAAGTGCTTTCTTCTCTTCCTCTGGGATCTCTTTGGTCCAGTGAAGAAGTTCTTCTTTTGTCTTTTTTAACATTTCTTCATATGATTCATCTTTTTTGCGAGATTTAAGTTCCACAGCTGTGATGGCTTCATAGTAGCCCTCTTCTGTCCTACGCTTGAATTTACTACGCAGCTCTTCAGATTCCTCTGAAAGCTTTTCATGTGTGATTCTTTCAGCCCTTTTCAGCTTCACCACTTCTTTGGTTGTTGCCTCTGCAGGTTTGTCTACCTTCTGTACCTCAAAGAGAAGTTTTCCAGGTTCTGTAACTACAGGCTCATGTTTGGGTTCAGGAGCACGACGAAGAACAGATCTGAAGTCTTCCCTCTGCTGGATCTCAAGTTTCACCTTATGTTCAATAAAGCCTTCTGGATTCTCTGCGGTGACTCTCACCTCTCCAGTGTCATATGATTTGCAGTCCACAATATCCAGGTAGTAGATTCCATCATAACGGAGTCTAAACCTTTTGCTTTTACGGATGAGCTGTCCATTGAGGTACCAGTTGACCTTGGGCATAGGATAGCCAGTCACACGGCAGCGGAATCGTGCTGTTTCACCCTCAAGGACTCTTGCCGGTTCAGGAACCAAAACGATTTCTGGTTTTTGTTTTTCCTTTTGATCCAGTGCAACTGCAGGTAGAGCACCCTCATGGGCCATTCTTTCTAACTCCTCAATTCGCTGGAGACCCCTTTTGCCTTCTGGCAGCTGGGATTCTTCCACAAGGCTTTTCTCATCCTTCACGATCAGAGTAGCAGATGTATGGTCCGTCCCATATTTGTTAGTTGCTCTGCAAGTGATCACTCCACTGTCTCTGGAATAGGCTACCCCATAGTCCAGGCTGCAGTACCCAAACTCATTGATCATGCGCAGTCTGTTAGCTGCTTCCAAGGGTTTGCCATCATGCAACCACTCCACCACCATGGTTGGGTCGCCAATTGGTGTAAGCCTGCATTCAAAGTGTGCTGGTCCAAATTGTTTGAGCCTTAAAGATGTGAGCTTCTTCTTAAAAAATGGTTTCTGTTGCTTTTCTTTGTCATAGAGATCTCCTTCCTCCCATTGCTCTTGACCATAACGCAGATGGAGAGGTTCTAACTCTGGTGCTGCAATCTCCTTGGCTTTGTATGTTCCTTTTGGAATTATTAATTTCCTTTCTGGTTCAGGTTCTGTATGTTCAACTTCAACATTTACTTTGCAGCGGGTAGTGTCCCGCCCAGCTTTATTGATAGCAGTAGCAGTATACCAGGCAGCATCTTGCCTGGCAGTAGATTCAATTTTAAGGGCAGCTGCCCCCTTGGTTCCCTCAATCCTGAAATATAGAAAAAAATTAACTATTTTTCCCTTCTTCGTCATTCATTTTTGCCCTTCTTCCAAATTAGGTCAAAGTCTCCATAGGCAAATCCCTGGAGTTAATAGACCTGTTGTTTATGTTTATTCATGTTTGGGAGTTATCAAACAGATAACAAAAACCAGTCTTTAATTCAGTGGCAGTTTTGCCTGCAGAGGTCTTCAAAACCAGAGACAGAGAAAAGTTCACTATATCTCTGCTGTGAAAACATTGGTTTTGCAGAATAGAAACTATATGAAAACACAAGCTGGGAAAAAATGGAGTGAATCTTGTAAGACCTTTCATATCTGTAATCTTTGCTGCAACGTAAAAGCCCTTAGTGAATACCTCCTGTGAAAATGTAGGAAGCATTTTGCAGGATCCTGATTATTAACGAATGAAATATTTAAAATAAAATAAAATAAAATAAAACAAAATTTAAATTTAAATAAAATTAATTTAAATGTAATAAAAATTCTTACTTTATTTTGGGGTATTTATGAGGCACAATGATGTCACTGTTCTTGAGCCATACAAT
The DNA here is from genome assembly GCA_013400915.1 of Pardalotus punctatus. Taxonomy (NCBI): domain Eukaryota; kingdom Metazoa; phylum Chordata; class Aves; order Passeriformes; family Pardalotidae; genus Pardalotus; species Pardalotus punctatus. The sequence goes on along the minus strand of VZTX01001408.1, from coordinate 938,613 downwards.
GTCCGGATTAGGGTTACCAGTAGCTTTCACTGCCATCTCCAGTCTAGAGCCCTCCTTCACACTAACATTTCTCAACCTTTCCACAAAGTGTGGTCTGACTAGGTCTTCCTTAGCTGAAAGAGCAAGGGTAAATTATCACAAAAGGAAATGACAAAGTCATGGTTTTTAATAAAAAACACTCATCAGACTGCTAAAAATAACATGTACAGAAGATACCTTCTACAGTCAGTGTCATTGAGACTGACGCTTTGCCTGCCCTGTTCTGAGCAATGACAGCCCATTCTCCAGAGTCGTCAGGCATTGCAGGAACAATGATCAATGACTGGGTGCCATCTTCTTTAATAGTGATTTTATGGGTGAAGTCATTAATCACTTGTTGACCTGCAGATACACATGGAAAGAAAACAGTTGCAATCAAAACAGTCTCAGTGAGACATAAAAGACTGTTTTTAAGATTATTTGTTGATGAAAATGATGCTGATGTACCATTATGGAACCAGTATGTCTCTGGCATAGGTCTGCCAACAACTTTTAAGTCAAATCTTGCTGTCTGCCCCTGTGAACATTTAAATGACGTAGGTTTCAGCACAAAAACTGGCTTATATAGTCTCTCTAGTTGCCCTTCATCAGTTTCTTCTAATCTCCGGGCAGGAGAACGAGAAGGAGAACTGCGGGCAGGAGACCTGCTTGGAGATCGTGGAGAGATAGACCTGGAAGGAAAAGATAAGACAGATGTGTATGACAATGTCATATAGCAGTAGACTGACATGATAAACAAATTTCAACCTTTGCCTTTCTTATAATTTATTTTAAAGAGGTTGGCCAATTTATCTATAGGAGAAATTGGGACAAAATTAATTTTTATTTGTAGTCAATTTTCTTTCATTTTTTGACAGGAGCTTTTGGAACTAAATAGTGTTAGGATACACTACAGCCAAGGAAAGTTTTAGGTTTTGGATAGTGCACAGCTATGGATGTAAACCTGTGTACATGGGTGTGTATGTGTATGGAGACTGAACACAGGATATGGCAGTACTTAATTTTTTCTGTCATAGAAATACAGCTATTTCAAGGGTAGGAAATAATATTTGCATACCACTCTAAAGCTCCAGGTGCAGAAGATATTTTTTCCAAAACATGAGTGCTTTAACAAATAAATATGGTTATTGAGGTTGTAAATCTGATACTGTGGCTGGAAATGCATGTGAGTGATTGTAATCTGGGAATTGCAATGCTCAGTAAAAATGAAAATCAGACAAAGAGCACATAAATCAATACGAGTCATGAAAACAGCATTTAGAACTTTTCTAGATGTATGCAAACTCCAGTAGCTTAAGCTGTTTAACTGGTGTGTAATGAATTTTTGGACTGTCTATCACAGCAGATTGAAGTCTTGAAAAACTGTATTGTTGTGTACCTACCTATATCTTCTCATAACTTCAGGTCCTGGCATATAACCTGGAGTTGCTGTAGGTGCAACTGGCTCAACATAAAGTTTTGCTGAGCAAATGGCATTTCCTTTCATATTACTGGCAAAGACAGTATAAATTCCTTCATCTTCAGGTAAAACAACAGGCAAACGCAGAGTGGCGCTGCCATCTTGCAGAAGTTCCATGTGGTAGCGCTCTCCATGCCTAATACGTTTGCCATCTTTGTACCATGCAACCTGGATGGAAAGAAACAGAAGACTGCTGTGTGAACTTTCATAAAGAGAAAGATCCAGTACTCATACATACGAGACATTACAACTTCTGATTTTTCATCTGAAAAACATCACAGCCCATGTGTATATGTTAAACACTAACATTTTTACTTGAAATGGGTAAGTAAAGCAACATGTTTACATAGCAACCTGAAACACAGGTTTTGGAGTTAGAAACAGATATAAAGCCCATTCTGATGAAGAGCACAGTAACCTAGACTGGACTGCTACTGTGTTCCCCACTGGTATGGGCCACCTCAGAGATACTCAGAAGCAAGACCAACTTAACTGGTAAATCCAACCTACCTCTGAACTGGCTAACCAACCTAATTCTATTCTATTAAAGGACAAGAGGAAAATTCAGCTTGATATCAAACCAGAAGACTGGATTTCCTTTGAGAGTTTCTGTTTTCTATGCAGAATGTGCAATGTCTGACAATGAGATGTTAAGGGATTTTTTCAAGTACAGCATCAAATGATTTACATAAAAACAGTTATACAGATTTGGGTTACCTTTGGCAATGGATATCCAGATGTCTTGCAATGGAAGGTAACTCCTGTCCCTTCAAAGGTTCTGTAATTCTTTAATCTTAAATCGAAGCCTGCTTCTACAGCTTCAGATTCAGAAATATCAACCATCATCTCCTCTCCATCTTCTTCAAGAAGTTCATGTAATGTAGTCTTAATAATTCTGAGTTCAATTTCCTTGATAAGTCTTTCTTCGAAAGAAGAAATATGGAATTCCTATACAGGAAAGCAAGACCATTAGTTTTCTGTGTCAAATAGTGACCTGCAAATAAATTATTTGTGTGGTAAAATGTCAGTACACAAAATTAGTCTGGAGTGGTAGCCATACCTCATCTTCTACAAAAGTTCTGACCATCACTGTATCTTTTGCCATTTTCTTCTTAATTAGAGCTTGTTCTTTTTCATACTCTTTTTCAAAGTCACCATAGGAAATAGGTGGGGCTACCTCAGCCACTTTAGGTTCCTGTACATATGCAGTCATTTGAGTTTGGTACATCATTTCTTGTTGCGATTTTATGTAGGCATCGTAATCAGCTAAAAATTAAGCACATATTAATTTTGATAAATTTTTTGGTTTTCACTGGATTGAATGGAGAAAACAAGTACAAACTTATTTTATTGGTTTTGGTGATTCAAGCAGATTTTCTCTCTGTTTAACCAACACATACAAACAGCAATAAAAAGCAAGGACTGATGTATTAAGATGAGCTTTGTAAACAGGTAGAAGTTTTCCTGTACTATTTAGATGTCCTAGTTTTCGAAGTGGAAGCATCTGCAGAGATTATTTTACAATTTCTTCACCATTACCCTGTCTCCTGAAAATTTTTGCACATTTTTATGGGACAAATAAAAAAATTAAACTAGCTTTTTTCCCTTTAAGATAACAACCAATTAATTATTAAGCTCCTGTTCCCACATCACTGAATGTCTTATCTTGTCATCAACATGCATGTCAACAGAGAAAGGTTCTTATAGTTACTAATTCTAGCAGAGAAAAAAGTCCTTCAAGGACCTGATGTCAGATACTCTACACCACAGAAACAGAGCCACCAGACTGCCCTTTATGTTTCTTGAACTGAATAAACTAAACTGCAAAGTATTTGCAGCACAATTTAAAATATTTTTCCCACTTTGAATATAATTTTAAGAAATAGTGTTCCCGTTTCCTTAATCTAAAATGTACCTTCTTCTAGTAAGGAGACCGTTGCAGAAGCTTCTCCAAGGTTATTACGAACAACAATGGTGTATTCTCCGGCATCATCGGCAAAAGTCATGGAAATTTCAAGTTTGCATTCCCCGGTTTCTTTTTTGTAACTCACTTTGTATCTATAGGAAAGATAAAAGTACAAAGTCTCTTTAATTCTGGATAGAGTTTTTAGTGAATTTGCTTTTACTTATGGTAAATAAGAAACACTCCTAACTTGTACAAGGCACAAGAAGAGAAACTTTTGCAGGCAATTGTCACTGAATGAATTTGTAGAGCAAAGTATGAAAAACAACCATGCTGAAACTAGAGTACTGGTCTGCTTTCTTTTTGTTGTCACTAAATAAATAGGATCCAAACACCACTACTGAAATATCAGAAGTCTAGTTATCAGACACAATATCATGGTATATTCTATGTGCACACAGTTTATCTTAGTATGGGTCATCATACCATGATTATTTCAAGAATGCTACAAATGTAAATTTTTTTCTCACCTAGAAAGTGTGTTGCTTTCTACAGACAACACTTACATAGAATACAAACACTGCACAGACAGAATAAAACAAATTCAAAACTTCTTCCTGATTTGTTTATAAGGGTAAATAGTATATGCCATTTTACAGTCTTTTGAGTAATCGTATTTTAAAATTTAGCAACCTTATAAGTCACACATTAAGACAAGATCCTATAAGTTTTACATTAAAAAAATGAAAATTTCACCAAAATCAGGGTATGCTAGCACAAGTAAGGGAATCAAAATTATGACACTGCCAAATAAATATTCATATAAATTAAGATCGTTTTTGTGCATTGTATTCAAAGTACCTGTAGCCAGTCGTTAGAGGAACTCCGCCTTTTTTCCAGTAGACATGTGGCTTTGGGTTGCCCCCTACTTGGCATTCAAAAATAATGCTCCCACCTTCAATTAATTTATGTACCATGGGTTTTCTTATGAAGAATGGAGGCATGGGTTCTCCCGATACTTCTTCTGCTGCGGCAGAGACATCTTCCATTACAATGTCCTTTGTCTCCACATAGCTGAAATAAGATTTCAGTGCAGGTAAGTGAGCTGATGTCTGAAGCTCTCATAAAACAGAATGCAAGAGCCTAATGAGTAGGAGCAGTCTGTTTAGAAAAGTAACATTACCGTTTCTCTTCTGTAACAGCCTTCTCAGAAATGGTTTCTCGAGTCTCAATTTCTTCAGTAACTACAAGGCAAATTTGATATAGTGGATTTTAAAATACCTTAACAGCCCTTAAGCAATGAGTTTAGTTGACATAAAAAGAGTAAGTAGTTAGTTGGTTCAGAGGACCAGGTAATTCCACTGAGGAATAAAGTTAAGAGTCTCCCATTTTTGGCCCATTATTGGCCTTTTCCTCATATTCTTACAGCCCTTTTACCTAATAACCCTGGAATTCAAATCAAGCCACATTGTTTAAACGCCTAAGATACATTAAAAGCAATATACAGTGGACAAAATTATTAACTTCCTACGGTGACAAGAGGGACTACCCTTGAGCTGCACCAAGGGAGATTTAGTTTGAATATTAGGAAGCCTGTCACTGAAAGGGTTATCAAGCGTAATCAAGCATTGGAACAGGTTGTCACCTGGGGCTGGCTTTTACATACCACCTCCACCCTGGAGGTATTTGAAAGATGTGTAGATGTGGCACTTAAGAACATGGTTTAGCAGTGGACTTGGCAGTTTTGGGTTAATGGTTGGAATCAATGCGATTAAAGGTCTTTTCCAACTTGAACAATTCTATGATTCTATAAATATATTTACCTTTCACATGTAAGTGGCAAGAAGTGCTGACACTCCCAGCCTGATTGGTAGCAGTGCAGGTAAATCTTCCACTGTCCTCTGCAAAGGCTTCACGAATCACAAGGCGAGCAAGTCCTGCTTTGAAAGTGATCTGGAAGTCCATTGAGCTCTCAATTTTGTAGTCTTCCCTGTACCATGTCACTGTAGGCTGGGGATGACCGGATATATGGCACTCCAGAGTGACAGACTCACCTTCAGTCACAGTCTTATTTTTGAGGCCCTGTATGACAAAAAATAAGTATCATGGTCAGCATACATTTTCAGCACTAAACAGATACTTATATATCTAAAACATCTTTGAATGGAAAATTTAATGTCTAGTTAAAAAGTGAGTTCTGTAAAGCAATGTATACAGAAAAAAAAAAAAAGGCATTTTCTAAAGGGAAGTATTTGAAACTGGACTTTAGGATCTCTGAAGATTACTGTTATTAACAAATGAAAATGTAGGTTCACATTTATGCAGATAGTCTGACCTAATATGTGACATAATTGCGAAGAATCACTACCATAGAAGACATCAAGAAAAGTTTGCATCAGAGATAAATTACATGGCTGATTAAATTTAATACAAAGTTTAAAAGATTAAATAAAGCCAACTTTAAATGGTTAGGTTTTCAGCAATACAAGTTAGAAAATAGAATGGGTGAAAATCTAGTGAAACTCCCCTAAACTACATAAAAATTACTTACTGAGACTAAGGTGGGTGGAGTGGCAGGGATTTCTGCAGGCACAGGAACTCTGGCAGTTTCTGTCACCTAAGTTGTTTAGAGGACAATTAATGAATGTCTAACAAAGTCAAGGACATAAACAGCATAATTTAAATAGGAAAATAAATCAGGTAATCTAAACTCTTTGCATGTAATAGGTAAATATTAGGTCCTTACAAGGATTTGTGTAAAACAGTGAAAAAATAAAAGCCAGGACCATACTTTAAAAGTAGAAAATTGAGACAAGAAAATAGAAAAAAACGTGAGGCTATTCTATATTTTTTAGATGAAATTCAGTCAAAGGGACAGAAATTTGCTTTAAAACATACCTTTGCTTCAGCTTCTTTATGCAGTGTCAAGTGTTCTGTCCGCACTGCTTCACTTTTAATGCCTGTCTCCTTTTTAGTCTCAATATCGTAGTGACTTTTATATGTCTCAGCAGCCTCTGCAAAAGGAAACTGTGGAGGGGCAACTGGCTCTGCTTTGACCCTGACTTCCTGAGGCTTTAGCTGAGGTGGTTTCACAGGCTTGGTGATCTTTTGCACAGCAGAAGTAGCTGATAACTCTTTCTCCAGAGTTGCCATGGCAGATCCAGCAATTGAAACCTAGGAACAGAAGAGAGAGAGTTACAGATTTGTTGTCTTATTTTCAAAGGAGAGAGTATATTTCTTGAGCAGATTGCCTAAGTAGCAGCGCTTTCTTATTACTTTGTTTTGTCACTGCAAAAGCTATATATAAAATAATACTATTACTTTTATATTGGAGTTTAGTTTGGAATATCAGAGATATAATATCCTTGTATTATTTTTGATCTAATGTTTAAATGTTTTCTTTTTCACTTTAGAACTTGATCTTCAAATGGTCAATAAGCTCTTAAATGCAGCACTAGAAATGTTATCTCTTTTTCTTCACTTGAGGCCTTAGATTTCCATTTAATCAGTCTAATATTGCAATAAAGAACTCTACTAATTACATAACTTTCCATGATTAAAATAACTGAAGAGATTTCAAAATCTTAATACAGGTTAAATAACTTTATAAAAAGACATAAATATTTCATAAAATATTTTATATCTTTATTATAAATATTTATAACTATAAATATTTATAATATTTTAATTATGTTTGAGGGGGAAATAATTTTCAAATTCCAGGTGAAGAGAGAAAGCATGCTTGAATGAGAAAATTAATTAACTGGAAACATTTAAATTTATATAAAGGAGTCAAACAGAAGAATGGAAAGAACAAAATTATAAATGGATGATATCGTATTATGCAGTTAGTCTGGATTTTTCCTATTTAAAAATTATCTTGATACGCATTAATCAGCAAGGAAGAAAAAAGAAGTGTGCAAGTGTACTGACGCACATAATAAGATTAAAGAAGGATATTCTTGTCTTTACATAACTTGCATGACAAATATCTACAATTTCACTATATATCATGAATTATTGAAGCTGCATCCTCAAACCATTTATAAGATTAATTAAATAACTAATAATAACAACAAATGATATTTTAGCAATTCATTTGTCTGTTTACAGCAGGCTTCTTAATTAGTCAAACAAGCCAACAAAAATAACTGTAAGGAGCATGCAACTCTTCCTCTTGGGGAAGAACCACACTGGAGTGTGGGAGGAAAAGCCAAGTGGAACGGGTGACCTACTGGCTATTGAAAATGAGCGTGCTGTGCCTCCTGGATACAACTTCAGCTTACCTCATATGTGTGATCCGGTTTAGGAACAGCAACTTTGGAGACCGTGAAGTGAGGACTTGGTGTGCGAGGTCGTGGGGGTTCAACATGAATTGTTTTCTCAAGTTCTGTTTTTCTTTTTATCTACAGAAAGTAATGCAAAAAGTTGTTGAAAGTGATGCTGCTCTTTAAACAGTGAAACAGATTTCACTGGGACATATTTTCTGGGAAAGAATGTAAGGTAAACGGAGTCTAACCTCTTTTGATATATGAACTTCCTGCTTTTCAGGAGCTGAGATATGTTTCTCAGGAGGAACATACACTGTTTTAACTTCTTTAGTGACAATATGGCGTTCTGCTGGGGCCTCAGAAACATGGTCTGTTACCATGTGCTCCTTATAACCATATTCCAAAGTTTTCTGCTTCACATAAGCTTCATCTGCTTGTTCTGGTTGCCAGGGTGATCTAACACGTGCCTGATCAACTGCTGCGACGACTGTAGCTACAGCTTCAGCCTTTTTTCCAGCTTGAGTCTACAAATAACATTGGCAGAATTTATACACATATTCATCATTATATTGAAAACTTGCCTATATGACAAATAGTTATAATGCTCAGTATGTTCCAGAGAGAGGGTGTATAGTTATGCAAAAGTAATGATGAAAAGATCAGAAGTACGCAACTGTAAATACACTTAAGGATCAGTAGATTCAAAGGCATGTATATTCCCTAAGAGCTATCCCTGTGCTATCCACTTTCAGAATTTATCTCTGCTTCTGTGTTTTATACATATCAGTATTTGTCTACGAGGCAAATTTTAATACTTCACAGCCACATTTGTGGCCTCTTGTCTAAGAGTATGCAGGTATGTAAATGTGCACATAGTTTTAAAGTATACTCATCAGCTCCATGTAACTCTTGTAAATGTAAAAAATGCACCTAGCATCTGATGTGAACATATTTATTAAGAATCAGACCCATAAAAAATTTACAGCAAGTATGTCCATTAATTCAGTGCTGATCTATTTTAAAGGATTTTACAAATTAAGGGAGACTGAAATGTCTGAGAGTTTGGAAATAATGCTTTTGTGTCAGGACTTCTATTTGTTTCTAATAACTCACAAATACTGTCAACTTCTGTGTTATCTGTTAAACTTCTGCCCTGTTAGCCCACAGTAGATAATAGGGTGGCTACTACTAGTGTTTACTGTTACTGTCGTAACTGATCTGGATGTAGCAACAGAGCATATGATATGTATGCCTTGTAAATGGGAAAAAACCTCTAATACATAATTTTATACTGATCTTAAACCATTATCAGCTTAAACCAAAAATACTTAGGTGAGGCCAAAATACGATCATTTACAGAGACTTTGTTTTCTTATTAAAATAGTGTTTAGATAACACAGACCTCTTATTTAGTATCACTACCAATTTCAAAATAATATTTTTATACTGACCTGAATTTGTCCCTAAATTTACATAATCTAGCAAGGGACTGAAATTACTTAGCAGTCTGACTCCTCTGAGTGAGTTTTACATGCTTTGCTCATTTACTTATATTTTATGAAAGTGTTTTATGAATGTACTACACTCTAGGTAGATAGATTTTAAATAACAGCTGTTGGCAATTCTGCTATTCTGCCACATATAAGAGTTACTGGCTGTATTGTAGATCTTTCCTACTGTCCTATGGGAACAAACCAGTGCCAACAAGTGTCTGATCATCATAAGTAACAAACTGGACAGACCTGAATGGATGTTAAAGTTTGTATTGTACAAAGAACAATTCAAGCCTCAATAAAGAGAAATTGTTTCATCTGACAACCATAAAGTTACAAGGAATAATCAGGTAGAAAAAAAGATTGCAGAGTCAGAAATTTGAGCAAGTAAACATTACTTAAAAGCTCTTAACAGAGAGGAGACTGTCACAGAGGAGTCAGACTATAGCCTAAAGTGTGACATTTCCTAGCAGAGCGGGATATAAACATCTTCATCACTAGAAACTTAATCATACTGACTCTGTTACTTGACAATCATCCCACTTAATGGGTATGCTTTCAGGAATTAATTGGAGAGCATTCTGTTGTACCAAAGGTGCTCTTAAAGATGAGGTTTGCAGGTAAACCAAATTGTAATAGTGCATTGGCTGTAATTTCTTCTCCAATTCTGGATGCTGTGGCTCGTGCTTTGGTTTTAGCAATGGCAATTATATTTGGAACTACAATAGTTTTCTCAGCTTCCTTTTTGATCTAGTTTTTATAGCAGAAAAAAAAGTTTCAGTTATATTCATTCTTGAAAGATATTTAAACAATGAGAAAACATTTTGAAATGGGAACAGGGAAGTAGAGTTGAAGGGTTAGATCCTTGTGCACTGCACACGTCTCTGTGTTATATGTATGCTGATAAGTATACATATAACCTTGCACCTATTCAAATAAAAGAAATTATTTTTTTAAAAAAAGTTAAAATGCATTTCAGGAGTCAGTCAGTCCATTCCAAAGGTAATTCAGAAGATAATTATGAGCATCCTGTTAATGAAAACAGGAGAGGAAGATCAAGGTGAAATAATTTAGTCTAATTAGCAATAGGTCTAAAAGTTTGTAAGTGGAATAATCTTAGAAAAAATGAGCTGGAAATGTATAGTTAGTATTTTTTGAGGAAAACATGAAGTTTGTAAAGAAGAAAGGATAAAACCCAAATATGGTTATAACAGTGCTATTCACCTTTCCATGTGTTATGCTCACTTGTTCTTGTCTGGTGGCAACTCTTTCTTTACTTTTCGATATTATGACCGGTGCTTTAGGTTTATCAGTAGTAATTACTACCTTAGGTACAGAAGGTTTCATTTCTTCCTTTCTTATCTAGTTTTTATGGTAAAGAAAAATAATTGATTATGCCTATTGTCAAGATTACGGAACTTTTTTGGAAAGCAGTGTTTCTAAATGTATGTCAATAAGAGAGAAACATGACTTCAGTATTGGAGCAATACATTTGTAACCAAGTTATAGCCCACCTTATATGCTAGCAGAAAGAAGTTCATGAAAAGTCATTAATATATTGCATTAATTTTTATGTGAATGAGAAAATAATTTTTGTATTTCCTAGTTTGTGATATATCATTGTGTTTTGTAGAAAATGTTTGCATAGAAATTAGTATCATTGACTTATTAGCTATTCCCATCAGTCGAGTGGTTCCACAATATGGTCTAACAAATGTATTCAATCCTCACATGGATATCGACTTCATTAAATCAAACTCCACACAACATATCATGTAATGAAAAATAACCTTTAAAATTTATAATCAGAAATCTACATTCAGAGATAAGATTGGTCATTAAGCATCAGATGAAATTCTGTGCACTGTGGCAATAAAAGCCCCAGTGCTCAAAGGACCTGTAAGAAGGGCAGCTGCACTCCTCTGCAGAGTTTAGGGCTGCTATGGGATCAGAGGAACTGGACCAGCAATGTAGGGCCTGTCTCTGGAATACCTTGTTTTATAAAGGTTTTGTTTAATAATCTCCTCTTTGCAAAGAAGGACAGTAAAGTTATGTAACACATTTGATGAGGAACGATGTTTTATAAATCAGAGTATCAGAACGAACTAAACATTGTAACATCTATTTACCTGTTCATGAGCAACGTGCACTACTTGCTCATGTCTAGTAGATATTTCTTCTCTAGCTCTTGTTACTCTTTCTTGTTCTTTGGCTTTGTCTGCGGCAATTATTGCTGTGGGTACTGGAGTTTTCTCTGGTTCTTTTCTCACCTGGACATTTACAAATAAAGAACTTAAAATTATATATTATTTTAAAATAAAAGGTATGTGATTTTCAATATATTTGGAAAAGAGCATAGAGATTAAAGGGAGTAAAGATGCCAACCTCTGTATTTTGAAATTATTTAGTCTGGAAACAACAATAACAACATGAACAAGGACTTTGTATAAAACATTTAACATAAAAAGAATAAAACATTTGACAAGTGCTTGCTTTGCCACTGAAAGCATACTAAAAAAAAGCTCAGAGAAAAACTGTCCTGCATTTTAATCACTTTGAGAAAGTGTAGGGTATTAAAAATAAGTTTTAGGAAACTTTCAGTTTGACAAGAATTCAAATGCCAAGTTAGAATGTAATGCCCAGGTGGATTTCTGTTTCTGAGTGCTTTAAATATAGGTTGCACTTTCTTCCTCTCACATTTCAACTAAAATGCAAATGTAAATTTCTCTATAAAAGCTGGTCTCCCATTAAATCACATTTGTCTGATAAAACACATTCCAATCTGAATTCAAATCACTCATTGGTGTTTTCAAAATTGATTTCAATGCAGAATGAGTTTTTTCTCCTTTTTTCTGACCCACTGTGCTGCCAACAAAGAAAGCAGACTACAAATGGCAAACTTAGAGGCAAAACCAGAAACACCACCCCACCCCAACAAAATTTAAGAGCTAGTTTCTACATGTCCATTTTTTTAATGACCAAGAATACTATCTAGTAAATTACCATATAATATATGAAAAAAAGAGGTTTTTCCAGGTAATGTTTTGCAGCTTTGTCTATCACATTCTTAAGTATAAGTAATGAAAGTGAAATAAAAAAGGAAATACAGTCATCATAGAGAAGAGACAGGAAAATGATAGGACTGTAAACTGGAAGAGTGAATGTATATAAAAGGGAAAAATAATAACAGCATCTCATTTGTCTTGTTCATAGGCTTGTCTTTTGTATAAGGTATCAGATTTTTGAACAAGGTAGGGCATGAGAATCATAGGTAAAATCTGTATTCACCTTTTCAGGAGAGATGTGCCTTGTTTCTTGTGAAGTGACAATTCCTTCTCTAGTTCTCGATATCATGGTTTGTTTTGTGGCTTTATCACTGGTAACTACTACCATTGCCTCCTTTTTCATCTGATTTTTATAGCAACAAACAAAAAAAACCAAAGCCTTAAAATTCACTTTAAAGAATTCATTGTCAAAATAAGAGGAGAAGGAAAAATAAGAGAGGAAAGCAAATGAAGGAAAAATAATAAGGGAGAATTGTTTTATTCCTAGTGGGGAAATTGTAAAAGAGATATTAGAGAAAAAAAATTCATCATTGTAAGAATAATGTTAGAGAATAAATGAGAGAGAGAATAGAGGATCACTTTTAGAGAAAGCATTCTTTAACTTAAAAAGAATAATTAGTTCAATCCTGTTATGGTGGAACGCAATGACGTAAGTGCACCTGAACATTCGTTTACAGTCTTGATGTTCTAGAGGAGTATGCATGCTTTTGCAGTGCACTGGGTAATATCTTGTTAATTCCTCACAGTGAACCATGCTTTGTTTGCATATTGGATGAAGGGATAAAAGGGAAATCATAGAATGTCAGTGCTCTGTTTCTACCTGCTCATGAACAGGCTGAACGTGGACTGCAGTCATTGCTGTCCTTTGAACAGTTTGCTCTACAACACCTGGAGCTGGTTCTCTCACCATGGCTTGATCCACAGCAGCAACAACGGTAGCAATAGCTGCTGTTTTCTCACTGTCCTTTCTCACCTATATTAGTCACATCAAAAGACATTTTTTTTTCATATTTGGCATCCATTCAGAAGAAGCACAAAACAAGTACAGAGACAGAATGTTGCAAAGAAGCATATCCATATCTGCGGCAGAACTCTCTCAACAGCGGGTGCACACGTTTTTACACACAGCCTCTCAGATTCCATTTAGCAGATCTAGCCAGCAGTGGTGAGACCCCACATAAAGCAAACCCAGTGGTTTTTTTCCAGAAAATAGGATTTACCTCTCTGGCACCAGCGGCCACCTCGCCAGCACTAGCACCAGTGACAGTGACTTGTTCTTGGACCCCATATCTCCCCTCCCATCTTTCTTCAGTCACTTGGGTAGTGCTTGTGGATACTCTTGTTTCCTTCATCTGAGTTTCTGTGGTTGCAGTATATCCTTCCTGCTTCCAAGGAGGAAGGACATCAGCCCCAGCTGCTGTCACTACATATGGTTTACGGATTGGAGATGGAGATTTCACTGGTCTAATAGGTGAGGTGGAGATCCTCCCAGCAGGAGAAACTGACCTATTGAAATAAATAGAGTATTAATATCATTATTCCACTGCCACAGAGGGATAACTGTGTAGACAACTCCAGCCTGAACTTGAACTCAGTCCCCATTTAGAGTATCTTCAATAATGTATAATTTGATTTTAAGAAAAGTTTTTGAGAGGTTCTACTTGTAAATTACACGAACTTGTTTTTCATATTATGCCTAATGTGCATTTTTGTCATTCTCATAACTGTAACATGTCTCTGTAGTAGCTTAATTAAAAAAAAAAAAAAGAGCAAGTGGTAAAAGAAATTTCACTCAACTAAATATATGTGAAATATAAAAATATATCATGACTTTTCGTTTGCTCTATCCTGATTCTCGTAAAAGGAATTATATAAAAGGCTTACAAGCTGTAACTACTACATAATACATTCATGGTCCAGTCTCTGTAGAGAGACAAAATTATTAATGTAACCAATCTTTATAAAAATATCATGTGGCAACCACCTAGCAGAACAATTGTATGTACTGCTGTACTATATCTTATTTTCATGTGTCATCTATATATGTACTCATAACCCAGGCAAGTTTCTTATCAGTGCCTATATTTTTCCCCACACTTTCATTTATGAATCTCAGACACAATAATTGGCATCCACTTGGAAAGGGTTAGTTTCTGAATTTTGATATTCCAAAAATTCTATCCTAATCGTTGGAGATAGTTTTAAAGTGTTTTCCAAAATTCTTAAACAGGCTTTCTAACTTAGAATTTCATTGAGTGGAATTTTTTTGCGGTACTTCCCACGGAACGCTAACAAATAGCAGCAGTAGGGGGCAGCATCATCATATTAATTTTTAGACTTTTTTTCTAATGTGTTGTATTTCTAGAAGGGGTCTGGCTAGCAAGGGAGGACAAGCTTCTAGTTCCATATGTGCTCTAGATGGCACTATTGAATTCTTTCTTCATGTTTGCAGTTTGTTAGTTACTGCTAGTTGCTATTTACACATTTATTCCTGTCCTTGCAAGTTATTCTCAGTAGGGCAAAGTTCACCAGCACACCCAGCCCTGGCAACTTATATGGGGCTCTTCTGAGCACTCAGCTTGGAGCTATTCCATCCATGATGCTGGTGCTTCAGGATACTCAAACTGCAGGACTTTCAAAACACTCTTCTCTTTACCTGCCTCTCAGCACAGACCTTGTGGGGTCTCCCTGACCAAGAGCACTGCTCTTCAAAACACTCACTTTCCTTCTCTAGATCCTCTACGCAGCAGAGATAAACTTCATCTTTCCATAACCATATTTAACTTGCCTACCTTCAAAAAATTATTTCTGTAGTCATTACCAGCACACACATGGAATATGAGCGCAACATTTTTTACATATCCTTTCATTCTCTTTGCATTCTCTTTGCCACTTATCAGTGCCATTGCTCTTTCGTCTGTTCATCTAAAATAATCAAGGGCCAACTTCTCTACAGTCTTTTCCTCTTTCATCATTAAATGGATTTGTGAGTGCTACTTTGGCCCCACGTAGAGCAATCAAATGGGATTTTCTACAACAGGGGATTGAAGTCTACATAGGAGGCACACACTTCTATAGCAGTGGCAAATACAGCACATTATAGCTTACCGTCAGAATAAACTCGGTAATAAGCCAGTGTATTCTTTCATTTTATACTATGCTCTCATTCTATAGCATTACTGCTGTATGTTAAAGTGATTCCAAAAGCAATATTTTTTGAAAGAATGGTAATTTTACCTTACTGGTGAGGGTGTTGGTGCTCTGACATGTCTTACAGGTGATGGTGATTGTCTAACGGGTGATGGTGATTGCTGTCGTGCCATTTGTGCTTTTGCAGCAGTGGTTGGGGTTGGTGATTTTGATGTAGGTCTAGGAGGCATTCGTGGAGGTGCCTTGTGTGGGAGCTGTTGAGTGGTTGCACCTTCTATAATCATTTCAACACTTGTAAGTGATCTGGCATCAAAGTGGGTTTCAGTCTTCTACAAAGAAAATTGAGAAAAAGAAAAGTAGGGTGAGGTACTGTGGAAATAATCTTCCACATTTTAGCCATACCCGCTTTGTTTTTGAAAATTATACCTTTTCAATTCTGGCTTGTCTTGTTTGTGAAATCTGAGCAGTCGAAACAATTGTCTTTGTCTTTTTAGCAGGAACGGCTTCTTCCTCGCCTTTTGAAAGAGAAAATATGGTCAGAAGAATTGCATATGGCAACAATCAATAAACAGGAGAAATAAATGATTGGTCAACTCCAGTTATATAAAAATTTATGTATGCAACAGAAAGATAATCAAGCAACCATCTGTTTTGCTTTCAATGTCCATAGACAGACAATTGTGTAAACTATTGAAGAAATATTACTGCATTACCAAGTAATTAGAAAAAAACTCACACAAAGCAAAACAAAATATATTCACTGCAAATTCTTATCAGTCCTGGATCTACAATGATTACAGAGTCTCTAAGCCTGAATGAGGTGAAATCCAAGCAAGACTGCTCTGGGTAGCATGATTCTCTGCTACAATTCTTTAAGGACTGTCTTCATCCTTACCAGCTTCATTTATAAGACCATGTACAGTTATGCAGTCTAATACATCTATACTATCAATGCCAGCTTACAAATAAAACTTTGAGAGATCTACAGACCCAAATGAGAACAACTCAAGGTATCCCACACTTTTTTCTCTCTACTGTATCCTCCACTTAAAGAAGGATCATTCTGGAGAAAGTGTCCTTTTAAATCTCAGACAAAAATCTTTGGCAAATTTAATCAAAGACACTCTTTTTTCCATAGCAAGTTAGTAACATTTGAGAAAGAAGTTATAATTAACTTGTTGATATAACGGCAATGAAATAGTGCATATTGCACCACTGCAATTATTGCTCTGATTTTCATGGCCTGCAACTTCAGCTCTGTTACCTTGAATTAGCAATTCAGCTGTTGAAGTAGCACGTCCCCCATTATTTGTGGCATTTACTGAATAGGTGCCGGAGTCTTCAGGGTATGCTTCTGCAATTATTAAGCTGTAAAGGTCTCCTTCTTGTAAAATTTTAAAATCGGGGGAGCTTTTGATTTCTACTCCATCCCGATAGAACTTCACCACAGGTGTAGGGATTCCAGTCACTCTCACGTCAAGTCGAACTTGACTTCCTTGTCTTGCAGTCATGCTCTGTAGTCGTTGTGAGAAGTTTGGTGGTGCTGTTCCAGCTGCATTTTTATTGAGGAATTAAATAGAAAAACCATGATGTCTGTTAAAAATACCTGTACATACTAGATATTTTCTTTACTAGAAGTGCATGAGGTCTATTTATTTTTCACATGCTACTGACAACTCAAAACATTAGGAGTTGATACGCCAAAGTGCAAACACCCTTAACTTTATTCAAGCATTTAAAATTTCTGATATTTTTGATTATTCCCGTGATTGCAAATGTTTCTAGGATTACAGATGTATTGTTTATAAGCATAGGCATTGAGCACAATCTCCTGGTATGGCCCTTCATGTGACTTATTCTGTTAAATATCTTTGATACCATTAGATATCATTGATGGCTCCATCCTGCAGAACCTTATCCTTCCTTTTAGGAGCAATTCCAATGTAGCCAGTACAACAGACCACAGTAGCAGGGATATAAGCCAGAAGTTTGTAATTATGAATAAGAGTTTGTAAGATCAAGATTAAATTTTATACAGTTAAAATGTAAAGGACACTGTTAGACATTACTGGTGAGAACACATACTGAATTCTAGACTGCTTTAGGAAATGGAATGTGGTTTGCAGTTTTTCTGCTGATGATGTTCTTGGAATCTGAGCTATTTTCATTATGTGAAGTGACTCTATGACTCTAGCAGGCAGAGGTGCCTGCTTTAGCCGCTTTAGCCGCTTTGTACCTGTGACAAGCAGCTCAGCAGTACTAGTCGCTTGCCCAGATCCATTGGTGGCTTGGACAGTGTATCTCCCGCTGTTGGCTTCCGTCACGGTGGGGATCACCAGTTTAGCGCGGCCATCACTAAACGAGATCTGCACACCGGGCAGGGTTGCAGCAGAGAGAACCTGGCCATCCCGATACCAGTTCACCTCAGGAACTGGGAAACCTATGGAAAAGGAAGGCAAATGGAGATTAAGATGTTAGGAAATGCCAGATATAAAAAATTACCAGAATACACGCTCATGTATACGCTGTTACAGTGGAGCATAATGCCATAGGTATGGATATATGTCCAGTGGCACAGTGGCAAAGGAATTTTTTTTTTAGAAAGGTCTCTAAAATGCACAGAGCAATAGGGCAGCTGCACTGGATCCTGTGTTGAGGAAAACACTTGAATAATGAGAGGACTGTAGTGTTTGGCAATCCTACTAAGGAATAGAAGTTCATCAAAAGCATGAGGGGGATGAATTAAACAACGTGAGGTATTTTTAAAATGTATTTGCCATTATCTAAGTAGGATTGCTTATTGCTAACATATTTATCTAGTGCAATTGTTTGGAGACAAGGTAAAGATCAGTATTCCAATCAAGTCAAGCATTTGTTCTAGTGCTACTATGGCTTTAGAAAACGAAGTGACAGAGAAAGTGACTGCTATAGACATTAAAATCAAATGCTATCAAAGTTTTGGGGGTTTTGATTTATTTTTCTGGAATTTCTTGAGTTTGATCAGCAGCAGTCATCTGGAATCAGCTGCTGTTCAAATATATTATTCTTTTGTTGTCAAGGTCATCAGTTGTCAGCAAGAGTCTTCTGGTTAGAAAAAATTTAATTATACCTACAACTGATTTTTGATTTTAAACAGTGATTTTAGATTCCATGTGGAAGTTCTCTTCCCAGTGTTCTACTCAGCCAAATTCATTGAGCAACTTAAATCCATTTGATGAATAAGTAACATTTTTGTATGAGCTACATAAGGGGAACAGGTAATTTAAGGAGGTAGTTCCAGCTCAAATTGTTTTTGTAGTCCTAGAACATACTTTCTTCAAAATTAAAATCCTTGCAAATTCACTTCACATACATCACTCAACACAAATCACCCATTGCACTGCACAGGGGCTCAGGAATGAGATCTGAGACTGCATTTACAGATTAATTAATCTTCCCAGTTCTAATCTCTGTGGTTTGGCAAGCCCAAGGTGCACAGAATTCTGCTTCCTTTCTAGAGTATCCTGCCTATAAAATGAATAAATTATTAGGGATTTTAATGTGCCAGGAAAGTTACTATGTGAGAATAAAGTGAGAGAGAAGTTGAGATATGTAGACTGAAGATTTTGTTGGTTGACTGCAGTCCCATCAGACTTGGTTAGGCAAGTTTAAAATCTTACAGTAAAGCACTGATATTTAGATAAATGTAAAACAGAAACTCATACACAGAAAGAGAATGTGGGCAGTTTTAGGGAAGATTAGCAACCAAAAGGGTAAAAGTATATTTAAGCATTGTTAATTTCACAGATGGAAGTTACCAAACAGTCTATGGTATAATTCAATTTTGTGCTATCTGTGTAGGGCAACTTGGGCATTATCATTATACGCATAGAGAATACAGCAGACCCTAGTGATTTCATTCAGAGCTATGTTTCTTCATTATTTGTGAAAATTAGTTTAAAAATGTTTTAAGCTAGGCAGCTCCCCAAAAACATGTCCTCAATAGTGAATTTCTTGAAACATTGTCAAAAGTTCTATTTTCTTGCAGTGGTATTATATGATTAGCAAACATGGGATTTTCTGTGGCAGGTTGTAAAAGGTCTGCATTTTAAAAATGGAGTCTATTTTGATGTCTCAAACTTCTATGTACAAGGGATCCAAAGTTAGAAGCCATTTTGGAAATCTGAGCCCAAGTTTATACTAAAACCTCAACTCCACAAATTTACAAGCACTGCTAGTCCCATGTCACAGAGCTAGGTAAGATCTGTCTTAGATTATGGATATATGTGTCTGCTCTATATGGAGTAGGGGTTTACTTCTACATGTCCAAAATGACACTATGATTTGACTATTAATTATTAGGACAATCTCTTCTTTCATTTTAAAACTGTCCTTGAGGTTTTTTGAATTTTAATGCCACAAAAAAAGAAGAAAATCAACCCAAAATGCCTCAAATTCATGGCTTATGTAATTGAATTCAATAAGATTCTCCTGACAATGATGTGAGAGGGACTGCCAACTTGTGTATGATATGTGTGCTGCTTTCAACCATCAGCACTATGTAAAGCCCATCTTGCACTGGGTAACACCTGAAAATATCCATTAAAAAAAAGGTAAGCAGGGTACAGGTTAGCTCTTCATGGAAAAATTCACACTTGATCAGTACTGTGGAGACATGAGCATTGGCACAGTTCTAATGCCAGCAGCGCTTCTGACTTTCTTGTCTCATGACTCCTCAGCCACTGGTGACCCAGTAGGACTCCCCCTGTGACGATGTCCTGGCTGCTCTGGCATTTGCTGCTTTTAATAACAGGGTTTGTGTGTTCTGTTCTTTCTGTTACATGCTGGGTACATCCATCCAATATCAACCCTTTGTAATGTGGCACTTAATTCACAGTCAAATACAACAGCACAATTCATTTGTTCTAGTTTGCATACAGCAAAATTGCTTCTCAGGTGGCTGCTAAACTCTTCTTGATACCCTTAGATTAACTGAGCTCTTCACATTTGAATTGTAGCTCTGTATGCATATTTGACTTGTATTATAAAAGAGCAGTGTTGTTAGAGATGGAGAAAAATTCTGAATTTCAAATGCCAAATAATTCACAACAGATAGAAAGGTCAGACATTACAACAGGATAAAGCTGTGCAGTCTATTATTTATGCGATTAGTTACAGTAAAAACCTTTGCTATTTTGTATCCTCTAGAAAATCTAAATGCCGAGCCACTGTCAGATCTTTCAACCTTGGCTGCTGCTTTAAGAGCAGGAAAGATATACCAGAATCTCACAATGTGAAAAAAGACTAACAAGAGGTTGACTCACGAGATATTTGAGGCTAACTTGCAAATACATCATATGCTATTTGAAAAACTGCTGTATCTTCACTAAGTAAGAAATTAAGCTCCCCTCCCAAGTACTCCATAGTATCAGAAAAAAGAAATTAGCCAAAATCACACACTGACACACAAAATCACACAATATTAACGTCCTAGCTTTTTCTGATTATATATTCATATATTCATAATAAGTATTGTAATCATCAGTGGAAAAAACTTTTTGCAGAAAATTTACAGTGTAGAAGCAAGAAGAGAAAATCAAGGCAATTAACTGAAGAGTAAGGGCAAAATAATAGAATATAACACGAAAAAATATCACAGATGTGGACTGCAGAACATGTTCCAACACCTTGTGTGAGCTAGTGTTATGCAAAGGGACCAAGGGATGAAATACATGGACCATAGATGTCAGAGATCTTTATGGTAGCACAGATCATGTGTTTGCACCTGTCACAGAGCATCTGAGTAGTGCTTTATGGTATGTGGATCACCACTTTGCTAATGCCTGTAAGACAATATAATTCCACCAACAGGAACACATGTCATTTCTCCTTAGTCACTGCCGAGGTCAGAGACACTCTTAGAACAGGGTGTTGGTTCGCTGGTAACGTTATCTCATGGTTTTGCATGGGGTTTTGCGCAGGACAGGCTGTTTTAGAAGTATGTAGACTGAAGAAATGAAGTATCCTTTAAATAGTGTGCCATCTTTAAATTGCATAGACAAATTATATTAATCCTTGTGCTACCCTCATGATCACCATACACGTCTGTTATTTAGCACTCCAGGGTTTTCTACCCTCTTCTGTGGCTAGGTGGGCCTAGAATTTGTGCTTCTGATCCCCCTCTTAGAACTCTGGAATTAAGTAAACCTAAGGGCACAGAAAGTAGAAAGACAGCTCAGACAGAGTAAAGCTTAATAAAAGGTCTTGGAAGAGTTTGCATAAACCCTGCTTTTTGCACTATGACTTCTAATTCTGTCCGATCATCATCCAAATGAGATTATTCTTTCTGCAGCCACATGAACTTCCCTAATTAGTGCAGTATATATATTTTAAGCATATGCATTTAAAGGTATTTTCTTCCAGTTTTGATGGTTCTAGCATACATGAGAGTCAGTCACCAGTGGCATGGCAGAACAATTGGCTACAGCTTGGCACCCATGTAAATATATGCAGTATGTTTGTAGATATTGAAATATGGATATATACATCCATATTTGAGCACTCACCTTTACCCATTCATATTCTATTATGATTTGTGAAATATGTTATAATTTTTCTTAGCATAAACATTAGAAAATAAATTAGCGATAAAAAAATAATAAATCTTGGAAGAATGAATCAAAATCTTACCACTAATATGAGCCTCAAAGGTTGCGGCACTACCCTCCAGTGCCACAACACTTTGTAACGGCTGTGTAAATGTTGGCGCTTTTGTCGTCATCTTTACAGGCACTCTGCAAGCAAAAAAACCCCAAAATTCGATATCAGTGGTGAAAATGTTATTATATGCACACAATTTTTGCAAGATTTTAAGAATATTTGTAATTATTCTCTGAACAGTTCACTCATCTCAATTTTAAATCAGAATGACCTGGTGAAATGTAAAGACTCTGGGTTTTGACAAAGTTGTATAGAAAATTACTCTTGGAGCATGTTTGGCTGAGTTGGATGGGAAACCTTTATATTTAGTGGAGCTGTGCACTGGCATTGCAAGTATGCAGCAGCAGACAAAATTCTGCTTGACTCACTGTATGACCTCCCGCAGGTCATTCAGCCTCTCTTCATCTTTTAACATTTTATCTGATGAGAAAATTATTTCCCTGTATAATTTTTTAAATATTTTTTTGGTGCAAAATATTTGCATTCTGCAATGAGAAGATGACTAGGTCACTAAGTAACAATTGAAAAAAAATGTGAAAGTCTACAATGTGTTTAGGTTAATAAAAAACAAAATGCCGAGAGGTTCTATTTTAAAAGCACTCTGTAAGTAGTGAATAATTTCACTTTACAGAAGCATATTGGTATTAGGGATGCAGATAAATTTCTCCTCTTTCTTAGAGAGTATCTCAGTGGAATTTTGAATATGGGAAGACAGCCACCTTCGAAATGTGAGCTAGGATATAAGGTAGCCACTGACACTGATGGCTTGAACAACTGCAAAGCCATGTGAAATCTTAAAGAAAGTTTGCTTTCTCTTCCTATGCCACAAGATCCCACTTCAAAATAACACACTGCCGCTAGAAAAGCTTCTGTGTCAATATTTCATATTTGCATGACCTATTTATTTTCTGATGTTGAATTGTGCAGTTTTTTAAAAGGTAGCTAGTGTCTTCTTAATATTATCATACATCTACTAAAGTTACATTTTTTTTTTCATTAAAAAATTCCACTGAGAGCAAATCAGGTCTTAAGAAACAAGGGTTAACCCCACAATCTTTCAAGCTAATCTTACATATTTACTTCAGTTTACTTTGACTTTTGTGTGAGATTTTGGGACAGTCTCAAGCTTAAATTAAAAATGAGAAAGTGAAGTTTCTTTTACTATGAGTCAAATTTATTCTACCTCTCACAGGGGTGAAAATTCTTCATTATATGAGCTGTTTCATAGAAATCAGGGCCTAATGCATACATGCAATAAGTTCATAAGGGCAGAACTGGATATTGTATTGGGATTTTCAGCTTCAGTTATGACTATGTTTTGAAACTCAGCTAAAATAAATGGAAATAATTTTACAATACTATTAAACATTATGAAAGCATATATATATATATATGTAGTTTCCTGACTGCAGAATAGATCAGAAATAATTAAATTGAGTTGCCATTGTGTGCCCACAAAGTTTATATATTTCATTGTCCAAGCAAAATATGGCGACAAAGATCTGATCTTATAAGGCTTCTTGTATAATTAGAATTAAAAGTATGCATCTAAAATGTCATGTTCCAGAAATAACCTTCACAGCTATGAATGACAGCAGACAAGTGTTCCAGAGCTGCCATGTAACTGATACCTTAGCAGTTGTTTCCCTTAAAAAGTCATCAGCGCTTAGCTGATACCATATGCATTTTATCAGAGCTATTCTTGGAGCTTCTCAGTTTATCTCTCAGTAGCATAACCTTGAACACTCCCAACAGAAAGGAGTTTTTAAGTTAAGCACATGTTTCCATGCACTTTCAAAATCTTAATTTATGTAGTCTAGCAAAAAAAATACACTGGAAAAAACCTTTTTGCTGAGAGTTATCAAAGCTTACTCCAGAAATTAAGGACATAATCTTGACTGAGAATTTAAGTGTTTCATGTCTATACTCTGAAACTTATACCCCCCTGTGAACAAATTTATAAATAATAGATTGCATCAGGATTATTAAATACTGATAAAACACTTATTACATGAGCAGAAACGTGTTACTAACCTGATCTCTCAAAGTGCCTGCAGGAGTGGGCTAAGCCCAACGAAATCTTCTTGAACGACGTCCTTATCCACAGTAAGATTTTTTAGACAATCCCAGCATGAGAATTGTAGAGCCTCTAATCATAAAAACAAAACTACACAGTCTTGACAGTGTAGTTTTGTTTTTTTGCAATCCCTACACCCGAGGCGAGGCGGGGAATGCACGACTGCTCAGAAGTGCTAACATAGTTGTTTCGCCTTATATACCCCAGCTCTGCTGGCAGGTCTGCCTCATCACGCCAGCGCCAGTTCTGATTGGTTTCCTGAAAGAAACTGTCTTGTGAGAGGGGATTCACTCTTGGTAACCATACACCACCTGTTGGTTCTGATTGACAATGCTAATTTTGGAGGCACAAAAGGGATCCACTGAGGAAACCTCAGCCATTCCAAAGCTTTGGACTTATAATTCAATTTAGTTTGTAAAGTGCAGTTTACAAGCCACTGCAAATTTCCCAAGTTGAAGGAAGCAATAAAGAAGCATGTTAGCAGGGCATATGGACAAGTCAGAAGCCATATCAGTGAAATTCAGTCTTACTTTCTTTCATTATAAAACATCCAAGAAGCCACAGCAAATGCATATGTCAATCACCAGACTAAATAAGTAAGCTGAGCTCAGACAAGTGGCTGCACACCATTAGAATACACTGTTTAAACTTTTTTTTATTTTTCATAACTTTTAATTCCAAAATTGTGTTTGGTAATACATAGGGGTGCTGTAGGGTTGTTTTTGTTTCCTTCACAATTTTTCTGTTGGATGTTCCAAGCAGTTAAGCTTAACAAACAGTAGCATACAGTGTCCAGATATACAAATTTTGGGGAAGTAAATTGACACAGACCAATACCACCATTTTTAAAAAAGAAGATTGTAAGTCTAGCAGCTTTTTTCTAGACCTGTGTAGGCTTTGTGCAGTCCACAGACCAAGGAAGAGCATATTGGTTTGTGAACCTCCACCAGCCCAGCTTTGTCACTACGCAGCTCATGGTGTCATTGGAGTGGTTGCTTCTGAAGCAGACCTCAGGGTTAAATACTGCTCTTGTTTATGGCTGGAATGGGAGGTGTTTTACCCACCATCTCACCTGCCTGTTTCTATTCCTGCCTATCTAGCAAACTCTTTAAGCACATAACTGGCTCATAAGATTCCTTATTTAAAATTGCTTGCTTAAAATCAAGCATGTGCTTAGCTGGTTTGGTAAATGGAAGACTTTAGTCTGTGGTTACCAAGATCTGCATCGAAAAGGACCTCCCTGAGAACACCTAGACAAGTAAACACAGGTTGGAGTTCTGTGCTATCAGCTGCACTTGTGTTTGAAAACAACCTGAAGGAAACCCCCAGCAAGAGAGGCAGATAATGTCAAGGAGAGAGAGAGAGTTTCACTGCTGTGATTCCTGCAAGGGAGTTTTAATGCTACAGTTTGCAGATCTGAAAGAAATAAGAAATTACATATTGCTCTGATCTCATAAAATAACTTCAGAAATTTGATCTGCCCTTTAATTTATGCATCCCATAGGGTGGCAGCTTCATGGCTGTTTTTGGCATGCAGCAGCATCAACAGCAGCACAGCCTGGAGGAACAGTCCCTACGGTGGCACCACCTGAACTCTCGCAGCGGCCGACAGTCAGAGTACTAGGGCTCATTTTGAATTTCTTGCTGCAAATAGACTTCAGAGAGTGTAATCACTCTGTACAAGACAGCATGACAGCAAATGCAACTCTATGAAATGAGGGGGAGGTCAAGCTAGCTTGTACTAAAAGACATAAAATATCCAAAGAAACTTGTGTAAAGAGTATAAAATTCCTATTTCTAGAGACATGCTAAATTAGCAGAAAGTTGTTTTTCTCTGTAGTTAAACACTTAAATATTCAGAGAAAATCAACTTGAAGAAACACACAGGCTACGATTAGCAAACTTAATAGATGCAGCCAGCTTAATGATGTCTAAATCAAATAAACAATAAAAAGTTTATAAACGTGGTAATTATAAAATGACAGAAATATAAAACTTGTCACTTTTGAAGTGATGAGCTGTTCAAAATCTCATGTGTTTCTGTTTCCATCAAGTCAACAATGACTGATAACAATAATAGTTTCAAGGAAAAAAATTCCTGCATTCAAATACTTAAACCAAATATATTGTATTTTTAAAAACAATTTCCTTTTTTTTTGAACTTTTGCATTTGCTTTTAATCATCTGTTTCCATTCCACCAAAACTTTGTACCTTCTCAATTTTTTACTTTGAATACAGAAATGAAATTGAACAGTGGACTATTTATCTCATCTATTATTATTACTATTTATGATACTCATAATTACTATTACTATTTATAATACTTTTATACAATATTACTATTTATTATTCCTTCCTTGAGGAAATATGAATTATTTATCCTGCATGCCTTCTGTCACATTTATATCACATGATTTCTGCATGTTTAGTGCCACATAGTGTACCCACAAGAAAAATCAGAAAGATGACTTCAGTCTTATTGGGTAGCTGAGTTCATCAGTGGAGCTGCTTTAATAGGCCCACATGAAGATGCCTTGAAAGCTGAAGACTCTAGGCAGAGCTTAAAGACAAAATTCATTCTTTCTTGAGCATTTCAAAGTGCTACCTTTGAAACTGAAAATTTCAAAGTGCGACCTAAGCAAGTTTTCACTGTGCTTTTTTTGAGTGGGATTTCCTAATACTTTTTAAAAAAATTCACAATCTTTACTTTTCTTCATTACTTGTCAAATAGTAGTAGTGTTGTACTACCAGTTTACTCAGCTGTAGCTGCCCAGCCAAGGTAGCATAAATTCTGCTTTCTTTCCTGGTCCTTTAGTCTATCTACACATGCTAATTTGCAAACTGTGTAAAAAGAATTAGTAACTTTCCCATTTCCTTCTCTACTTCCATTTTTGCTCTCTCCTTTACTTCATTGTCCTGTTCTTTCCTAGACAATAACTATTATATCTCCACTCATTTATTATTTTCATTTTATTCTGTCCTCCAATCAACTACGCAAACCAAGGGAGTCATGAAATAAATAATTTGGTCACTTTACGTAAAACTTCTCACTGATAAAATGCTGTCATAAATCCCTATAGAACTGACAAAACAGAACCAAGAATACATTATATATTATATTTTTGCTGAATTTCCAGTTTTCCAAATATACTTTAGGAAAAAAAAAAATTACTTTCCCTTCTCTGACCCACTTTCTTCCTTTACACTTAGAAATAACAAAAAATTCTTAACAGTTAAACCACTAAATCCTGGCTTTAAATCAAAACACCTTTCCATCCCCTTTATCAACTCCCCTTTCCCTGCTAGTGCTACAAACAGTACTTTGTAACAAAGCCTTTAGATCCTTAAATGCAGGCTATAAATTAAATTATATTCACAGGAATATCCATGTTTGTCTGCTGCAGCTGGCTTCTGAAAGGCTGCTGCACTTTCAGGTGGTTATGACTTTATCTGAGCCACTGTAACTGAATAGGCAAGATACATAAACCTTTTTACCTAAAAA
The DNA here is from genome assembly GCA_013400915.1 of Pardalotus punctatus. NCBI lineage: Eukaryota > Metazoa > Chordata > Aves > Passeriformes > Pardalotidae > Pardalotus > Pardalotus punctatus. The sequence goes on along the minus strand of VZTX01001408.1, from coordinate 910,954 downwards.
CTAAAACTTGCTTACAAAAAAATTTTTACTGAGGAAGGCACTGTCAGTTGCTTCCAAAGTAGAAAACATAACTAAGGCACTAAGCAAATTTTGAAATTATCTGTTTCATATGGGAACAACCTACTGGAAACTGCACATTATCAGGGTCCCTATTCCTAACTTCATGGTGATAGGAGTCACCCATATCATCTCCTTAGAAATACCTAAGAAGGAGATTTACAGATGTCATTTTTGACAAGTTTTCCTTGTATGTTATTTCTTTATGCATCATCTTCACACGTATACATATGTGGAACAAGGAAGAAAGAAAAATTTTACCTTCAAAGCACTTCACATTAGAAAGCGGGCGCTGCTGACAAAACCCAGCCCCTGGGTAAAGAATATATTTATTAAGTGTTGCGTTTCCTTCCACAGAGTAGTAATTAACATCATTGTCCTGGGGACAAGTTTTATCTAACATTGAGACAGTCCTTAGCTTTTAATAGATTCATATATTTTGTCAATTTTGAAAAACTTTTAATAAATCTATAGACATCTATGATTTGTAAAATAAAAAAAACAAACGCACTTACCATTTTTCACAAGGGATCCATTCTCTGGGAACAGTTGGAGCAATAGCTGTGTGCCTCATTGGCAAAAAAAGGGGTTTTTTAAAAATTTATTTATAATTTTTTAAATTATTTATTTTTTTTTTTTTAATTTTTTTATAAAAAGCACTTTCTATTATTGGTAAGAAAACCATAAGTAAGAACAGATATACAGATTTCTGGTTTGTCCCATGTATTATTTGGAAAAGCATTGATGCTTTTTTCCTGAGTTTTGTTTTGTGATCAAGAGGCAAAAAGCCTCAAGTGTTAAAGTTTTTCTCACAATCTAACAATCAAGCAAAAAGAAAAAGAACCCTATATTTTAAATTTTGTGAGCATCTGAGATAAACAAGCACTGATTCTACACTTTCATTTTTACAGAATGAATTTCTAAATAGGAAATAATACATGCCATACTAACAGATTCCAGCTAAGAATATTAATTTTAGGGGATTTATAACTTGGGGGGAAGGAGGCGATGGACATCTGCTATGTACTTTGTCAGCTCTCTGAATGCGAGAACAGTTAGAAACAATATTTTCTATGGCATCTTTAAATTGAAATAACATGTACAAACAAGGGGCTTAGTTGGGAAAGGTAACTGCTTAGGATCCATAAGATGTTTGACACTAGTCTTTATTCCATTTCGGAAAAAGCTGCTTGTGAGAGATACAGGGGTAAATATGCCAAGCAAGTACCTCAGTCTGCAGCTACTATATTTATGTGCACATATACATAGCCTTGTGACTCTTCTGCAGGCAGCATGCCACTGACTTTTCCATTATGTCAAGCAAGTGATTTATGTGATCAGGTGAAGACATGTACATGATATTTTTTTTCAGCTCATTTCCTCTCTCTGCCTGTACTTTAACTTGGAGATAAATTTAAGTTTCTGCTATCCAACCTGCATCTTGACGGAGGAAAAAAGTATAACGTTTCAATATTATGCTTTAAGCAATTCTTAAATATGTTATTTTGGTGCCAATTTCACACAGATGACATTGACTTGGATGAAGCACAAAAATGTTGCACTGCTTAAATCCCTATCTGCTCGCTGTGAGAAGTGTGAGTGCACTGCTGTGGCATGCAGAACCAGAGCAGGTCTAATCAATGTGCCTGTAAAGAATGACAGAATGTTGGACCACAGGGAATTCCACAGTACGTGAGGATCCGTGTGTATCTGTGGTGTTGGCCAAGCCATTGAGAGTGCACTGAAGCAGAAATCTGAATAGCAGTAATCATTTGCGAGGTAGGACTTTGAAAATCTGAATCAGACACATCAAGCTGAAGAACTGTTGTTTGCAAGTGTGACTGTTTTGTTCACTGTTGTGGCAGTCAAGCAGCCATCCAAATTAGAGCTTTTTCTGAACTACCTTTTTCAATGTTACAAATGGATGACACTACAAAAGTCTTCATCTTTCTCTACAAGAAGCTTGCAATGAATTGAAAAAGACACCTAAACTCTGAACTCAAGAGATGCAGACAAAGATTCCATCATGCTAACTGACTGCCCTACAATTTAACATATTCAAATTCAGTTCAGGGTTTTTTAATACCCTAAACAGGTCCTGTGGTTCTTGAGCAATTCTATTATTGAGAAGTCCTTGGCTAAGCTAAAAACATGCTTTGAAACTAGCACTAGTACCATTTCATAGTCTTCTCCTTTGAACTGCAATGACTGGCACCAACTGGAAATGGACTGTATTGTCACACTAATCTAGTCCTGAAAGCAGAAGCACTGCAGTGGAAAACTTCTCCATTATGCTACCTTAGACAGAGACTTTCTCTTCCCTGAAGATATTTTTGCTACTAAGCAAGCATTAGACAAGGTTTGCTAATATTAGTAACCACTCCTTTTGGTGCCTGTCCTCCAAAAATTGTCTCAAGGCTGTTAGAAATACGGCAATTAACACTCTATTCAATAAACTGAAGAATTCTGTAGTTATAAGCTCACTTTTTTTAAAATCCTAACTCACTATATTAGCTAGTCGGAAGACCTATTGACGGAATTGATACCACTGATGGAATTTGTAGAAGAATTCAATAGTGGGTACTAGTGAATCACCAAGGAGATCTGTAATTTTGAAGGCAAATGTTTCTTTTCTCCATCATCATCTTATCTTAGATTTGTCCAACACTCCAGAGCAAACCCACAAGAAATTATAAATCACTGTAAATTATTTATAAATCTATAAATCATTTACAGATATAAATCTAATAGATGCTGCACACAGGTGAATTTTAATAATGATTTATTTGAAAAGAAACAAAATACAAATTTTAATCTAGATATATATTGTATAGCACCCAAAATTCATCTGCTCCTCGCCCATGGCCAATACCTCCTAATGGACACAGCAAACAACACAAACATGCTCAGGAATCAGGCATCTTGCAGTTCAGTCCATCGTCTGTTCCACAGCATCAGGCAGAAGAATGGGATCACGTCTCGAAGTTAATCCCTTGTGGCCTCTCAAGTTCAAGATACACTCCTTGAAACCAGAGTTTCTCTTTAAACCTGTTTAAAAAAAGGCCAGTAAATATCACCCATATTTTTAATGGTGGCATAGACAGTTCTTTGTGGTTTTGAGAAAATAAAAGATTAGAGATCAAATAAATAGTGATTACAGAGAGAACCTAAAATATTCTAAATCTCATCTTGCTGACCATAATGCAGTTTAGCTATAAATAACAGAAGATAAGAGAAAAAAATTTAGGATAAATCTGACCTTTCTCTACAGCCTACATGTTTTAATCATACTGAATTCTCTATGTGCCTTAAGTAAAATTATTATGATCTTGAGTGTCATTTTTTTACTTAGGAATACCTGCCATATCTCAGCAATATGGAAAAAAAACCTGAACAAAATATGTGTGATCAGTGCTTTGTCAGCTGGATGTGAAGCAAAGTGTGCAGGCAGCTCACATGGAAAAGGGCAAAGCTTTTGAATCAATATATGCAATAACTTTCTTTTATGTTTACATGTTGCTCTACATCTAGACAGATAAACCCCAGGAACTTAAAGACAGAAAAAAAACTTCTCTTTCTTTTTAATCAGAGCCTAAATTCATGAGGGAAGATTTCATCTTGTGCTAAAAGTCACGACAGGGACTAGTGACTTCATGCATCTCATTTGTTTAATCTGAAATTGCACAGTGGGAAGAATTGTTATCTTTAATCCATTAATGAACAATGACTGTTCCTGTCTTATTAGGACTGCTACTTATTCTTCTGAATCAGACTTGCCTGGTAAAATCTTTGTTTATATATTCTGTTATTGAAACTTCATGTAGCTCCATCAATTTGAACTTCTGGAATACTTTGTATCTTTGAGCTATTCAGCCTTACATGAATATCTGGATTAAGATGCTGAGATTTCAAAAAAATATTTCACTCAATGTAAATATCTTGCATAGACTCCATTTTCTAATGTATTACAAGGTGTTTCATCTAAAAATTACAAATGTTTTGACGAAGAAATAAGTGAAGAAGGCAGTCACATATTGTGCACATAATGTACATTACCCCAAAATTAATAGATTAGGAAGAGTGTTTGATGTGTGCTTTGTCAATTAAGATCCTTACAGTTATTGCAGCAGTACCAGTGGTAGCATGGAGTGAGATGCAAGTTACCTCACTGGAATGTGTTCAGCCACTGGCCTTTCATGTCTCTCACATGGTGTGTCCTGGGCTTGTACCAGCTCAGCTGAGGTGACACTCACTTCTGAAAAGTATCCCTCCTCCCATTCTGGTTTAGCCTGGGTAATACTGGAAGTTTTGGGGGTTTTATTTTTCTCTGACAAAAAAAAAAAAAAAAAAACCAAAAAAAACACAAAACATTAGGGGANCCAACAAAAAGCCAAAACATTAGTGGAAACAAGTTGCTCATGTAACATGGCACCAAGGTGCCCAAAAGCATGCAGCTGGCAGGACGAATCACCTATCACTGTTATGAATGCAGAACAGCGTGCCTGTCCAATTTCATTGCTGGCAACACAGATATATTTCCCAGTATCAGCAAGGACTACATTTCTTTTCAAAAGGTAATAGGTATCTCCTAATTTCTCGATCTGTAAAACAAGAGAATGCACATAGGAGATAATTAGTAACATAAGGCAATGTAGATTACTTTTCTCCCAAGAGAAAATTAAACATTAGAACATACACTGATATCTCCAGATACCACTTGGATGTCATCCTTTGTCCAGCAGACATGTGGTTTGGGTTTTCCATGTATAATACAATGCAGGATTAAATCTTCTCCTTCTTGTAGAGTTCTATGTCCAAACTTTTGTATGAAGTTTGGCTGTTTTCCTTGTACTGAAAATAAACAAAGTAATCAAATCAATATTCACCGTGTTTTAAAAGACACAACTAAAGCAACTGAAGGAAAAAATCTGTTCTTGTAATGTTCATCACAATAAAAAAAACAAAGAGAGCCTTTAATGATCCCTGGAATAACTTGTTTCCAAGACAGTAGGCATATATCATTTATCTAATATAAATTTTGTTAAAAACCACGGATATTAAGCACCCAAGAATTTCATGCATCAGCATTGTGATTTTAGTTCCATGGAAATTCTGAAGAATCACGTTGTTTGGTAAGGTATTAGGCAAGTCTATGTGAATTATTGTTTCAGTAAATGTGGAAAACTAAATATTCAACAGAAATTTAAAATGACACAGCCATGAAAGCAAATTTTATCATTTAGTGCATTGTTGTGCATCATGCTTTCTTCACTTCCCCCCAGCATAATTTCAGTAAAAAATAAAAAAGAGAGAGAGATTGGAAAACATCAAAAAGAAATTATCTATATCTGCAAAAAGAATGAAGGACAGAATTAGGCTTCTCTACCACTTCAACCACATCATTATTTTGACCATCATTAATACTGAAACCATGTACTGCCACATCATCCAGTACAAATTTCATTCAGGTGAAGGATGGGTAAGCAATTGCTTTTCTATTGCAAACACCCAAAATACACGAGATTGATTTTGTGCTGGCTTCATGCCAGCTGTGGAAGGACACATGACACCTGAACCACTACAAGGGCTGATCAATACAAACTAACCCCTCAAAATGGAAGAAATTTTAATCGCCACATCAGTTTGTGCTGGATAAAAGCATTGCTTTCTGTGACTTGTAACTTAGTGAGCTGTAAATCTGGATTTACTGAATCACTCCACTACTACCTGAGGTTCCACTTACATTCCACCTACAGGGCTATAGCAAAGAAAAGAAACCACCCCAGAATTCAGACTAAGTATTCTTGACACAGGGAATACACAGCAGAAGAGATTAACACAGAGAAGAACATACAAAGACATATACTACAACAAAAATGAGCCTTTTGCATCCCTATTGCATAAAGAATATATAATTCTTCCTCTTTAATATAAATTGTACCATGTTTCCATAATATTTAACAAAAGTTATCACTGGCCTTCTCAGAAACAGAAAGTTACTGAAATATGTGTTAAATGACAGGGTTTGAAACTGCCATGCCACCATTACTCCCCTGTTTAAGGGTGGAAACTTTTTCTTTATGCCATTATGATACAAAAACCAGCTTATCTCACACCAGTGCCCATCAACTTCTAAACCCAAATATATTGAGCCAAGGCCTATTTTTTTCCAGATGTCGGCCTGCTGGCATCATGAGGCAGACATTTTGACCACTGTATTAATAAAATCACTTCTTAGGTGAGCTCTTAGTTGTGATAAGCTTCCAAACTTCACTGCTTTTCTACTCTTCACATATACCTGAGGACTGAGGCCACAACAGAAAGCAGAAGAGTATGTTTTACTTTCCCATACTTGTGCTAACCTTGTGTGACCTCTCTATTATACAGCCAGAGCAGCTCAAATAACCCATTTCTCAGCTGTTCAAAGTTAGCATGTGCAAGCTGCCAGCCCCATTGCATTGCATGCACCTGAAGCCCAGAAATTTGAGATCTCTAGCTTCACATCAAGCAAGAGAACCAAGTTTACACCCCTGCCTACTCTTTGCAGGCAGTTAGCAGTAGGTCACAAGCAGAATATGATTAGCTTGTATTCCAGTGGAAAACACTAAGTGGGCTGCAGCCACTCCTTGTGATACGTTCGGCAGGATTCCATTACTTGTGCAGTTTGGATTACCTTGTGAAGTCATGATGCATCTCATACCAGAATGGTTTTTATCATTCAAAAACAGAATAAAAAATGAAAATTCTGAGTGCATGGTGATAGTGATAATGATCAGACCCCATCTTGACTTTATATCAGTAAGGCAGCAGAACATAAAAACTAAAATGACCAGTTTCTAGAGCACAAAGGCAAAAATATGTGCAAATAAAACCATGAAGTGGCAGTTCCTACAACTCTGTCAGGCACAGGTTTGATCTCAACAGGCAACAAAATCTTCTGGAAAAGATTTCATCATCCAACAGCAACCTTCAAAACAGAATGGATGGTAATACTTCACCAATGGTTTTCCCATGATATCCAAAAATTCAGAAGACAACTTGTTAATTGGAATTGATTTCTTGGCTGGACATCCCATGAACCACAAAGGTTAGAAAGAACAGATCCATTCCTCCATTGCAAGAAAAAGTAATCAGGCAGTCAGTGGTTCTGAAATACCACTCTTATGGCCTCAGACAATAATTTAGTCAAATATTTAACATTGCATGAGTTATTTGTAGGAACCAGTAGAGCTACACTCCAAACTGGTGAATAAGCACAGAAAAATCATCAACCTGGAGCAATGCAAAAACTGCAGAAGGAAAGAACACCTGCAGTTGCCTATCACACAGCTTTCACCCCTGCCTGAAGTCTCTCACACAGCTAGTACAGGTCAAGCCAAATTGCTTTTAACAGCCGTTTTTAAAATTAAATTGCTTCACAATTATTCTTTATCTATTTACCCTAAGCATGTAATTTCCAATCTCTGGTGTCTTGAAATGTGATATTAGCAATTTTATAAACTTCCCCTGTCTTTTCTTTAAATTTAGGCTAGGTAGATTCCCCCCATGTTGCTTAGACATTTTGGATTTGCTCAACATTACTCTACATTAACACTGTACTTTATTGTTTATAGACTTTGTCTCAGTCAAGCTCCTGACACAAAGAGAAGGATTCCTTTATTAGGAATAATAAGCGGGTCTCATGACCTGATTAATCTGAAATATCCATAATCCAGAGCTCCAGCTTCTTGAATACCATGTGGAACCTCTTTAAAGTCCTGACAGTAATTTTTCAATAATAGACACACAAAAATTATCCCTTTACCGTAGAAAAGTCTCCAGAGAAAAGTGCAGTATACCTTACCAGTCATTTGAGAAGAAGTCACCTTCTCCATTGCAGCTCCAGCCACATCTCATCCAATCAGGGTAATGACTCATCCGCCCTTTGCCTACTGACTCAAACCTGCCACCTCAGACAGGCTGCTTCTCTTGAAAAATGAAAATAATTAATCCTTTCCCCCTCCAAATTTAGGTACCTTGTGTAAACACCCCTTCACATGACTCCACATCTTGTAGTCAGGCAGTATTTTTCACCATTTTCTTATGGTGTCTGCATGTGGGGAAGGAGGAAGGGAGCGTAGGTTGGTCATTATGTCTAACGTCTTTCTTGCAAGGATGGTGGGACGGAGGGGCAAATCTTCTCTCTAATGGAGCCCTCAGGAACATGTAAACGTTTTGGGATCTTCAAGTAACTATAGGCTCAAAACTGTGACTGTGATGAGGGGAAATTAGCATTGTAAACCAGGAAGGAAACAGAACAATACAAAACACCTAGGTGTATTCCCTGCTCTACAGTATGGCTAAAAGAAAGAGGAAGCAAAGCATACATAGTATAAACTATAAAAAAAAACCTGAGGGGGGAAGCATTATACTAAAAATATTGCTGCAACAGAAGGAATGTTTTTTTTTCCTTCCAAGAATTATTAGTGCATCATGAGACTGCATCACTGTCAATCCCTTTTTCCTTTTTTTTTTTTTTTAGATTATCTAAACAGAAAACAGCAGGAATTTTGCAGCAAATTGTTTTTGAATATTCATTTGAGTCCTTAAATAAAGGGTATTTAAACCCAGACTACCAGCACAGTAGTAATCAGTGTTGATTATGTCTTTGTTTACAAAGCAAACCATTAAAACCAGGAGACTTTCAGTTTCCTGCTGTGCATCCAGTATCTCTAATCACTCTTTTTGAAATCTTGTTTCTTGCAGCAATTAAAATTGTGGCTGATATCCACACACCCATTAAACACCGTGCATTTAAAATTCCTAATTGAAATATTCCTAATTGAAAATAGATGCAATACCACACTCACAAAATGAACTTTTTTATACAGAAAATTCATAGAAATGTTCAAATTCTCAGAGGAAAGTTTTAACAAAAAAACCAACAAAGGTATTAAATACTTCTACAATGGTTTATTAAGATCTAAATTACTTTTATTGTGAAATGGAAAATACACTGTAGGAAAACAGGTGAAATTGATACCTGAGAAAATTCTTACGAATCTACATTTTTAAGAGATGACTGAACTTAGAAGGTGGTTCATTGAGGGTAATACCAAGTTAGTCAGAACTCACTTTGTTCCCCCATCTGCTCACCACTTCTTCCTCCTGCTCCCTCTCGTACTGCTGTGCGGTTATATCATCCTCAGAACTTCTACTTTTTTCAAAGTTACAGGAATTTTTAAAAAGTTGCAGTCACTGAGCCAAAATATCTGACCCTCAGCAATTGCAATATATATTCTTTTCACAGCATGCGGCACAATAAAAAGCTTACTTCATTCCAGCAAATTATGCAAGAGAAGGTAAACATTTCCTCTCTAAAATTTTTCACAGCAATGCAGTTGTAACATGACAGCTGGTAATCAAAAGATGCAGGAAAAATCATGTAGTTGTTTGTCAACACAACAAATACTGTGGCTAAAAAATGAAGTTATATTTGAGTATTTATAAATGGAGTCTTCCACTGGCACAGTTACACCATTGTCATGAAATATTTAAACAAATTAGAACTTTAATTTTAAAAAAAAGAAAAATTGTGGTTGTCCTTGTCAAGAAGGAAATGCACACTCTAGGTGAACCAAGTACTGGTTTGGATTCACTGCTTTGAAGTTAAAGGATAATTCTGTTTGAAGTTAAAAGGATAAATCTGTTTGACTGATTTTTCTTTTTTTTAAATTTGAATACACTTTTGAGTATTTCCCCAATTTGGCTGATTCTGTTTGAAATCAGTGTATTAAAAATTTTAAAGATGCGCAAATGCTCACTTCCCAAATCATTAACTTTCTTGTCTTACACTAAAAATTTAGAGGATTATCAGAAATATTTGTATCTTTAATTTTGTAGGAAGGCAGAGAAAGTATCACAGGCATTTAAGCAGACTGGTGTGTTGGAATGTTTCATTTTGTAAACATTTGTTCTATTGTGTGCTCGATGCCACTCACAGAAATCCTGATGGTTCTGGGTAAGTTCTGGAGCGCAATCACAACCCTATTGGAACTACTGCAGCTTTCCTTTGTGGAGGCTATATGCTGGGCTGCGACAGATTTAAATCTGATCTATGTTAGTTCAGTCATGAGTGGTATGACACCTTTGCTAAGAAGCTTTGTCCTAAAAATAATTTTTTTGGTAAGCATACAAAAAACCCATGTGGCTGGAAAAAATACATTCTATGTTTAAAAAACTTCCAACACCCTCCACACCCTCTCACCACACATCTCAAGAAATGGCATATCATAAAATATACATTGATCTGAGCACTCTACCCAGGTCTATATTGACATTTAAATCCTACAACCATTAAAGCTGTTTTCAATGCTTTGCAATGCCTACATTTTTAGAAAGCAAAATTCGTCCTCAGATTCCAGAAAAATCTTCATAAGCTTTGATCTCAACATCACTGTGAGAAAGCAAAATAAACACATAATACTGGCAATAAAGAAACAAACAATATATCCATTTTGCCATAAAAGTCGTTTGATACATATTGTGAAAATGCAGTGTAAGGAAATAAATTCAACATGTGATAATTAAGTCCAGTGCAGTCAATATTGTACTTATTTTGTGAATAGCCAGTACATTAGTGATATGCTAATATAGATGAGACACAGCATTATCCAGTCTATTCTTGCAATAGGTGGCCTGTTACCTTTCACGTGAAGAATGGCACTTGATGAGATAGTGCCGTTCAAATTTTTAGCCCGAACAACATAGAGGCCAGCATCTTTATCACACACCTTCTGAATGAACAAAGCATGCTTTGTCTCCTTTTGTAAAAGCTTTAAGTGCTCATCTGCAGTCAGTTTCTGGCCCTTCTTGTACCTGGAGCAGAGAGTCAGTGTTCAAGTCAGTCATATCACTGTATGCCACACAGAACTTTGCAAATTCAGACAATCTTGGCAATGCTACATTAACAGCAAGAGAGAGAACACTGAGATGCTCTCAGACTTAATCTGTCAATATGTACAAACAGCTAAACAATGCAAATTAGTGGATAATATATTCTTAACAGTAGAAAATGTAGTCCTGAAAATGGTTTTCAATGGACAAGTCACAACTATCTCACTGCAGTATTAGAGGTAACATGATGGCCTGGGCCCTCAGTTTTGCACTGAAATACTTTTGCTAATAAGGTCTTGAGCCAATCCACATCCAATTCATAAATAGGCTCTAAAGACTCAACAAAACCACCTTTCCAAACTTGGATCTTCAGTATAAAAGACAGTCAAAAGCCTTCCTCCATCTCAGCCCACTTAACATTTACTTAGCTCCCATCATCAAACAGGATGGAACAATGCATCAGGAGTTACTTCAGGGGACTGGTGTCATATTCTAACACATAAGGATCTGTCACTGTGTACTGGTATTGACTGCTGATTTTAAAATGGAAATTAGAGAAAATTCTGGCTCTCCTTGCCTCATGATGTTTCAGCACAGGCTATATTTAACCTATCAAAAACACAAATATATTTTTCCATATGTATACCCAAAAAATTTCTACACCAGTACAAAATACACATTATTGATTAATTTTTAATTTAAAAAACCCATATTTTTTTCTGTTTTCATTAATTTAAAATTTGCAGAATTATTCCAGTTATATGTTATCTTTTTGAAAGACAATATATCAACAGAGTATTATCTTTTCAAGTTAAAATAATGCTTTCTTGCAATAAGATGATCATCTTGTTTCACCAATAATACTCCTCAATCTGTACAATACTGGTATTTAAAACGAGGTAACTTTATTGATTCCAACAAAGTATAGCACCAAGGTTGCAGTGTCCAGTATTTTTCTCAGTGTCACTGAAAAAATTTCAGTTTAACAAAAACTTACAGTTTAATTCTTTAAATGTGTAATAATAATATTAACATCCATTTTTTCCAGTAAGAGGCATATTTAATTTTAATACATTAAAAGAAAGGCCTCCATTGTGAAAGACTAATGGAATAAGTGGAGAAAAGACAAATGAGGTAAAATTGGAGGAATACATGCCACGACATATAGAACTATGATGAAAATCTTGAAATCCTGCCCCCCTTTCAGTTCCTATTCCTTTTGGCAGGGAATTTTTAGAGTTTAGATGTTCATACTACATTATTTCTCACAAATCCAATATAAAGTAATCTAAATAGACACATAGCAATTAACAAAGAAATAGACCATGCACACCAATAAATGATATCAAACTGATTCTGTTAATGTAGATATTTAGGTGGGTTTTTTTAGCTTGTAACCTGTCTTGGTTTCGATAACTGATTTTCACATATGTGTAAATGTGTCTCCATATATGTGTAATGAATATATAAACATTTCAGTGTGCATGCACATCTATGTGTTTGTCCATACGTAGTGCCCAGAGCCTGGGAAAATGCAGGTGAATTTATTTATGGTAAATCTGAAGCGTGTAATTATTTTAAGAAGGCATTGAACAAATCGAATGCCATATTCCAGAATATGAAAACTATATGATGCTTTTGCTTCAAAAACACTGGACATGTTTGCAGTAGTTTGATACTATCATTCATAAAATTTGGTACGGAGAGATTATTTCAAGTTGGTTAATTGTCAAAAACAATTTTGAAGGTGGAAAGCATGCAGAGGCGTGGAGTAGAAAGGATATGAGGCATTTATTCTAGTCTATAGATTAATTTATTTGGTTATAAGAGGTTCATGGTGGCTCACTACTAGGTCTATTTACTACTTCTCATCACAAGCTACCCACCATGTCAGTGTAGGCTCTGGGAATCCCGTTACTTCTACTTCCAAAGTTACCGGAGAACCTTCCACGACGGTTTTGTTAGACAGAAGCTGGGAGAAGTTAGGCGCCTGTCCAGTTAGGCTGGCCATGCTGTTCTTTTCTGAAGAACTTTTAATCTCTTCTCGGGTAACCATCTGCCTCTGACAGCTTCTGGTGGCGTCTGATTGAAACACAAAACCTGAGAATGCATCAGGCAAAGCATGCAGCCTGTCCTGGGGTTTAGTACAGTTATTCAGGGCATGCAATTGTTCTTGTGTTTCTGCCATGCTTTTATGAAGTTCAAGGTGTGGTAAATGTGTTTTGCACACTTCACCCATCATGCTATGTACTGGTTTGGCTTTTATAGGGCAGGAAGCAGTGCTAGTTTCAGATATTCCTTGTGAGCTGCAAGTCAGAGACACTGCTCTGACTTTTGGACCAGCATCTGTTAAAGAGATACAAAACTTGTCAAAGTCATCTGATGGGCTTTCTGTTCTATTATTTGCAGCACTAGCAAAAGCAGAATTTATTAAGAGGTCAGATGCTTCCATCAGTTTTATCGTACTGGTGGTTTTCTGCATTTGCAAGCTGAAGGAACTGACATGCAGACTATGAGAGCTACAGCAGCACTGCTCGTCTAGCTCTGTTTCAGAATGTAAGAGGTTGGACTCTGGTGTCTCAGAAAGCGGTGGCAAAGAGATATCATCAGGTGATATACACTCATATTCATCTCCGGAGGGTATTTCTTCTGCCAGGAATTCAGTCTGTAAACTATCCTCTTTGGCTGAAGATGACAGCTCTGTATCCTGTGACACAAGATCCTCACCAGCTGGACAGAGAACTGAAATATCAGCCAATATATTCCTCTCCTCAAATTAGGAGGGGAAAGAAGAGAAAGGAAAGAAAAAAAAGAAAAACAAAGAAAGAGTTATCATTCAATACATCCCCTTGTCATGCAGAATCTAGCAACAATGTTTCTTCTAATTAAGCTTGATGTATTCTGAGAAGAAGAATGAAATGGGGGGAAAGATAATTTGTCAGAAAATGCTGCAGCAGCTTACTGGAATTCAAAACTGTTCAAATAAATTCTATAAAATATTACACCCATGTGTAAGCATTTATTGTAACAGTAACAACGAAAGAGAAAGTACCTTTCTGTAAACAAAGGGCAACCTGTGGATTTCCTGTAAATCCTGTTTATATGAGCATTTGCAAGGGGAAGGTGGAGGAGAAGGAGATGGCCTAATTACATCTAAATAGGAAACAGTTGCATAGTGATAAAATATGCTAACAGCCAAGTTGCTGGACTTTTTTCTTTGAGAAAAAGAGTTGTCAGTCATGCTCAAGGGTTAAATAATTAAACCAACATTTCTATAACATTTTCCAAGCTTTTTATATTCCTTTTTTATTTTGCCAGCTGTTGCAAGATCCTGCAAAACATTTTTTAAAAAGCAATGTTACAATTATTTTTATGTTAACTTGGATCCAGAGAAAAGAACAACCAAACCCTCTCATCATGTTCCAAAGAGAATTGGGTGAGGCATAAGGGCATTAATTTTAATCACAAAGCATTAAAGATGTTAACTGATTTGTTAATTACTTCCCTGCCTCTTGATTTTTATATTAACATAATCACATATTCAGATAGATTTCATTTGTGCAAAGGCTCTCAGCAAATGTGTTCATAATGTTTTCTTAAGCTACTCTCTCATTGCTGAATTCTGTACAAAAACATGTAATCTACTAAGCAATGTTTCTGTCACCTGTGAACTGCCCACTCAAATAAATTGGGTGATACACTGAATGACATTGCTTTCCAAAACAGGTCTCTTTGGCAGTATCCAGTACAAAAGTGTGGTGGTGTATTTGTTTTGGTTTTCTTTTGGCTATACCACTCTAAATACAATCTAATAATTAGTGCACAAAATTCATATATATATATATATATACACACACATGTAATAGAACATCATATCATCATATGTGCCCTGGTCCTTTAGATATGTTAGTTTTACTATAGATGATTTTACAAGTTATTACATTTGTTATTTCAAAGCAACATGATTCATGCCAGATCTATGAAAAAATTACTGGAAGAAGGTTGGGATTTTACTGTGTCTATTTTACTAAACAATTCAGTTCAGTGGGAAGATGAAGTTCAAGTTTGACTGTAAAAGTGTTTCCCACAAGCATCCTCTGATGAACTCTGACCCCTGAAAAGATGGAAAATGACCCTGGGGAAAATGCTGTGGAAAGGTGACATGTGAGCCATGAGTGAGTAAGCTGCCAGATAGGCTTTGGCAGCATGGGATCAAAAAAGCAGGAGGATCAATGTGCCATGAGAAGGTCTAGCACACTTTTATGAGGGTTGTATTTGAAGCAAATACTGCAAAAGTAGCTTGCAGAAGCAGAGACAAAATTAGAGATTGCTGGCCCACGATACAAAGCCCTAGCAAGAAGAACCTGCTACTTCTTTAAGTGAAGTATGGAGTGATGAAAAGGGTAGAGGCATCAGAGCTGCCACAATTCTCATATGATATTTGCTGTTTCGCATACCCTTGACTTCTCTCCTTGGCAGCTGAGCCGCTGATGAGGACTGGCAAAGCTGTGACTTAGCAAAATAGAGCTGTGGACATCTGCTGAGGTGATTCTCCTGAGGAACGCTTCTTAGAACAAAATTTAGAGTGAAATCTGGGCTCCAAGTCAGTGCTGAAACTCCCACTGACTTGGAACGGAGGTAAGAAATTTAATTAGGTTTGATTTTGGCTCATCAGCAGATTACAGGACATTTTGTATTGAACTGAAGGGAATAGTATTATTAGCTGAATTTCTACAAAACATCACAGTTTAATATCTTGTAGTGTTAGTCTATGTTATCAGCTGGCAAAATTGAATTTTTAGATCTCTAAAACAGTTACAAATGGAGCCTACCTTTCTAAGGACTTAAATATATTACCACCCACTCCAATTTGCCAGACTATTTTACATAGCAAATTATTTACATTTATGCCCAGGATCCCACACCTTCAAAATATTCCTTAAACTAAAGCAATTAATCTCATAAAATATAGGTCTGGCTTTGCTTTGCTTATATTTCTAGGCTTTCATTTATTCATTGATGGTTTGGAAACGTTCATACTCTTTTATTGCATATCCATGAATAAAACGTTTGTCTATTTGGATTTTTATCACTCTAAATGCATGCTCACTCTTCCCTTATCTAATCTCCTTTTGTGCATTGTCCTCAGCATGCATACAATCCCTATTTTGTATTATTTATGATCTCTGATGCAGAGAATTTTGGCAACTGAAACAGAACTTAAGCGTTTTGAGACAAGGGTAAAGACAATTATGTGATGGCGAGTTGTGTTATTTCTTCTACAGGGTCACGCCAACATTACAGCAAATGATCTCTGACATGATGTCCTACTGAACTGCTCCCAGCTGCAGTTGTGTTCCAGCACTGTTGCTGTTTCCTGTTACTCACATTGTTGTTAAACTGAATCAATGTTTTTTCAGGTGTTTGGTAATACTGTAAATGAGGATATAAACAATAGAGAGACACCGCAAATTTAGGAGTGGAATTCCCTTGAAAGTACACAATGATGCCCATCAATCTGGTTAAAAGTAAATTAATATGAACAACACATACCTGTTTAGTGCTTGTAGGAGACAGAGCATTGCTTCTCTTCTCAGCAATACTTTCTGATTTTGCAAGGAATCCACCTGATACCCTCTGAAAGAAAAATGTTTTAAACCCCCAACTTTTTTTCCTGATTAAGAACTTGATGATTCAACAAATAATCATAATTTCCACCTTTATTTAGTTCAAATTCTGAGTTACGAGATTTCTCTCATAGAATATTACTTATTAATCAGATACTTTCATGACTTGTATCTAGGCATCATAGGAACTCTAGGAATACTAACAGCAGGCTCCACTATAATGTCCAATATTCCCTTAAGTTTTATTTTTAAAGGATAAAGCAGAATGTAGTCTTTTTTCAAGAAGGAGGAATGGTCACAAAGAGAACATCTGCCTTAAGAATACTGTGGCAATAGGACCAAAGGAAAATTGGTAACAGTTAAGAAAGGAATATTTTTTTTAGAAATCAAAAGGAGATATACAGTCATGTAAAAAATGGTAAAAAATGAAATTTCATAGGGAAGAATAAGTGGAATGGATAGAAGGAAAAAGGGTAACTGAAAATAATTGAAAAGCAATTGACCAAGACTACACTGATAACACCCACCCAAATGGAGCCTTCAAGACTGAAAAGAAACCTTCTAGCAATACACAAATCCTTTTAAGAAACAGAGTTCTGGTTATTGAAAACCCAAAAAAATTGAACTAACCTGCTGCTTTTGCTCCACTTCTTTAATAGTCTCACATGCTTCTTGACCATTTCTTTCTTCTTTTTTGACAGTAATCAACTCTTCAGAAAACTCAACTTTCTGCCATGTGATGAGAAAATTAAGTTTATACACAATAGTAGGTAGTAATTGTTAGCTATACGCTGACTTATGATCTGTACAACAGAGTAAAATCTGCCATCAGCACAGGTATAAGTTGCTATTGGCCAAAAAAACACCACAGCAAAACCCAATTAATTCATTCTTGAACAAGCAAAGACAGAGTCTTCATTATCTACCACTCTCAGCTGTTTTCCATAATTTCTCCTCAGTTAATATGTTATACTTAATTACATCTAAAGCAGTTTATCAGAACATGACTAAAAATATTGTTGTTCTCTTTAAGATTTATGTAAAAGCAAGGCTTTTCTAATTCAAATTACTTTGGCTTTTACACAACTTTTTTTTCAGGATGTGTTTTCCAAGAGGGAGCCAAGGTAGGTTGTTTGGCATTTTGTAGATCTAGCAGTTACCTATATTGCAATATCAAAGGAAGAAGAAATATGAAGACAAAAAACCTTATTTGTCTAGATACTAAAGGAAAATTTGACATTTCCCCTTAAAGGTTTCTTGAAAGGAGTAACAGTTCTAAAAAAGCAAAGGAAAAGAAACTTAGAAGAAATATTTAGTGCCCAAAGAAGTAGCGCTTCATTGATTCATGACAATCACTACCTAAGGTAACAGAAAAGTGAACAATTAAGAAGTATTTCATATTGCCATAGATGATCCTCAGTTAAAAGCACTGATTCAGACACTAAGCCTGACAAATTGATGCAGATGCAATCATTCTCCAGTTTAAAGAAAAATACCTTTATCTCCTTCAGTTCTCTCAGAGATCTACACAACCCATCAACAGAATTCATGATTTCTTTGTACTTTAATACAGTTTTTTCAACATACTTCTTTCCTTCTTCAATACCTAAAAAGGAAAACAGTGTGAAAGTAGAACAGAGTACTTCAAACAGACATGCAACCATCAGTGCACTTTGTAACCCCAACGTACTACAATTATATTTTGATGTGTTTTGTTTTGCTGGAAGAATTCTGTGTTTCACAGTAATGTCCTTTCCCACCTCTTACTGGCTTGCTTGAGATGAATCCTCAGTTTCTGCAGCTCTTCTCTCTGGTTAGCAATACTACTTTAAAAGATGCTGACCTCATAAAGTGTCTCCTAAACTAGTTGCCATATTATACAGCTAGGAGGGACTTAGATCCCTGTTACAAGAAATATAAAACAAAGGCCAGATGCGTGAGCTTCTTCCCATGTAGTGACAAAGAACACCAAGCAACTTCTTTCTCCTGGTGTTCTTAACCAGCTGTTGTCAAAAATCCATTCTGTCATCTCCTTTCCTGCAGATAGGAATGTTTAAAATATTGAGAAGTCTTAATTTTTTTTTTTTAAGAGGGAAGCAAAAAGAAGGGATCTGTGCTCTCTAAATTTATAAACCCAGTTTGACTCTGGAAATTTTTTCAGCTTTACTACTTGAATTGACAGGCTACACAAAATCCCTGCACATTTGGATGGTCACCTTATCTTTGGATAAGATAACTTTAATGAGTATATAAAAAATTACAAATTGGGGAAAAAAAAAAAGGGAAACATGAAGTTTTTTGACTTTTTGTTTTTTTGGTCAGCAATGTTCCAAATCAATACAACTGCAAATACAGTATCTAAATAGCTACTGATATTATTTGCTAATAAAAATTTGGCAATCAAATCATACCAGTTATTCACAGTATTAATGTACAAAATTAATTCAGCACTGAGGTATATAATCATAATATCCTCTGACTTCAAAGGCTTTCCTGTTATGAGAGAACTTAAGCCATGAAGTCTTAACTCCAAGCTCATGAATATTACAAGGACATTTTGATTTCAAGGTGAACTCAGGCTGTATACAGAAAACTGAGTAAGTACCAGACTTCGGAGTACTTTCATATTTTTATTTTTTGTAAATATTTGTTCTGAAATCCTTCACCCCTTCCAATCAATATTTTAAAACAACATTTACTTTTCAAATTTCATTGGATTTCCTTCTTAAATGAACAAATCTAGGAATCTGCTTAGTTCCATCCCAAGTTTGTGTATTTAGTCCCCACAGTATATTACCAGAAATCTGCTCACCATATAACCGTTCCGCAAGGTCCATAATCTGCTGAATTCTTCCTTCTTGTTCAGGCACTGTAGGTTCAATAAACTTACTGAATTGCTTATAGAGAGTCTCTATTGCTTCTCTTGTTTTGCATTCTGCAGAATAGTTGCCAACTCTAATCACTGTTGCACTCACATCTTCAAACCAAAATTGACACTGAGGGATAAAAAAACCTGCATTACAATGAATGACTATCTGCAGTTCAAGCTGTTGTAGAATAGACTGGATTGTTCTTAGACTTTCCACAATCAATGGCATATAGTATGTCTTAAATATTCCGACTAATTTAACCTGAAAAAAAATTTGTTCACTACTAAAGGTGATTAAAGTATTAACAGATGTTAAATTTTAATTAAACACTAGGCTCATGCTCATCTTACAAGCATGATGAGGTTATTATTTAATGGTTCTGA
The DNA here is from genome assembly GCA_013400915.1 of Pardalotus punctatus. Lineage (NCBI taxonomy): Eukaryota > Metazoa > Chordata > Aves > Passeriformes > Pardalotidae > Pardalotus > Pardalotus punctatus. Next base: position 891,142 of record VZTX01001408.1, on the reverse strand, counting down.
AAAAACATGTTTTATTTCTGACTTCTTTTACCTTGTATATCAATTGACTAATTTCAAAAACTTCATATTATGGCCTCAGCTACAGCTGTGTAAGGGCAGAAGGGTTCTTTAAATTTAACATACTATCAAACAGGAGGTTTGGTCTCAGCAACCACTAAAGTTGCCAGGAATCTTTCTACTGACAAGAATGGGCTTTAGAACATACCCATAATAAACACCTTTGGTTAACAATACTAAGAACAGAAGCTGGTGTTCACTCAGAATCAGCAGTATTGCATCATTACAAGGAGTAGTTAATAATCACCATTTCTAGCCACTGTTGAAATCAGCATTTAAGAATGTTCCTATTTGCTGAAAGAAAAGTTATGAATAAATATGATACTTTACACTGAGTTAAAAAAAAAAAACCAAACCAACAGTCATATTTTAGCTCTAGGAAACAATTTATTTCTGTTATGTAAGTGGGGAGTTTGTAAATATTCAACAAATATTAACAAATTGCTTTGCTAATGGTATATGCAAGAACACATTGATCAGGTCACTGGAGACTGAAAACATCTCTTTAAACAGAAATTTACTATTATGATTCATCATTAACGGAATTTGTCATGCACTTATACCCCTTTGGAGATAAGAACGATGTTATTTTTAAAAATAAACACTTATGACAGTAATGAGCTTGCCCAGTGGCAAGAGCACCAACACAATACAGGAAGAGGGAAAATACTGCTACCATACTGTCACAAACTTTCTTTTAAAAAAGACAACGCATGAGACAGTCCTCAGACACATTAAAATAAAGTTATGAAAGTGTCCAGTAAGACAGACTGCAGTTCATAAAGAAGTTATAGATATATTTAACAATTTAGTCTATTAAAAAAATATATCCTTCTGTTAAGGAACTGAGTATTTAACATTAATTATTACATAAACCACAGTCAGTACTGTGACAACCTGCCCCTCATAGTTTGATAGCTACCAAAGAGGATTTCGTGGCACTTTCTGTGTTGCCTCAGAGCTTATATGAGCTTGTAAGTATGATCATAGGCATGCTGAATGAGTAGGAAAGTTGTCTGGAGGTGGAGACCCCAGCTGCATGAGTATGGTCACACTGTACATTTATTTCCCTCTTCCACTGCAAAATTTTAAAAGAAACAATTAAAAAAAAAACCAAAAAAACAATTTGTTACTTTCAGAAGGTACAGATTAACCTTGAGGCAGTTAAAAAATTTTATCTATCCCTCTCCTGGATCATTATTACAGCCACAGTGGGGATCTCAGGTTTACTAGTACCTCTTTCATCATCTGTTGCAGATGCTCCATGAGACCCAGATTTTGCTTGTAATCTTCCACAACCATGTTAAAATCATTCAGCTGTTTTTGTAAGTCACTGATCGAGCCAAAGAGAACTCTAACTTTATCATCAGGTTCATTTGCAAAAGGGTCAATGACCTTCTTCTCTAAGTTATCCATCTTCTTTTTAAGAATCTGTTTAAGAGATGTAGCAATGTTAAATACTGCAACAAAATGTTTCTATTTTTAGAAATTTAATATAAAATGCAGGGGAAAATCCTACAAACATATTAATTGTCCTGTGTTTTAAAAATTACAAGCTGCTCTTTCAAAACTGTTGGGCCTCTGTAATGCTGATTAAAATTGATATAAATTATGTTTATTGAAGGTATAATTGAGCTAACTTTTTTCAGGTTAAAAATAAACAAATATCAGTAGTAATAAAGCATGGCCATGCATGACTTGCAGCTAAAAAGGTCACTGAAGGACGAATTTCCAGTGAATGCAAAAAATGGGTGAGGCTAGCAGGGTTCTAAGGTGCAAATGAGCATGATCAGCTCCAGGCAATGAATACAGCCAAAGGTTCTGAAGAAAAAGGTTCATATTACATGATGAAATGAGAAAAACAAGAAAGCAGCTTGATGCAAGAGAGAATTATTTTAAGGTTTTTTTTAAGGAGAAGAAAGATTAGGTCACAAATGTGACGAAGTTATAGAGCCAAAAAGTATAAAAGATTGAACAGAAAAATAATGGAGGATAAAAGAAGTGAAGTCAGGAACTGAGATAATTTCACTGAGGTAAGTGGAAGAATAACAGCAACAGAACAATGAAAAGTGTCTCAGTCGATGACAGACAGGAAGGATATAATGCTGAGTAAAAAGGAAGTGCACAATAAATTTTTGACGTGCCAATCTCCTGTGATGTGCTTGGCATAGGCTGAGTAATGCAACTAGAGAAGCCTTTACTAAGCCTGGAATTTCTATTACCTGTATTTTTTCTGCATATGTATCAACTTGCTGAATTTGTATTTTCAGTACTTTCATATTTCGAGCTTTTTCACTTTTTTTCATATAGTTAAACTTCAAATTGTTGAATTTCTTTTTGAGATCCTTAAATGATTCTCTGAGCTGCAAGAGAGTAAGCATATTTGTTAGTAAAAAGAAGAAATCAGCACACATCAACTTAGGATTTTTCAAGAGCTGTTTAATGGACAATTTGAATGCTGAAAATATAATACAGAAATTAGTAATACTATGCCATCTCATAAAGCATCCTAAGTTCCTCAGAATTTCTTTACAGTGATGGAAACTTGTAATCTTGCTAAATCAACATTTTTGCATTCACAATGCACAGTACTGTTTCCAGAAAGACTGGGGCCAAAAAAAAAAAAAAAAGACTGGGACAAGGGATGAGATCCTTGCTCAGATAATCTATGAAAAAATCCTGTCCAGGAGTTTTCACTGATTTTAACTAGAGGTAGATTCCCTTCACATACTTTAGCCAATTTAGTAGAAATGGTAGCCATGTAAATGTGTACACATACTTACTCTCCAAAAACCCATAGTTTTACTGGGCCTGGGCAAGTAATTTGTTTTTATTCATAGCACCTTTCTCCTACAATATAACATTTACTTTATGTCAGGTTAGTTTTTTGTTGGTGTATCATCCCACTTCCCATCCCTTATTCAAAAGTCCTGCTTCTGAAGTTACACATGGGCTTTATTTTATATGCTGTGCCAGTCAAAAAAAAAAAAAAGTCACTTTTTCCTTTAATTTTACATAAATAAGCATATCAAAACAATTCAGATAAATTATTGATAAAGGGCTATGAATTTTTCAAGCATAGTTTTCTTTATATTTTTTCTCTGAAAGCTATGTAACTTCCAATTTTATTTACAACTTTTAAAAATCCTTTCAGATATTACTGTTACTTTTTAATCTCTTTAAGCAAGAGATACAAGAATCAGACAAGTAAAAAGCCTGCTTAAAATTGGTACTATTTTAATTACTTTGCAATTCCATTATCCCATTTTCAAATTATTTGTAATTAATTCATAAAATTTGAAATTGAAGAATATAAAAATAACCAAAATATTGATTTTAAAAATTTCAGGTCCTTTAGGTCAATAACATTTTGCTTTTAGGACAATGAACAAGAAATTATGTAAAGTTATATTTATTTAAAGACACTGATGTAAAGAAATGCAGAAGTTCTAATGCTTTAGGATCTGTTACTCCACACACAAATGAAAAAACCTGACTTAATTAGTGTTAACAAGTTCGGGTCACATCCAAAATTTGATATCTAAATACGTATTTGAGGCTTTTTTAATATTAAAATGTCCTACAGACTTCGCCCTGTCCCCCTCCTCCTTCCTTGCCAAAGAATCCAGGGAGTAATGAAGGCTTATTTTGCAGCTACTGTTATTGGAACAGCTAACAATCAATCATTATTATTATTATTATTATTATATACTAATGTTAATCCATCAAGGGATATATTTTTCATTTTCATTTCATCTAGTGGGATGTTGCCACATTATTTCAGCAGTGAATAAACAGATGGTGCTCACTCAGTGTAATGGAAAGGAAGGGAATTCTATCACTGGCCCTGTGATCTCCCATTAGTTTAAGCTCTTTATCCCACCCAAGTACACAGAATAATACAGTCTATTTAAAAGCCCTCTGTTAATATAATCACTTCTGCAGAACAATATTTATTTATTCTGAACACAAGAGTCTTATTTGTTTGCTTCAATTTTGTGGGAAAGAAAAGATGAACAGGAGTTTATTTTAGTTTATTTCACTGGCTTGTGCACATACAGACTAGTAGTGATAATTTATAAGGCCAGAGGCTCTCCTCACAGCAGTATGTGAAATTAGATCTCCTTGTTTCAGATATGATGGCTCATGTGTCAAAGGTCTGCAGCTGCTGTCACTCTTCTCTTTCAGCCTCAGTGGAAAAACCAGATTCAGCTCTGACTTGTGCATCAGCTTGCACATGCAAAACTCCTGTCACCATCAGCAATTGCACCAAGGACAATGCATAGCTGCCAATTTTTAGAAATCAAAACATATCTCAGTTTGGCAAGATTAAATGAGAAATACTAAAGCAACTATGCATCCAAATTGTGACAATCAGTGACATCAGCCCATTGCTTTAATGAACTCTGTACCTTTTCTATTGCGTCATAGTCTTTAATCAGGCGGCTGTTCCTAACTATAGTTGCCCTGTCATGGATGGAGAATGATAGTGGAGGAGAGGGGTTTAAGTACCAATTGCTTCAATTTATCGCAGGACCACAAAATAAATGGAACAATCAAGTTTAAAAGATGCTTTAAACATGTTTTTATTAACAGTACCATTTCAGGAAATGCTTTGATTCCTGTGTGAGCCACTCTCTAAGAAACTTCAATGTTGTTAATCCCTTACCTTCCCTTTCTATTAATACACAAAACTTTTAGTAGCATCAATAATCAAAACAACCCAAGAAAGCAGGTTGCTGAAAACAGATTTTCAAAGTAACAAAGATTAAGAAATAGTCAAACAAAAAGTGGAAAGGAAAAAAAAAGGTGCTGTTCATGTGATTAATGACTACTTTGCTCCTGGGACTATGATCAAAACCAAATAAAAGGGGAGAAATTTGGCTACATATTGGTTCCTACTGACTTCTGAATAAAGACAGCTTATTATTATTTATGGTTAAAATTCATATTTCCAGTCATATCTTTCCGTAAGTGTATAACCAATGACATGGTGAAGAAGAGACGAGATGATTGAGAAGAGCTGTGAACTTACTTCAGGATCTGTTGCTCTTCTGCTGCAAGTTTTATGCAGACACGCACAAATGCTATTTTTAAAGTTGTCACCTAAGAAAAGGCTTTTCCATTGCAAATATGTAATTTAGTGTGTCACTGATAATCCCATGGCATTACTAAACCAGTGGATCAGTGAACCTGGGGCTGAGCTCACAAATGACTGCAGGGTGACACAGGGGAGTTGCAGCTCTTCAGAGGCTGCTGCCCAAACTGGCTCATGAAACAAGAAGCACAAACTGGCAAATACAGATCCCAAAGATGATATGAGCTTTCCTCATACTTTTCAAAGATGTAGAGGACATAATACTTGTTTTTGCCTTTTCAAATTATCTTTAAATTACAGCAGGCATAGAAAAAACATGCATTTTATTCCTCTCTCCTCCAATACTCTTTCAAAACTCATGCTATAGATTCTTGGCTGTAAATTTCAGTACTTGTTTCCTTGTTTCTTATAGAAGCACCAATGTGTTACAAACACAGGGAATCATGTCCTCTAAGTATCTCTTCAAACATCACTGAGTCCTAAACACCAAAGCCCTATTTCACATGCTGTATTCACACACTTAATCACACCAAACATAAATTAATATAAGTATTTACAGCAAAATCCCTAATATTTTAAGTCAACTTAAATTTTGCTCTGTAAACAGGTAAATCACTACAAAATTATCTGGTTGGCTGTTCACTATGTGACAGCCATGAACAGCTGCTGCTTGCTGCTGGCATATGAAATATTTATTTGCTTAGACACAGTAGATAGTAAATAAATTGTTCGTTCAGACAGGTCTACTACATACAAGCAATACTCAATTCCTGATGAAAAAACTGATGGAATTTAAAATACTGATGGAAATACTCATAAATAATAGTCTTGAAGTAGTCTGGTGGCCAGTATCTTGATCCCTGAACACAATTAGTTATAGATACTTAGTGAAAAAAAAAGAAAGAAGAAAATGACAACACATTAATTCATATACAGGTACTTTAGCCAAATATTTGTTTTGGTAATGCCTTCCTCTTCTCTGCTAATCTGTAATAGAAAAGGAATCTGAAGAAAATCTTATCCACATAAATTACTATATTTCAGTTGCTTCATGTTCAAGATTTAATTAGGTTTGGGGTTAACAGGTTTTAACCTAACCAACCCACATGGCTTTCCCAACTGAAACTGAATAATAAAATAAAAAAACGTAATAGTTAACACTGTAATTGCTATGCAACTATTTTACAGAGAGCATCCAATAACTATTAGAAGACAAAAGATACATTTGGCTGTATATGGCATGTGGTGAGTAACCCACTGCTGATGTGATGTGACCTTTTATGTAAATCTGAGATACAGAAGATTGGCTTTTTCCTCTACTTCCTGCTTTCCCTTGTAGTCTAACAAGCAATAAAAACAGAAAAATAATTCTTCTTAGAAGGGAGAATTCACATTCTCTTGCCCTCATTACGTAATCCCACAACCAAAGGACAGAAACAAGAGATTCATTTATTTAACGGTGTGTCATTGAATATGGCCAGCCTTACATACAGACTCCTTTTCTTCAGCCAGATTGTGGGGTTTTTTCAGCAAAAACCTAGAACACTTTGTATTTCAAACTCCAAATATTCTGATTCTGCCATGACCCTGTGAAGTATAATGGGACTTTTGTTTAGATGCTTCATGCATTTATTCTCTCCTGCAGCATGGTTGGTTCCCTCCGCCTCTTCTCCTAACCACCTGTTCTTCCTCTTCCCTCTTACCATCAGACAAGGAGTTACAGAAAACCAATGTGAAACACACTCAGCTTATAACCACAAGTGTAACTCATATTCAAAGAAATCTTTTCTGATACAAATGTTTTTTCAATTTCAAATTATCTTTTTGTGAAAATGGATGCTTTTCACAAACACATAAAATAATTTTTAAAAGAAAACCCAAACAATAATCTTCTCATTAAAAATAATTGGGACAAAAATCACAGTCACCTCTTCTTTGGTGATTTTCAGAAAATACAGTCTGTCTTTACTTTGCTTCAGAATTACTTAGCCAAAGAAAAATAAGAAACTATAACTTTCAGCGTCCTGTATTTTTACTACCTATGCTTCACACTACAGGGAACATTCATGTGAAATCCTTCCAGCACAGAAACCAGTTTCTGTACTTCATAGATGCAGAGAGGTACAATCTACAGAACATCAAGTGTAGAGCCCATCAGCCTCTTATTTTAATGGATCACTCTGGGAAAGTTAATTTTTGAAAAGTTTTTTCTAAATTAGCTTTCATGGAGATATCTAATGAATGCAACCTTCTAATTTGTAAATGAATTTTGATTTGGTCTACCAAGATGTTAAGTTGATAATCATATTAACTGAGAAATTATTCCTAAATTCCATAAGGTCAAATCCTAATCTCTTGTGCCAATTAATATTGCCTTTCCTCCTAGGAGTTTTTTAAGTATCATATCTTGTGTTTCTGAAAAAATGTTAGTACTAGATTACTCTGAACTTTTCATTAAAACACTGAAAATTCTTTCCAACAGCCTGACAACTGCAGTATGCATAAATTCTACTTTTGTTTGAAACTTTAGCTTCATAAGAAAAACACATGAAGACTCGTGTTCCAGATGAAGCTGACTGAGCTGAAAGCCAAGGAAAACATAGCTGCTCTATTTCCAGTCCTCTTGGTACAATGCAAGCATTTTATTGCCAGCCCAACAGCTTGATAGAATCCTGAACAGCAGAGCCGCGGACCACAGATCACTGTTGCTGTTACATGGATCCAAGGCTGCTGCTCAAACGAAAGTCTGTTTTTCTGTACACATACGAGGCATTTAGGGAAATGGTAAACAGTAACGGGGATTATAGAACACAACAGCTCTCTTAACAGTCATTCAGTGGCTTGGGATTTTACCCCATTTACCTCATTTATATCCTCTTGAGTGGTGCAGTGCTGGAAATACTGTGACACTTGTTCCTCATACTTCTCAGCCCTGGAGCTCCAGTTTATGCTATCACACTCAAACCTAGCAAGTTCTTGCTTCAGATTCTTTACAGAAACATTCAAGCAATTCTAACAAGGAAAGAGATAAAGAAGTTTATCAGTCTCGAGAAATGTATTGATTTAACAAATCCAAAATGAAAATCACTGAGGCAGAATGGGCACAGTCAGCCAAATGGGCCAGAGTGAACTATTAAGCCTCCCCTGGAAGGACAGCAAGCACACAGCAGTTTCAGTCACCAGAGGTCTGGGCAGTAGTTTTGGGTCAAAGTCACAACTTAAACGTGGTGTCTTCTCCAAGCAATGGGAAGTGACCTACTCTAGTCCTCTGCCACCTGGAGAATAGTTCCTTTCTGCTGTCAATCAATTTATGGTGTCTGAAGGGCAGACTGTCAATAGGAATAATCTAGCCAAGTCATAAGGAAAATCTTGCTTTCTTAGGAAGTGAATGAATTCAGGGCAATGAAAATTCTTTCCTGAATAAATAACTCCTTTCTAAAATGATATACCTCGTCATGAAAATCAGTTTCAAATCCACTAGTAAGGTAACACTGTTATTACAATTCCTTTTCTGTTCTTCCATTGCCATTTCTTTATAGGAGAATAAAGCTGCAACGCAACATTTACGAAATAGCAGGATTGTAATGCAGAGATTCAAGAGATTGCCAACTGGGCCTTGAACTTCACAAAAATTCACTGAAAAAAAGTTCACTGAAGAAAATTATGGTTTTGTAGGTTTTTTTTAAGCACTGGTATTTTAAGATTAATTACCTTAAAGCTCTCTGTCTTTCTCAGAGTAGTAATAAATTCTTGCACATCTAAAATTCAGCCAGATAACTCCAATAATCTTTCCTTGATTTCACAAATCATTCTACTTATACTCACAGGTTGTTGCACTGCAGACAAGATATCTACTCCCTGGGTAATGAGTAGATTATATAGCTGTCTAATATGTGCATGTTTCTCCTGAGAATTCACAAGGTAGGCTTTAGCCTGGAGCACATTTTCAGGGTCCCCATATATTTCAGGAATATCCAGTTCTCCTGATCTTGATAGACATTCCAGCTGAAATATAACAAAATGGAAAAACAGTGTGAGTTTAAAATATCTCACAATTTCTTCCTTTCCTTACCCACCTAAACTTTTTTGAGGTGGGTTTAAATAATTAAAATTGGGTCAAATCTGCGTTTTAAATTCTACTAATCCATGCAGTTTTAGATCCAAGATTTTAATTCTGATCACCAGGCTGATTAATGGTATTTCATTGGAGAAAAAGAAAGAAAAGACATCAGGAATCAAAACCAAGGAGAGTTTAATTACAGTGGGAAGAATGTATGTTTTAAAATACTGTACTCACTTCTTTTTTAATGTGATGGAATTTGACTGTCTTGCTGAAAATCTCATCATATTGTATCATTGCATCCTTTACTGTTTGATGGAAATGAATAAGCTCACTTATTCTCTCAGAATTCTCTTTCACAGGAAATCCTTTCTGGCTTGGCAATTCCAATAATTTTATGAGGTACTCAAGCTCAGCATTCAGTTGCTAATAAAAATCAGAGAAGTTACTCAGGTTGCACAAACATAATTGCAATTTTTCCTTTACTTTTGATGATATAACCACCTAAAAATGGTAAATCGCCTTGGAGAAAAGTCAATGCCATGCACTTTAAAACACTACATTCTGCACTTTTTGCAAGGCATGAATCTCAACTATCACCCAGAAACAGTTTTGCATGAAAATGAGTCACACATAATTACAGGGCAATGGCAGAGTGAATTGCTAAAACTCAGAGACCGTATTCATGGGAGGTAGAAAGTCCAGTATGATGTATCCCAGCCTCTGACCAGCTCCAAATTCCCAAGCATGGAGCTGATGTTCTCTGTGTCCTTCCACCACCCCAGTGCTTGTGTGTCACTTTAACACACAGCTAACACCGCACAAGACATTCTCTGGACACTGAAGGCAAAATGTCTTCTCCCTTACCCTACAAACACACAAACATTTCCTCCTGGGAATATGATGTAAAACATAAAACACTTCAACCCCAGAGAGAGCGCCTAGCGTCAGTGTGGATGACAATCTTCACGGGACCAAAAAGAGCTTTTGATGCACTCTTCACTCCACTAGCTTGGTTTCTCACCTGGTAGCGTGGTTTCATTTGGTTAAGCTTTTTCTGTAGTTCCAAAACAATCAAAAGGTCACTTCCGAGGTCAACTGGTGCTGCAAGCTGGAGGGCCTCTTGAAGAATCTCTAATCCACGGGTAGTCTAAAAGATAATCAAAAAGTTCAGCATTTCTAACTGCAATAAATACGCCAATAAATAAATAAATAAATAGGCAACAAGAACCTCCCCCAAAAAAGACACCCAAATGCTGTCAGCAAAGCCTCTCTGTCACAAACCTCCTGAGTGACAAGGGTGATAAGATATCTTTAAGACAGCATGAAAAAAGGATTCAGACACCAAGACTGCAGGACCCCCACACACAGAATTTCTGTGATAACAGATGTGGTGCTGTACTGATAAGCTGCACCAGAGAAACAGCAGCTACAAACCTCTGGCTCTGCTGCTAGACTAGCTGGTGTTTCTTTTAAGGAGCACTGCACAAACTCCCTGTGCCAAGGTTTCAATCCTCTTTCTCTATGAAGGTGGTTGGACTTGAGTTTAATAAATATTAGGACACAGTTTAGTTTAGCAACTATTCAGTCACCAAAAAACGGTGCTTTCAAAAAGGAAAAAAAAAATCACTATTGTTAAAGCATTGATTAAACTTCATTAAAACTTAGAATTTGGAGATTTGGACTTGCATGCATTTGAGTAAGGGAAAAAGATCAAAAACATTTCACGTTTCCTGATGACTGACTAGCATAATAGAAAAGAGACCATGACAAGTATTGTACCTTACTGATCATCACTCATTAAATGATACCTATAATAGCTGATGAGAGAGTCACAAACAAATTAATAACAATCTAGAAATATCTGCCACAGTTGCTTTCTTCCAAGCTATTTTACTTACAATTTTTAGTTGTTCTTTAAATATCTGGCACTGTTGCTTGATGGGTTTCACTTGAGTAATTTTTAAATTCCAGATTGCCCAAAGATTGGTCAGCTCTTTCCTTTCTTTATTCAGATTAATAATGATATCTTCTGTTACTTTTATAGATTTTTCTACCTCTAATATTAAACTCTCATTTACCTGGAAAATATACAGACAATTTTTTTTCACTGATGTTTTTATAAAACACAGTTAAAACCTCAATTTTAAACAAAGCTTAATAAAACCCCAACTATTCTAGCGTAACTTTTTCTAAAAATCTGATGCTTTTACATACACTTTTTTCTTAATATTGCCTAGAAATAGGCACAGACTGACAGAATTTGTAAGCTGAGGACATAACTAAAGTTGGAGTTTAAAACATAGAACAGGTCAGTAATGACTGAATTATTGCCATCTAATGGCTGTTTCACACTCAGACAAAATAAAATATTTTTGAATAAACAGAACTACCCAAAATTGCCTTTTGGAGAATAAATAGCAACTGGAAAACAAAGTAGGGGAAGAAAAGACCACCCCTTTGTGCTGATAAACAAGGCAGCACCGAAGCATGGGAGGGCTAAAGTGTTTAGTATTTGAATAGCTGGTATTTTACCTCTTTTCAACAGATCCTTTACAAGAAATAAATGAAAACTGGGTAATGCTGTTCCTGGTTTTCCCTTTTCTTTTTCTTTTTATCTTTTCTAAGAGAAGTTGTTTTTGTAAATTATTAGTATGATCCATATCTTCTGTATACTTAAAAGCTACAACCTGGGAAAAAATTCTTAAGGCATCATCTTAGGGAATGGTTGCACGTCTCAAACGGTCATCTCATGAAGTGTTGTTGGAAAATTAGACAGGGATGCCTGGGCAGTGTAGCTGAACCCAGGACAGAATGCAAAGACACCAGGAAAAATTATCTGCAAGGAAGTAGCTCTAACATCCATTTCTTTAGAAGAATTCATACAGTCAGTCAGAAAAGACTGCCTGCCTTCTAATGGAAGTAAACTAAACTTAATATTGTTCTTACATATATTCTGCTTTCCAACAACAAAACTGATATGAGTACGTATTATATTTGTATGCACGGACTGGGTTATTAAGGGCTCTGTCACTGCTAACCACAAAACTTGTTATGTTACTTCTAAAGCCATAAGCACTCAAATAATACTTTCATATTCTAAAAGTATCTATCAGCATTAGCCCCTTTAAAACTACGTACTGGAGAAATCACAGTCCATCAGGCATAGAATTAGGATTGGACCTCACCACTGGCAAATATAAAATACTCAATATGGTTTATCAGATTCTACTCACCACATTTACTAAATCAAGAAAATAGCAACCCATATTTTGGGTGGAAAAAGTCTTCTTTATAGTCTTTTGCCATTGAGTATTAGCTGACTCCACTGCAATTGTATTTTCAGCCTCCCTGTTTGTTGGTAGTAGTTTTGAATTATAGAATTCCTTCAGACTTTTAATATCATCATTCACCTATAGAAAGACATTAAATAAATATCAAAAACAAACCAAAACTTGAGCTGCTATAATCAGAAGTTATACAGATACGATAAATTCGAATAGCACCCTCTAAACCTTCTCCTGATTTTAAGATCTGTGAGCCCCAAAAATCTTTACAAACATCAAATAATAAAATAGTTTTAAATAACTTGCAAATCAGTAGATGGTGGCAGCAATTTGCTTAATTTCTGTCACATATCATTACACAGATTTTCATTGATATGCATAATATGAAATAACTGAAGTTAACAATAATCAGAAGTAGACGTAATACCTTTTATTTGCAGTTTATCATGCAATAAATAAATCCTATGGCTAATTTTATCTGTTAGGTTCCATTCCATCCTTGATTTCTTTCTAAATATTAAAGAACAGCTACGATATTACAGAACCTTAAAATGGAATCTAAATTAAAAATAAAAATTAACTGTCCTGGACACCATTAGCAGAGCTACCAAAATTATGTTGGTATTGAATTGATAATGATATGAGCTAAAGCTAGCTTTTATTTCATTTTTAAATCCAATCATATGAGTTAGCACGTCAAAGGAAGTAGTGCAAGAGAGCAATAAAGATCTCTATGAACATATCACATGACATTTTCAAAAGTTATATGAAGTAAATCAGTAAATTTAATATTCACAGTACATATATAGAAACACTTTTATCATGTATATAATGAGAGTGCACATGCGCAGAGGAGAAAAATTAAAACCAATTACAGTATTTCCTACAATGGAAACACATTTTTCAATTATAAGATTTTTACAGTCTAGTCAGAGAATAACTAAGTAATCCATACCTCTACGGCTGACTTTAAAAAGGCCACATAAGTTTCTAAAATTTCTAGCTTTGAAGTAATATTTTTTTCAATCTTTTTCAGTTCTTTATTCAGAAAGTCAGCTCTGCTAGAAAAAGCTGCCACCTGCTCAGATTCCAGCTCTTCCAGATCTTTGATGATTCCCTCAGCTGCTTTCAGTTCACATGAAGTCTCCTTTGAGGGTAGAAGCATAGAAAAATATGTATAATTACCATAAAGGACTTTTGAATATTGATATCACATTGTTAATTTTCATTAGGTTTGCTTTCTTACGTATAGTTCAATTACTTGTTGGAAAAAGAGCTCATAATGGACACTATATCACAGACATATCCACTTCTTTCCTAAAAATGGTAGATGTAGTTCTTAAAATAGCTATTTTGAAAGCTAGCATATCACAAACCCCAGAAATAATAGTTAAAAGAGGTGCATAATCTCTCAGGGCAAAGTTAACACTGCAGCAAACAAAAGTAACACCCTGGCATGCAAAAATTCAGCAGAAAAGACCCTTAAAATTATTGTAAAGTCTTGAGGAACAAAAAGATGCTCTTGTTCATCTGCTGAGCTTTTAATATTGTTACTATGTGCTCTCCAGAGTTGTTTTAAAGTGAATTTTATTTCCACAGGCACTGCACAGATCCACCCCTTGGGTCCCATAAGCTGCGGCCTGAAACAGAAAAGAACTCTGCAGGAGCAATGGAGTTTTAAGGACTGAAAATACATAGGATACTCCTAAACTATACATTGCCATGTTGTTCAGCTTGGGCTAAAATATGCACCTATGCCAAGACTGTGGAAGGGATTCAAGTGGTTTTAACCCAGTTTAGATCCTGCAGTGCTGCTCAGGGAGTTGGAAAAGCCCTGAATGAGCCTTAAAAACACCCCCATGTGCATTACAGAGCCGAGTGCTGTGGGGCTCTCACAAAATCCCTGTACTCCCAACATTGCCCATGGAGATCTTTACAGCCCCCTCACAGGTTCTCTAAATGGGAACTACTTTTTTCTTTTATGCCCGTTCATCCCTTTTATTTGGCATAATAAACTACAAGAAGTGTTTTCTCTGACTCTGGCTGTCTAGACTGTTATTACGCCCGGTGCCTCACGTAGGAGCAGCAATCCACGTTTGAAGAGTCTTCCTATCAAGAGCTGGTACAAGGATCTTGAGGCAGTAACAAATGATACAATGAGATGAGACAACAGGGAAAAACGATGATATAAGGACTGACTTATAATGTTATCTGGGATTTTGTTCATTAACTACAGTTTTAAAACCAACACTAGAGCTTTTCTTTACAAGAAACTCCCAGCCTCTCACCATATTTAGCATTACATACAGGAAACATTTTTTCTACAAGCACTTAACATCATTGAAAGTTTTTTTTTTACCTTTGTTTGCTTAGCCAGTTCAAGGTGTTTGTTCAAAACTCTTTCTGACTCACACAAATACGAGCCAATCTCCATCCCAACTGCAAGCATCGGGGTGAGTTTTTTAATTGATTGCGACACCTTTATTTGAAAGTATTATTCACATGGTTATTTCATATAAGTAGACATTATAAAACCAGTATAAAATATCACTTCGCATAGAAAAAAAATGAGGTTACACTTGTCTGTTGGTGCTTAGCTTATGTTTCTGGGCATAATGTCATGGTTTAAACCCAAATGGCAACCAATATCACACAGCTGCTCAATCACACACCCCCCTGAACCCCAAATGGTGGGATGGAGAGAAGAATTGAAGAAAAGGTAAAACTTGTGCTTTAATATAATGTATAGTCAGAGAAAGTGAGGAATTAAGATATAAAGGAAGAAAACTATTATTTCTTCAACAGGTGTGACCAAAACCCTTTTCTGTTTGCTCTCATTTTGTTGACAATTTCCTTTACCTTAAATATCTGAGGCTTCTGATTTCAATATGGCATAACTGCATTATAACCTAGATATTATAGCCCTGGCAGAAATCTTTTGATTCTGCTCCAGTTCTTTTTTCAGAAAGTACATTTAAAGCTTCTCTGACAAGGCAAGAGACCTATTTTTGCACAGATATATGTACAGAATCCCCTTCCACTGTCAGTAAGATATTATATATGCACTATAATAACAAAACAGATTATGAAGAGCACAGGCAGATGATGTCAGACATAACACACATAGTTATTATTAGACATGTGAGTTCACATGTAACATTCTTCTTAAGAAGTGGCTGCTAATTGGGGTTCAAATGATAAGCACTCCCCTGCAATCATTAACAAAAAGAAATTTTATAACGAACAGAATCTAATCTCCTTCGGATTTACTGAAAATTTGCTGTGATTCAGTCACCACGCTTATTAACCCTTGATTTCACCACACCTTTATTTGTATCTTCAGCCAGATGAAGCAGAAGACAGAAGCAGTGGAGGAAACCTGCCTACAGGTCACAAGACCAATTGCTCACTTCTTTTCCAAAAGAACAAGTTATAATAGGTCGTTATCCGACCAAATCCATGCTTAATGGAACATCACTGGTAAAACGTTCTCATGGAAACAGCTGAATTTTTCAGAAGAGTTTTAGGTTCCTTTGTGTTGATAAGAGCATTCAGCATTCTAACTAGAACTGTGGTCTAACAAACTTGTTATTGTTTGATTCAACTTTAATATTCATTACAGCTGAATTATGGAAACACAATGCACTGTTCATGAATGCATTAAGAATGTTACTGAGTGCATTAAGAAGATGTGATCTGATGGTGATAACAATTACCACAAAGATGATCAGACAGCTGGAGCCCCTCTCCTATGGTGACATAGGCTGAGAGAGCTGAGGTTGTTCAGCCTGGGGAACAGAAGAGTTTGGGAAGGCTTTGTAGGAGATCTTTCCAGTATGTGAAGGGCCTAGAAGAAAGCTGGAGAGTCACTCGGAGTGACAGAACAAGGGGTAAGGGCTTCAAACTGAAACAAGGTAGGTCTAGATGGGATACAAGGAAGAAATGCTTCTCTGTGAGGGTGGTGAGGCACTGGAACTGTTGCCCAGAGAAGCTGTGGATGCCCCATTCCTGAAAGAGTTCAAGGCCAGGCTGGATGGGGCTCTGAGCAGCCTGGTCCAATGGAAGGTGTCCCTGCTCATGGCGGAGGGGTTGGAACTAGATGTTCTTTAAGCTCCCTTTCAACCCAAAACATTCCGTGATTCTATGATGTACCTTATTCAGATGATCTTCAAGTGAGGCAGTCCACTCTGGTTTCTTCAAGGTAAATTCTTTATAATCTGGACGCTGGGTGTTTAATTGATCTACTTTTTTTTTAACATATTCCATCATTTTCTGAATTCCGGCCACCCAAGAGCTAAAATGGAAAATTGGAACTCTTGTTTATTTCTCATTTTTTGCTCAACGTAGAGAATGATTATGATTTTTTTTAAAACCCAGCAATTTTTCTGTTAATTCGTATGATGTGTAACTTATGAATTTTGAACTGTTACCCTTAAAAGAAAAATAACCAAGAGAAATATTAAAATTAATACAAATAAAATGCATAATTAATAAAACACAGGAATGCAATTTCTGAACAAATAATTTGTCACCAGTGCCTAAGGTAGATTCACAAGACAGATACATTAATTCTCACAAGACACACAGCCTGTTCCACTGAGAAATAGCTCATTTCACTTCTCACTTTAGCTATAATATCTAAAAACTAAAATTACCAATGGAAGAGTTTAAAAAGAAAGAAAAAATATAAAGCATACCAGTTCTACTTTAAAAAGAATGTTTTCTTTGGACTCTCAAATATTTCAGTGTTTTTACAGTAGCTGAAAAAAGAATGCCACACATATTTCTAAGTCAACCTTTCCTTAGAGGTGTTGTTTTAAGGGGAGAAAAAGCCCCACCAATTTACAAAACAATGCCTTGCCTTATAACTTAAAGCATAATATCAGGGAAGTAATTCAGAATCTGAATATTTGAGGAAGTCCACTTTAGATTGTAAAGAAGTTACCTCATACAATTAAGAACTGAAGTTTTGATATTAACCCCCCCAACACACATACTAAGTTATTCACTACTTAAATTTATTCATCCTAAGAATTTTTGTAAAACAAACATGTTGAAAATAAGTTTTTTCATTACTTCGTTTCATCAGAAACTTATGTTAATATAGGTGCTTATTCCAGGTTTCCTATTTTGTCCTCTAGTATTAAAGGAAATTTTCTCTTTCTTCAGATAAGGCTCAGAGAGTTAAATTCTGCAACCTCAAAAAAAAAAGTTAGTCTACAATACCAATATGAAGTATGGTGTTAATATCTCGATTTCTGTTTGAATTTGATCCAAGAATTGGACACAAAGAGAACCCAAATTTTAAGTAGGTAATTTCAAATTTTGCAAATTACCCTTTCAAAAATTAGCAACCTCTTAGTTTCTGCTTTAATCTTAAATTCCAAAAATGTCGTTCCTCTATTTCAGTACTCCCTAAAAAGAGGTATGTTTAAAAACATCTATTAGAACTACTCCTTTTTAAAAAGCAATAAGAGAACAAGATTTACAATTTCTGAAAAGGATAATTTACATCTCAATAAAACCTTTGGAAGTACCATTGGTTTGTTAGGATTTAATACAACGTATTTATAACAGCGGTACAATAAAGAGAGTTTTTACACTCATAGGCATGCTAATTGGCTGGCAAAGTAACAAGGATTTTGTTATTAGGCAAAACTTACTGCTTTTATTTTTTTTTAATAATTAATACATATTAATTTTTGCTCCTGTTTTTCTAGTTGTTTTTAATTTAAAAATGAAAGCTCAAAAATCAGTTTTATAAATATTTTTATTGTGAGACATTCTAGATTTACAAGAACTTTTTTCTCTCAATTTTCTACCATCTATTCCTCTTTCAAAATGAATATTTTTGACTATTTTTGCATTTATTTGTTCTCTCATTTAGTATAAGGCTGCAACATGCCTCAGGAAGACTTGAAAGTAGGACATTACATATAAAGATGGGATCAGAGTCTTTTCAGAGGTGCACAGCAAAAGGACAAGACAAAATGCTCACAGCTGCAGCAAGAGAAACTTCAGAGAGGTGTAGGAAAAACATGTTTCACAAGAGTGCTTGCTTGAACAGTAGAACAAGCTGTCCAGAGACACTGTGGAATTTCCATCCCTGGAGATAGTCAAAACTTGAACTTGAGCAACCTAATCGGACAGGTTTTGAGAAAGGGATTGCACCAAATGACCTCCTGAGTTACCCACCAGTTTAAATTACTCTATGATTGCAATCCTCAAGCCCATGCCCAGGAATATTGAGTGTTCCACTTGCACAGAAGTACAAGCAACACTCATTGAGGTATGTGGCATATTAATTACATTCAGGCAAGCAGACCTGAAGGCAACAGGGAAAAAAAATGAAAAGCCATGATGTTTTGTGTTTGTTTTCTTATAAAGGGACTTATTTATTTTTATGATGCAAGTAGACATTTAAAAGCCTGGATTTTTTTCACTGTTCTTTAGAAGCAGAAAAACACATGTCTAGTTAGATTGCCTACTAAGTTTCACCTTCGCTCTCCAAATCACTACTGCTTCAGATGTAAAGCTCTGCTTTTTTAAAAATTCTAATGTCTTCTAAGCAGAAATCTAACCTCTATTTATATGTAGAAAATCCTGAGCAACACTTTGGCATACAGGAGATATGCCTGTAGCATTACTTGGTTTTATTACATTTTATAAGAAATTATGAATAGGGTTGTTTTGAAAAATTCATCCCATTCTTTTTAATCTGTACCATAGATATATTAATATCCCCCTGATGTCTTGGACTGTTTAAACATTTTTTTAAAAACTCTTAATAAGGGAGAAATTAAATTAATGACTTGTCGTTTTAGAGATTCATTCTTTACTAAGGTCTTTAGCATTCCTAACATTAATTAATGCTGTGCAGACATTTTGAAATGCAACAGCTGCTTCTGTTGCGGCAATGTGTGCAGCACATGAAGTCCTAGAGCAGCACACATTCTGGAATTATGGCTGGTTTATGAATCAAAGTTTCACTGAGGAAAACCTATTTCCATTATATCTCATTTAAATATTATGAAGCAGAAACAACAGCTGTAAAAATATTGTGTTTCCAAAGCAACTTTCTATTTGACTTTTCAATTTCATCCCATTGCTAGGTTCAAGACAATTACATCTGGAGTGACAGGTGAAGGACCTTTAGACAAAATTTTTTGCAAGATCATGAGATTAAAATCTTATCTACTCTTTCAGTGGTTGTATTGATATATGATTCATAATTAAGGACATTAGCATATAATGAAAAGTTGGAGCTAAGCTGACCAGTAGAAAACCATCAGCCATAGTCATCTGCTCTGTATTTGAAGCAGAACTCATTAGTATAAACAGTCTTTGCTCTTTTTGCACCAGCCTCCCAGTAAGACCTGAAAAGTAGGAGATATTAAGACACTAGGACTGATTCTAACCTAAGTCATGCTTTACATCACTGTAAAAATCACAAACATGAAGCGCACGATCTTTGAAATTAACAAACGATTTGGAAGAAAAAAAACATTTTTTTTCATTAATTAAAACTACTGAAATGTGGAGAAATTTCCATATTTTTTGCACAGGGCTTAACATCTGTATCTTTATCTTGCATCAATTCACATTATAATTGTGTAATTCTGGCTTTCAAAAAGCTCTAAAAGCAGTACACTGGGCAGCAGGGAGTGCTCATAACTATCTTTTAATTGTCATTTACATACATTTACTTTTCCAAAATGTTAACTAAACCGTTGCTTCTGAATTTTGCCCTACTATATAAATCTCGTTGTTTGACACCACTCTTAAAAGTAAAATTTTTAAAATTTTTAAGAGATTGGTTCATATAAATACCACCAGAGAATTATGGCAGAAGCACTGAGTCTTTAAATGCATACTCACTTAGTTAACCATACTGGCTCTAAATGAAATTTAATTCTAACTACTTATAAAGCAACACATAGATATTGAGAAATGCAGCAGATACGCAAAAATGAAGGAGATACCTGTGAGAATCTGCTTTATTAACTAAAGTTTGTCCCTTTTGCATGGTCGTTGCTGTGCAGCCTTTAATTGTTTCCTGCAATTCGTTGTACTTCAGTGTCAATAGAGGCAAATGTAAGCCTTCAGAAACAGAGATTTTTTGGTAATTCTCAATACTTTCAAGACCATCAAGTACCTGAAGGAAAAAATAAAAAAGCATATGTTATCAATATTGCTGTTGTTGGAGCTATCCTTGGAAATTATCTGGTTTTAAAACTTCTATAAACAATCTAAAAGTTATGCCTGGGAAAAAAAATACAAAAATACCATGTGTTCTTGGACACTTAAAACACAAACTTTTCTAAATAGTTTTCAGTCTTCCAACTGAAAGATTTTGGGAAAAAGGTTGCACTCCTAATAATACCTATTATAATTAGCCCCTGCAGAGACCACTGCAAGTATAGACAATGTTTCTGGTATCCATAATAGTTTGTAAATGTTTCAGTATTTCAGAGCAGTTCCTGTGCCATCAGGAACTTAAAGCCATCATGGCAAAGCCTGTGATATTAAAGCCCAGTTTTTGGCAAATAAATATTTCCCAAATACTTTATTTTTGAAACAGAGCACCCTACTCAATATACTTAAAGGAAAAAAAAAAAAAAATTTTGGAATGGATTTGCCATTTTGGATAGAAGTTTAAGGCAAAACGCAATATAAAAAGGGTAACTGGATTTTTTATTTTCCACTTCTAATTGTTTAGCCAACTGTTTGCTTAATCTACACCAGCCATCAAGAACGAAATAGTTTTATTATCAGGTTATTACTATGGACTTAGCTTCTTACCAACCTTGCCAGCAGCATGAAAAAAGTCATTGGCCTCTTGCAGCAGGGCTTTCCTTTCTTCCATGTGGAAGCACACTTCTTCTTGCAACAGACACATTTTCTGCTTTGAAAGCTTTAGATGTTCTTTTTCTGTATAGTCCTCTGAAAGCAAGATCCTAAATGCTTCACCTTCCAACTGTTCCACACTAGAATTCCATTCCTAATGGGAAAAATTCCACTTTAATCATTTACACAAAGAAAAGTAATATACTGCATATATATACAGCAATATACTGTAATAACATATGCATTGCAAAAGGTGTATTGTTATAAGCCTGAAAGCTATGATGATTTAAAACTGTATTTCTACTAGGAGGGGCTTCTCAGCAAATAATGGTTTACCAGTAAGAGTTTTCTGCAGCGGCATTCTACATTCTTTGACACCGTTTCGCAGGCAGAAGCAGCAGCTATGGAGGTGTCTGCTGGAAAAAATGCTCTGGATAACACAAAGACAAGAAACTTCCTGGTAAGGCACACTCTCATGGCAAACAGGGATTAAACCTTCCTCTAGAAAACTTACTCCCTATGTATATCTGTGAGGAGTGCTGTTATAATATTCTGTCTCCCTATTGTCTTTAGGTTATAAAGAGGTACTGAAAGATGCATCAGACCAAATAGCCCAAAAGGAAATGATCTTTACTTGAAAAGAGTGAAGAAAAAAATGCCATTTCACCTGTGACTACTGCTTTTGTTGTTTCTTATTTCTGTGTTTTTATAGAGAAAACTATAAAACAGCAAAACTGGTACACAGTGTACTTTATCACTGCTGTACTCAGCAACACTTAAAATCAGTGTCTCATTATACTGTTCAAAGCAAAAGGAGAGCCATACTACACTGTAATTTCCCACGCCTTAGGTAACACATTCCCTCCCTTTTTCTGGTAATTGATTAAATAATAGAGGAACCTTTTTGCAATTAATTTAGCACTTGCTTCCATGATTTGTATTGAATGTCTAGTAAGGCAAAAAGAAAAACTATTTTTAAATTAGAATTTTTTCATTAAAACACTCTGAAGTATACATATGGCACAACAAGAATACAGGGTAAGCTCTTTATTTTCAGCATGCTTAAAACATGGGCTTCAGATTTGTCATTTCTTTTTAGTGAAAATATTTCTAGTGAAAGTTGCAGGTTTTGGAAGTACTCCCAAAAGAAGTAATCTGTTTTTTCATAGATCTTTCACCACAAACAGCAGCAATTCTAAATCCCTCACTGCTTTATCCTTCTCTGAAGTACAGGAAGCAGCAGTAGAGCTATTTTGGTCTCTGTGGGTCAGTGCATTCTTTATCTGACATTGTTCATCCTTTTGACAACAACTGGTATGGTAAGAACACTTGTTCAAAAAGATCAGCAGCCTATTTTACACAGATGCCTTCAAGAGATGCAGTTCTCTGTCCCTCCCTATTGGATCTGGTTCAACAACTAACAACTGAGAGGTAGCCTAGAATTCCCAACAGACCCATTGCCCAACAAGCTTAAATAGGACACAGCAATTCCAATGGAAAGGACAACTTTCCTTCTTGTATTCTAGAATAGCTTGAGCACATCAGGAAAAAGATCTGTCACTACTCACAGGCCAATGAAAACCACACCTGAACACGGAAAACGCATTCAGACCATGCCTGTATGTTCTTGTCTTGAACATGATAGAATCAAAGCCATGATTTATCTAAATATACCTTTCACCTCACTCAAAAATACAACTGCCAAGGTACACCAAGTGATGAACTTTTCAGTGTGAATTAGTCTATGGTACCAACTGTTGCAAACTAGCAAGAGACAAAAGTTTTAGCAAAGTCAATTAAAAAATTACACAGAATTAAAATTATAAAAGAGCTGCTAGCCAAGATTTTAACAAGCAAATTCACATTAAATTAAAACCAATTAAAACAGGTACTAGAGATTATTTAGGTATTAAGTAAGCTTTTTGTGGAGGAAAAAGTTTAAAAAGCCTTCATGATTTTAAACATAAAAGTACTGATAACACGTCTACTGAACCAGCAGAAATGTCTCACATTACCACTTTATTTGATAATTACCCTTTTTTTGTGCATTGGAGCATATTCCTTCATCATGAAAACATGATGAATAGGAAAAGGAAAATTATGACAATCCTGCTAGATTTGTAAGTGATTCCTCCACTGTGGTGAACACCCTTACCTTTCTGCCATGGAAACCTAAGCAAGTGTAAAAAATCTATAGATCTCCATTAATGCTTTATTTAGCCTTTTTCATATTAAATCTGCTTTTGTTTTTAACTTCCGTTATAGTATTACCTTTTTTTTTTTTTAAAAGAGCATAATAAGTTTCAATAGTCTTAAAATGTTTCAATCAGATTCTAAGGGCTTTAGTAAGAAAACTAATTCCACATATTTCAACAAACTTAGCTTTGTTTCATTTTGAAAAAGAAAGATGTGTTCTGCTTGTGCTTCAATATCCCTTCGCTGTATGCCTACAAAGATGCAAACTTGTCTCACTCATTTTAACTCTTCTTTCCTTCCATAAAGGAACCGGTAGGAAAAACCTACTCAGAGATGTTTCAAGTTTGTCTCTTCCCCAAACAAGCACCTGGAGGCCAAATACTGCCCATTGTTATTTCCTTCTGTGTTTGATAAATACTGCTGGTTTAAAACATCCTGCAATGAAATTACTTCACTTTCTCAAGAAAACGCTCAAAATAAAATCCCCCATATACCTTGAGGACTTGAATTGGGTACTCTCAGCTTCCTACTAAAATCAAAGGAGATCAATCCTCAGCACAATAAAAGCAATTTTTTTTTTCATTTTGTCTATTACTGAGAAACAGCTATAGCAATATCTTTCTAATTTTTTTAATTTCTTTTTCAAATTAAAATAACGACCATTACTGACATACGGATGCAATAATCTTCAGCCTGTACTTTTCATTAAGTGAAACCCTGCAGTGTGTTATTTAATGCACAATTCCCCTTTCACAAAATCCTGTCTTTGTCTCTCTGTCCTAAGCAATATTAAGGAAGAGTGAGGATTTTAGGGATAATAACAGTCTGCTGTGCTGTGTTTGTTTCTTTTTACCTGAAGAATTTATCTTGGGGGGGAAAAAATAATGAGGTGTCCCCATACACACAGCTTAACTGACCTGATCACCAATTATATCAGCACCATAACGTTGTCATCTTCCAATACTTGCAGCTGGAATTACTGGTATGAATTGCATGGTCAGATTTTAATAGAAATTTTACTTACATTGAAACATGTTGATGTTAATGTTAACTAGAAAACAACCCTGAATTTGGGAGCTTTTAACTGGGACTAATAATAAATCACCAAAAAATAGGCAAAGAAAGTGCAGTTGATACATGAATCCTTATTTTGCTATTATGTTCTATTTGTATCATAATTAAAAAATAGTATTTTATACAAGAATGAAAAATGCACATGTTAATGCAACTGGAAACAAAACTGCCCATGATTAGCTTAGAATCATATACAGAAAGACAAAAGTTCTGATTTGTTCCAGTGTATTACAATGTTTAAATCATAATTACTGCAGTCAAGACTAATTATAAGAAAATGACTCAAATGATAGTGAAATTATTCCCTGTAAGAATACTTCAGTGTAACAAAATTAATAAATTTCTTTGGTACAAGATGCCCAACCGCAGCTTTTAGGCGATCTTCAAGCAGATGTCAAGCTCTGCCTTGATGATATTGAGGCAAGGCTCTTCTCTAAATTTCCACACAAACTAAACCCCCAATTTATTATAGCAATATATATTTTAAAACATTCCACAAACATTACAACCTTACACATTCTCTGAAGGTATTAAATTTGGTTAGACTAATTCGCTATCCTGTTTAAGTGTTCCTTAAACTTGGTTAAATTTTCCATAAAACATCTAGCAACAACTTCATTTTCAGCTTTCGATTTATAAGGAAATGTTTCTACACTTAACAAGTGTAGGCTTTCCATCAACATGACACAAAAATTCAGTAGAATTTTTTTTCGTTTCTTCTGTTCTTCAGACTTCACCCTGCTAAATTCACAGCAGTCTGCCTGCCAGTACTAACATATTTCTTAGTCATTTTCCTTGAAAGGAACACACAGCCTACTCTTACATTGACTTTTCAATTTATCAGGAGATGCTTGTGAATTCCTCTGGTATATTAAAGGCAGGTTGAATGTGTCTCCTTGCTCTTGTCACTATTCTTTTCCTCACACTGGTAAATCTTTTAAAAACTTGCTTTTGCTATTCCATTTGGCAAGGAAAATTAGTTCTTTCTAGGTTCCTTGATTAAACAGGTATTTTTCAAGAGTGTTAAAATTGATGAATTAAAAATACTGTAGTTTCACGTTAAAGTCCTGAAAACTTTCTGCCTTCTAAAATACTAGCACAAGTATGTGGAAAAAATGCAGAAATACATAAAGATGTATCTTGTTATTAAACAATTATTTCAGGATAAATTGACTTTTTAGCCTATACAATAAACCTTTCTGATTTAAAAGCTCTAACTTTGAATTAAAACATGAGAACTTGTATAAAAGTTTTTTCACCAGAATATTCTAGGGTTAAGCCTAAAAAACTTTGAAGCACATATATTTGACTTCAGATGATGATCCATATATTAGATAAAGCAGCATCCAAACCATGAGTCAGTTAAATATAAAAGTATAAATATATAAACATAAATATTGAATTAAACATAAAAGTAAATATAAATATATTCTTCAGAATGTGCGATGAAATATATGCAAAAATGTTCACAAATGAACTTTTTCTGAGCCCCATATCTGCCTGTCTTTGATTCATTGCATACATTGGTGCATTGATAATTTACTCCTTGTGAATACTCAAAAGGCTTTCACCTTCAGGATCCACATTGCAGTGTAACTACCAATACAACCATATTATTCCCCCAAATTACAAATTAAATGGGGTGCACTAATACAACCACAAGGAGTTGTGAGCTGCTATGACAATTACTATGGGATGTACCTTTTGGGAGGTTCAGTGCATAGCTGTGGCAATGTATTTAACAGTGAGCTGATGAAATCAACACACAGAAGGAACAAAAAGTAATTCAAAGTCTGTCAGCCCCCGGAAAAGTGCTGAGATATGTTAAAAATAATTTGGCCACAAAGTGGTGCTAGCAGATCTTTTTTACCGTGTCAAGCACCTCCAATGCACAGAGAAATGTAACAGCTGGCAGGTGATCAGTGCCAGCAGATATTCTTATTGAAACATGAGTTCCTAAATATGCTTTTTCTCTCAAATCTTGGTGACAAGGGGGTGGAGGGGAGCTGGGAAAGTCTTTGCAGGGGTGGGGGGCAGGAGGGTCCTTTTAAATTTGTGAGTGTTGAGTGCTTTTTCCCCCAATTGTCATTTCTAGGGTTTGTTTTTGGTCTTGATAATTTTACAAGCTAGTGAGAATGTTTTCAGGGGTTCTACCTCTTCGCAAGGTGAAGTTCAGCTTGAGAACATAATATTGTTAAATAATTCTCCTTTCTCCTCCCCGCCCAGTCCCATAATAAGATGCTAAGCCTGTAAATCCTGCTCAGGCTGGCCTCTGAGCAATTTCAGAAACCATTTCTCCTGGCCAACTTAATGCGACAATACATGTAAATAAACACATTGTGTGGAACAGTTCAGGCATTGGAACTTTCCACTCTTACACCCTGTGAGAACACTTAAACTTGCTCTGCGTGGCTACTGCATGGAAACATTTTGCTCTGAGCTGCAGTACACATGCAAAATGTTGCTTGAAAAGATTTATTTACACTACTTTAGAACAGGTTCCTCCTTCATTCTGTTTTCAGCATCCACAGTTCAGGGCTGCAAAAACTAATGCACAAAGCCCCATAACTCGCAGCTTTCTCAATTATATTTGCACCTGGCCACTGTTCCACACATCATAAGCAAAACCAACATGTTCAGTATCATCCCCTTCAAGAATTTAATTTCCCTCTGCTAGAATATGCTAATAGTAAGAACAGCAGAAGGCTAAAGATAAGATGTTCTAAATCACAATTCACATGGATGCATAACAAAAATGTTTAATGCTAAATACTTTTAAATGACCTCATTTGAAAAAAAGGTAATTAAGTAAAATGATATGAACAATCTATTACATAATGTATGGGAGAAGAATCGTTGGTGAAACTGTAATAATAAGTGCTATTATTCTAAGTTAGTTTCTAGATACTCAACCATGAAAAGGATGGTTATACAAAATGAAAATGCATATTGTTCTCCTTTCTGCACTTACACTCTAATTTCTAATTCAGATAGCAAATTATAGAATAATTTTCAATAATAACCTGTGAAAATGAAATGTGGGGAAGATTAATGATTATTTGGCTAAAATTCAGCAATGCTTTAGGGCACCTCTATTTTTGAGGATGCCTCTTTCTCTGAAAACACCCCACAGCTTACTTGTGTACTGGTTTATCTGTTTTTGTTGTGCCAAAGGTCTCTTCAGAAGACTTTATTTTTACATACTCATCTTCCCTAGACAAAAAAAAAATAAACAAACAAAACAAAAAACAAAACAAAACCAAAAAACAACAAAACAACAACAAAAAAGTGTTTTCTGACATGCTTCTTGGAGAAGAATTAGAAATATTATTGTATTCTGTTTCCATGACAGCCTTGAAGCAGTTAACTGTTAATGATGCAAACAGGCAAACGTGATATTTAACTACAAAGCTCACAAGGAAACAGACCTGTGAATAAGCCTGTTACTACCAGCGGAATAACCTTTCAAAAGGCATTTACTTCTGTTGGAATAGTTTTTGGGTGCAAAAGGCCTCCTTGGTCATCTGGGTTATCCAAATTCGATTGCATGAGAATGGTATCATTGGGAATGACCCTGACCTAGCAACAGCACTTACCTGATGACAGCTCAATGGAGAAACCTAAAAAAGGTTCTAAATATAGCAAATTTACTTCATACAAAGATACTTTCTTCTTACAGCAACGTTTTCTTTAATCTCATCTTGCTTTTATGAGTGGCAGTAACTGATTTATTCTCTGGAAAACTGATATTAACCATGAAAATAGCATTTTCAATTACCTTTAGTCACAAGAAATAACTGGGCAAATACTTCTTCCAATCATGTACTCAGTTCACTGACAATTAATTATGGTAGAAATGGCTAGGTTTTTATCCTCTATGAACATTGAATTTGGTAATATTTAAATAAAATTGCTTTTCTTTATTTTTCATCACAGGGTTTAACATGTAAATTACCAGTGTGGAACTCGATAACTAAATTGAAAAACCAACTAAACAACATCAAAGGTTATTCTTCTTTTAACTTATGGATCACTTTTAAAATTTTAAATGAAAAAAAAAAATAATCGAAGAAACATGGAGGCTTTGCATTAAAATAAGTAGAATTACTAAAATCATTTAGACATATAGAGATTTATATCTCATGTACGTATCAAAAATATCTACTCCTCCATGTGCTTGTTTAATGCCCAAGTTCATGTTTTGCTACTCATTCTTAAAGTTGCTTCCCCAGCCAATTATGGTATTTCTTACTCTCACTTTGAGTTCCATTTCTTCAAGCTCCTGAAGTAACTCTTCATTTTCCAGTAGTGATGAGCCTAAGTTTTGCTTCTGAAAGTAATCTCTGATGTTTTCCATATACCAAGATGTTACCTAATTAAATAAAAAGAACTCTGTGAAAATTTTGAGAAGTTATTGTCCATTTTCTAAAATATGTACAAGGAAGTTTCATTTAAGAAAAAAAAAGCTCTCATTTTCATTCCTTTCATTTTTCATACCTAATGTTCATGCTTCTATTTAAATGCTTACATTTGTGTTATAAAAAATACAGAAGGAAAGGATTAATGCCAAAACAAACACATAGTGGAATGTATATGACAAAATAGACAAAAATGTATTAATCAAGTATGACCAGAGTGTAAACTAATACAGTAAAGGAAAAATCAAGTTATTGGCATGTATAGAATAAATGCATGTTTTTTGACACAGTAAAGATATTATACATTCTCCCTTGAAATACAGTAATTTAAAAAAAAAAAAACCTTTGCCTACAGTAAAAGACTACAAATCTGAGTACACCTGAACTAATAGAACCTCTCCGTCCCTGGCTTGAAAAACCCAGTTAAGCTATTGGGATTCTATTGTGTGGAATAATCTTATGTAGCTCTAAAACTTTATTACATCTCATTAACTTCTCCAGCAAGTACATGCAACAAATATATGCAGCAGACCAGTACATCTTCTAAATTCCACAGAATTACTTGCATTTGTATCTGCTTGATTCATAGTAGGTACCTCTCACTTTGCAAACAACACGGGGCAAGAACCCCGAGTGAAGTTTCACATTTTAAAATAGTATCCAAAATTAGTTATTGGTATCAAGAGGACTTCCTCCAGTCTTTCCAGTCTGGAAAATCACCACTATATTTAGATCATATGCAGCATACTAAGAATTTCTGTATTCTAGGTATTACAGATTTTAATAGCCCACTTAGAGAATTTTTTTTTTTGTTTTATCTGCTCATGTAGAATCATGCTACTTTTAATAAATGTAAACAATTCTAAAAAATGAAAGAACCTTTAAAATGTGTTGGGAATATTTTCAGTTACAAACAAAAAAATCTTCACATTATGTCATGAGTCCAACAGAGCTAGGAAAGTAAGGAAATTATTTTATTACTGAGCCTTCATTCTTGAGCATATCCTCTAGATGTGTACTTACTGACTGAAACATTTTTTCCTGGAAGCACATTTTCACAGAACATTTGCTATGGGTTCATCAAAATACAAATAAATGGAGTGGACAATAAAAACTGTGCTAAAAGGGAAATAAAAATTTCTCTGTAAATTAGGACTGGGGTTTTATTATAATGTATCTGTTTGGCTAAACAAATCAGTATTTCTGTAATGTTAGGCAGAGGAAAAAGTCATTTTTTTAAACCTGTTATAGCAAAGTATTCTCCCCTTTACCATTTGGCAATTTTCCTTTCCATTACAGTGAGTTTAATCTGTTGGCTTCCCCTGCAGCTAATACCTCTGAGTGATTTATTTCATTGGGCTCCTTAGCTCTGAAGGAATAGCTGAGAATACTTAACTGCTTTTTAAGCAAGAAACTCACAGAACCTTACTTTCAGTGATTTTGCTGAAGAGATGGGAAAAGAGACAAGGTTAATACAGCTGTTTGAAAAAGAGAGTGGTTTTCCTTGATTGGCTGAACTTCAAAATCACGCCTGTTTTTCAAGAATCAGATTTTATCTTTAATTTACAACAATTATTGACTGGATTAACTACTTTCTTCTTCCAAAGATAACTAATTATGCATGAAATAGGCCAATCTGCCTTTCATTTTCATTAATGACAGAGATATCAGAAAATATGATGCTGACACTTCCACAAAGGAAAGTATGTAAAATAAATACGCATTCACACATTGAAAATTCTGAAAAAGAAACATGTTACAGCCATGACTATCAGATCATCACATTCCAGTTAGAGATCAAAGGGAGATGCTGCATTTTTAGTGTTTCTTAACCTGGCAATAAGGGATAAACAACCCACAGATTGTGCATCCTTCTAGACCACCCAGTTGTGCCTAGCAAAACAGAAGCAATAAAAGAGCAAAAACCAACTCTTAGATCTTATACAGCAGAGCTTGTCTCCAGTACTCGGCTTTTTCTGTATCCCCTGAACCCCCATTCACATCAGTCAAGCATTTAAAAGTTAGGATTTCCTCAAACAGAAGTAGCCCAGAAATATTGGCCTAATAAATATATCTAAGCTCCTTTTCTGTTTGCACTGTAAAACAGTTGTCAGGTGTTTTCTTTACTGCGGTTTCCCCTGATAGCACATGTCTTACCTGGTTCTCTTGTTGGTGCCACAAACAAATTTGCAGCACCTGCTCGAGTCCTTGGCGCTGATGTCTAAGGAATTTGTCCAGTTGCCGTCTCCTGTCCTGCAGCATTTCAAGGAGATTGTCAATTTTCAAGCAGCTGCTGTGGGCTCCTTGAATCAGCTCCGGATTTGCATTTGGCCCCTCACATTTGAATTCTTCTATGAATTGAGTTAGGTCTTGGCTTTTGTTTAAAAGGGCAAATGACTTCTCCAGAAGTTCTGAAAGAACAGAATTTCATCAGGAAAAAACCCCGGTGCGCTTTGTGATCCTAGTAGCATATTTCAAATATTACTCAAGTATTTGTCAAACTATCTACTTGCATACATGAGCACAATGTATTTTCATGCATTGCATGAACATAAATGCTTACTTTAGAAGGTACATATATACTGAGATATTTCAATTTGGACAGCTCTTATATAAACCTATAATGGTATAATGGTGTATACACAAACATATATACACACACACATAATGGTGTACTGAGAGACACCAAGACAAAATCCAGAAGCATTAATTTTTACTCAGAACTGAGCTCTTTTATGGTTTCTCAGTCCTTGGATAAGCAGAAGTGGAATTTGCTACCCTACTTCCTGTGTGGGTCAGTAGCCTCTGTAGTTATTCACTAGTGATGCAAGCTAAGTTTAGGTCTTCATGTCCCTCATCGGTGCTGGGGAAAAAAAAAAAAAAAAAGTGTTCTCATGCCTGGGGCTGTTATAAAGAAACCAGAGGTATCGGGAACTCTTTTACCTCTTTCTATAATTTTTTTCTAGTCACATTCAGGGTTAAAATTCAGTGGACTAGTCCACTTTAATGACCTACTAGTCATGCGTCTGTCTTTGTTCCAGCTCCTTAAAGTCACATGGTTCAAAATTCATTGAATATACAATGATCAGTATTTCTAAATATTCCAAATGGAAAGGGAAATTTTTTAGCTTTGAAATGAGGAAGAAGGGGAGACAAGCCAACATAAGGGGCAAGGTAGACATGAAAAAAAGTATAAAAAAAGGAGTACTTGCCAGAAGCTTCAAGTAAAGCAACAAGAAGCAATCCCCCTGAAACTTTTATCTTCACAGCTGAGTACATGTACTGGTAATTCAAGGCAAATCACCCTAAATCCCCCCCTTTCATGTAGAACACCTCGGGAAGATGCAGAGTGGGAGGACTCTAATTCTTCAGTCACAAAGGGCTAAAAAGAGAGATTCCTTTCCATGAGCTCACTGCAGCAAGCCTGTCCATTTCACTTCTTGCCTTCCAGAAAGGGGATATTAATCAGAAATGCTTCACTTCAGTCCATCCAAAATTGAATACACATAGAAATGGGTAAACAAGGATATTTCATATGTGTTCACCTTTTTTATTCCGTTTTGAAATGTGTTTGTGTTAAAATATTTCTTTTTTTTATTCCTGAGTGATAGGCATTTGTGATAAACGATTTAGCACATAGTGGTAGAGTCAAAACTTTGTGAGGGTTGTGTTTTCAGCCACCTTACTTTGGAGTGGGTAGATACTAACCTTCTTGTAGAAAGCAATATAAACATCATTTTTATCAAATAGCTCAATATCAGCCTTCCAATTTTGATATGGCTAAGGTAGAATAAGAAGTCAATCAGTTGCAGCCACTTTAGTCCATCTGAGGAAAGGCTTATTGCCATCAAAGCAGCCTTTCTGTGACAAACCAATTTATCTGATCCTTACAGTTACAGACCCTCTTTTCAGCAGTAAATTGCTGTCAGATACTTCAAGTTTAAATTGGTATGCAGTGAGCACTTTGCTCCTGTGAAGACCAATTTGGAAGACCCAAACCCCATATTAGAGTTATCTGAGTTCAATTCTCTATTCAGATTCCCAGGAAGAATACCTGGTGGTCAAAGTAGCTAAAAAATATTTTAGCTAGTGCTCCACTAGTGAATAATAAAGTATAATTGATATTTTGCCAAGTGCTAGTAATCATATAGCAAAATTTGATTAAAATTACAAAGATGGAGTCTTAAGACTTATAAAAAATGTAGAACCATGTGGAATTGCAAAGGTATCTGAAGTAGACACACAATGAGATTCGTTCCAAACATTTTTTCCCTTTTTCATTTGAATGTACCACAATATGGTCAAAAGTGCTTCACGTGGAAGCTTGAATAAAGAAAAAGAATTCATGTGGAAGAAACATTTTGGACAGGAAAGTTGTTGAAGGGGACAGAGCAGCTTCT
Organism: Pardalotus punctatus; assembly: GCA_013400915.1. Taxonomy (NCBI): domain Eukaryota; kingdom Metazoa; phylum Chordata; class Aves; order Passeriformes; family Pardalotidae; genus Pardalotus; species Pardalotus punctatus. Next base: position 857,705 of record VZTX01001408.1, on the reverse strand, counting down.
TTTCAAGAGTGTTACAGTCCTAGCCACAAGACCTCTTCAAACAGGTCAGACAATTCAATGGGGAAATGGAACACAGCTGCATTCCTCAAATGCAGAAGCAAAATGCAAGAAACAAGTGTAGTCAAAAAGTTTCTGAAGCTGGTGAGCTGCCACCTCTATCTCACAGATCCCACCCAAACTTCACCACTTCTGCTTCAAACCCCAGTCCTGGGCAAACAAAAGCAGGGGGCACACTTCTCCCTTGGTCGCTCCCCAAGAGACTGTAGGGCTTTGCAGGGGCTTGTTACTAAATCTGACTGGGAATGTTCTGCTGGAAATTTTTCCATAGAAAAATGTTAATTCATTGGTAGCTCTAATGACATGAATGAACTGTTCCAAGAAAAGGAAGGATGGTTTTAGAACTTGCTTGCAAATCAGCACTAAAAGTCAGTTTGGTTTCTTAGCAGCTCACCTGACCTGAAGTGCCTTGAAATCAGAGTACAAGCTCACCACTGCCTGCTCGGCAGCAACTTCCAAAGATGGAAGTGGTAGCTTGAAACCAGGAGTTTCGTATTTATCAAGAAGTCTGCTAAAAACTATTTCACCATTATGTTTTTCCAAATAGAAAATTTTCATATTTGTTACAAGATTTTCCTTTTTTTAATATGCACAGAAGGAGTAAAATGTCTCTTTCAAGAGGGCTGTGCGCTCAGGAGTGGAATACTTTTTGTACCTTTTGTATGATGCTCTTGTTGCAGAAGAAGCTCTCTCAAAGAGTCAATCGTGTCAAACTCTTGAGCATTTTTCAGGAAATCTTCAACTTGGTCAATTTTAACAGCAAACTGCATTAAGAAAACATAGGATAGAGAGAAGCACAGAATAATTTTGTATAATACACATACCGGGACACAATAATTGGTAATCTTGGACTTCTTAGGACAGTTAGTAGTCTCATGGTTGCTTCTGTAACTTAGAGGGGGCACTGGGATACTATACAAACAAAATTATCGAGGACAATTATTGAACTCTTCAAGTTCTAGGATGCAGGAACATGAGACTACACAGGGTGGGCACACACCTGCAGGGTATGGAATCCCTCTCTTTAGCTCCCTGTGTGAATTAGGGATATTAGGATGAGAGACAGAAAAATGGGTAAACAGGGATCACATTGTTGTTACTTTGCATCCATCTATACATCAAAGTCTCAGGTAAAGTACTATCAAGTCAGACTAATGTTTGTTTTATACAATTGCAATAGCTTTATGGATATTCTGGGGTAAAACCTTCAGTGGCCAATCATCAGTGTGCATTAGCGAAGGCACCTGAGAATTTATTCTTTAAATGGCAAATTACTTTAATCATAAGGAATGAAAGATATTCTGCAGAATGTCCATAGCCACTGAAATACATATTTTAGGTTTTGGTCCAGCTTCGCTTTTCACTGACATTTTCTGTCAAGTACAAATTTTGGAGACATCGTGACTAAAAAATTCCTAAAATGCATATGGTTTTCTGTTCAGCTTCATGTGCACTATCCAAAAGGTGGCAAAGGATGCATCCCAAGATTTTAATCTTCTTATGTGCCTCAACCTTTAGGAATACAATGAATGATATTTAACACAGTAAAATTACAGTGGACAGAGTACCTGTAAAATGAGGGTGGCTTCAAATTAACACTTATTTGATTTAAATACAAACCTCCAGAGCATTTTCAAAGAAGACTGAAGTAAGTTCCAGAAGTGCCTGTCGCTTCTCTAACATGATGATGAGGGCTGCCCATGCATCCCCAAGGGTCTCTGCCATGGCATCATAAACCTGACTCTTATCTTGGTTCTCTTGCGCAACCTTGTCTGCTTCATGCAGCAGGTCCCATACCTTGTCTTCCAAAGCCTGAGAAGGAAAAACACCAAACAAAACCAAAACTAATATTAGAAACCTGTAAACAAAACCCAAAACACTGTGCTGATACTGGTGTCAGGATTCTTTTACAGTGGGCCTAATAAACTGGCCACAAGCCTGCTTTATTTCCAGTTCCCAGTGATAGGAGTGTTGCTATTTCTGCATGTTTCGTAGCAAGCTTCTGAATTTCATCAGCACTTAAGAGGCAATATTTTTATAAAATTCATATAAAAACAAGAGTTAAGAGAATTTATTACTTTATCTCTAATATTTAGACTCCTGTGTGTTTACATCTCTATGAATGCAGCTCTGTCTTCCTGAAAGTGGCAGCACTGCAGATATTTTGAATCCCCTTTCATGTGTCATCATATTACATTAGTGGACATTAGAAGTTTGTAAGGTAATTTACTTATAAATTTTTGATGACTACAATACAATCCAGACAGGAGTGGTGTGAACATAAACGTATTCTTAAAAAAAACCCACATAAGCTGTGTAATGTTTCAAGTTCAGCTTGCTGCACTGTTAAAGCTGGCCACCAAATAATAACGCTCTATTGTCAAAATAATTCTTCTGTGTTTCATTCCCTTTATTAATCTCATCACAAGAAATATAACTCCTGGCCCTTTTCCAGCTTATGTTACAAACCTTTAGTGTGTCAGAAAAATTTATTAACATTTGTTCTGTATTCTTCCCAACCCCCATCTTGGGTTTTATCATGAGTATGAATGAATAAAGTGCCATTTTTTTTGTTACTAGAGGTGCTACCACATGAATATGTAAGATGAAAGGAATTTTTTATTAGGCAAATTAAACAGCTATTTTTATACTACTGGATAAAAAGCTGATGAAGTAAAGCACTAAGAGAAGCCTTTATGATGTTTCTTTCTTGATGAGGCATAAAACTTACATGCACAACAACTCTGTAAAAGTAGTGGCATTCATTAAGTATCCAACATGAAATTTTATTAACATTCTAGACTGGCTCTGTAACTAACATAACAGGAATTGAGTATATGAGATATTGATAGTCTCTTTACTAACTCAACATTTTAATATTAATTAACAAGAAGCAGTGGTAGCCATGACAATGCTGACATTAAAAAAAATAAAAAAGAGATAAAATATTTTCAGAACTTTACTCACAAGCTGCTTGTCATTAGAAGGTTAATTTTACCAAAATGATCAGACCTCTTTCACAGCTGTTCTGAATACACTGTAGAAAACCAGGTGATATCTGAGGTATCTCCACTTGGAATTTCTTGGCAAAGAGGAGCTTTTCACAGAGCTATTTTATATGTTCAAATAAAACTAGGTATGCTTTTATCCTAATATTACATCAGCTTCAACATATTTTAAAGACATTTCAAATGCTAAATCTTTCCTCACTATGCAAGATGAATGCTACACAAACAGTATAGAACCCAGAAGTAGATTTTCTTCTTTTAGAAGCCTTTTTTTCTGAACAGGTTGTTAATTAACATTTGTCCCTGACAAGTAGGCTGTTTTTTAGTAATTGATTAGCTGTGAGGCACATAATCCCTAAGACACAGAGAAAACTGGAATCACTTTTGAAAACTATCAGTCATGCTTCATGCATTTTTTAAATTTCAGTTGCTCTGAGATGAATTCAAACCCAACCAAAGAAAATTAGACATCTAAAGCAAACTAAACTGCTGCATTTAATGAAATGAAAAACTGGTGTGCATAAAGTTATAAAAAAATAGAATTTGGAAATTGTTCATGTGTAACAGCCTTTTAGTATTCAGAAATTATTAACAGAAATTTTCAAATACAGACTTAATTTTTTCTTTAGCATGTATTGAATAAGGTTCACTCATTTTAAACAGATGTGTATTTTATTGTCTTCGAATAACAGCTCCTGTAATACTACAAAAAACTAACACTGTATCAAAAGAGTTGTCATGTCTATTTCTTCAGCAACAGAAAACGTTGCATTTTGAGAAGACAGACCAATAAAAGAAAAATAAATAAATATTTTACAAGAAACTACTCTTTTTTTGAGAAAGAGTTCAAATACCTAAGATAGTCTTCAGAGTGATATTAAGGTTTTATTGCCATGAGATTAAAATTATGCTTCCCACAACTGTCAAAACCCCTGGTTACTGTGAACTTTTCAAATAATTATCCTCAACTATTTTAGTTTCTATATGCTACACATGGGAATAGTTTATTTTGAAGTGGACTGATATTACTGGTTTTCTACTTTTTATCTTTGAAATATAAACTTTTTAGTAACAGAGTCATAGAATAATTTGGATGGGACTCTTCAGGTCATCTGTCTAACCCCTTGCTCTAGGTACTCAAGGACTTATCCCATGAATTCTTAAATATCCCTAACAATGGAAATTCCAGAACTTTTCTGCACTGCCTGTTCCAGAATGTAATCATTTTCATGGTCAAACACTTTTTTTCCTGATATCCAATTGGTATTTCGTTTTTTCCAACTTGAATCTCTTGATCTGGAAGCAAGCTTACTAAGAGGAAAAATGTATATTTTCATTGAAAAATGATGACTTATAGAAAACAAAATATTTCTCAGAAACCTGAATTTTAATGAGGTTTTTTATCATCTGAGTTAACTAAATAGAGCTTTCCAGTAAAGACTTAAAATTATTTCAAACATTTTTGGAATCTCATGTTTCACTTTTCTATTGCTTTCTCGAATAATGCATTAAAAAACATAAAGAGGAGCTTGTGGAAACATGCAAATTCTGTTGCTGTCAATAAAACCACATCAGAAAAATGTTGTTTGAAAAAACAGACCAATTTCAATTTCTATGAAATAGATATATAGATATATAAATATATAATACAGATAGAATATGCATCATATGTAGAATTATATATATGTATAATATAGATGTTATATATAATATGTATAATACAGATATCATATATATCATATGTATAATATATAGTATATGTGTATAATTTTTATTTTTATACACACACACACACACACACACACACAGACACACACACAAAATATGTACAATTCCACTCTACAAAAAACAAAGAACTGGTAGCTGAAAGGGAGCAAAGCTCTGGCTCAGACTGCCTGCAAGGCCCCTCGGCGGATGCAGCCCCAGGCGGGCACAGCAATGCTCCCTGCCCACCAATGCAGCTGCTGTGCAGCCGCACCTCTCCCCCCACTCCTCGGGTACATTTGCCTCTGATATTGCAGCAAAGACAGAGTGCAAATAGCTGAAGGTCGAAAAAAGTCTTTCATGTAAACAGTGTTGGCTAGTACGGTTTCTGTGTTAAGTTGTTCACCATCCATTATTTGGGTACTTTTCCTTTTAAAAGAGCAAGGAAGGAGAGGGGGAAATTAATCTTTGCCTTTCCTAAGTGTGGTACACTGACTCAGTAACTTGGAATTTTCAGAGGTGTAAACTTCCTTCCCATTCTCTTAGTACTGAGATGCTGCTAAAATTAACCTCAATTAATTAGCTAAAAGGTGGTGCTGAAATTATAAAACAGTTTCTAACTTGAAGCCCAGAAAATAATAATAAAGCTATTTTGAGACAAATACTATTTTGATGGGAGTTTTGTTCATGCAAATATTGAAATTGATGAGTGAGATGAACTAACACTGAAAAAATGTATTATTGCATTTTACCTTTTCCTTTTTTTGTTGTTTGTTCAAATCACTTCCAAAAATTATCTCTGCTTTGATAAAAATGCGGCTGAACTTCACTGCTAATTGTACTGTTGGGCCCCTCAACAGTTAATTGCCAATAATTCAGGAAATATTAACAAATAATTTCTTCCATAACAAAATTACTGAAAAATAACCTTTGTGAAAATATTTTTATTTGTAATTACTGAAATAGTTATTTAAAAGATATCAAATGCAAAAAAAGAGTGTATTATATTATCACTTTTTAAAGATGTAATTTTCTAATTCTTTGCTATTAGCATATAAATTACTATTTTGCAATTTATGCTCTGTGAATTAAAGTAAATAAAATAATTAGTAGCAATCTTCAGGTTCATGAGGCAAATTAATAACAATGATGGTTTTAAACTTAAGTTTATGGGCTAGACTTGCTTCTATGTTGTAGTGGTTCTGCCACAGTCTCTCTCATGATAAAAACCAGAACTTTGGAAGCAAAGCAAGAATGCCTTATTGGGAATTTTAACATTGTTACAGCCACACCCACACAGTCTTGGTTTTGTTTTGTTTTTTTTTCTCCCTCCCCTGCTAAATGATCCAGCAAGTTTGAATATTGGCAGATTCAAACACTAAGACATCATGTTATCTCCAGGGAGGGCTCCTGTTGCAAACAACAGAACAAAGGCAGAGAAATGTCCACGCAAAGTGCAATCTATATAATCTTAACTCCTAGAAGTTTTGTCTCAGGTTTTGTGGTTTTAATTTTTCTCACTTTTTTTTTCACTTGTGAAGAATGAGATATCCAAATGTACATATACATATATTTATATTTCCAGAACATATAAACCTGCCGAAAGTCACCTAAAGAAGGATGAGACCGATACTGGGAAAGGGACCTGCATGAAATCACGGAAGTTGATGGTTTCAACAAAACTGGCACTGCTGATATGATATGATTTAGCAAAACAGAATATATTAGAATACTTAGAACATATTAGGCGAGAATACGGTAGGGTATTTTAACTGGAGGTAAAAACTGTGTACATGTTCTCTGTTTATCCTGTTTTAATCTTTCCTGTTCAACATTTATTCTTTCAGCTCTACTAAGAATAACCCATCTGTTTCATAATCCATAAACATTTGAAGTGGGGTCCTTTTCAAAAGTTTATTCTGCTTCTTATGTAAGTAGTAGGGTATTCCCAATTCCCAAATTTAATGGAACAGTGTAAATCAGTAATGAACAAGATAGAGTATATTCTATCTAAAGTATTTTGGATATATTTTTCCCTAAGGCCCTGAAGAACACACACCAGTTTTTATCACAATAATTCTGAACATTAAAAGAATGCTAAAAATGTTCTAGAAATTCCTGTTTTCTCTGTCAACTACTCTATTTCAATTGCTCTTTAAAGTATCATATGCCTTACTGAGTGTCACACTGGTTGCTTGGGCTTCTTTAACCCCATTAACATTGCTAAATCAAAACCAATTCCCTGAAATACTGAGCTGGATTACATTCCTTTTCCTCTAGCATCAGAAGTACTGTAAACTGATCACTGGTCACTGTGCCAAAATTTGTCCTCACTTACATCTGTGAATCTTCAACATATTGACAAACTAATTTGGCCTGAATATTTTGATTATAACTGGCAATAAATATACTGGGACAAGAATAATGAAGCTAAAAAGCAAAAGGGTGATCAAAACCTAGAACAAATTTATAGAATAACATGGGATAATGCCAGAATGGTCAACTATTCAATAAATTATCTTTTAAAGTCAATAGGTTAATTTCTACTGATTCCAAAGATGTATTTAGTATTAATCATCTAACTCACCCCTTAAGCAGGATTACTTTCATGATCAAATCATTACTCGTTCAACAATTTTTGCCTGACCTGCACAAAAGTTTAATTTTGATTTGGATTAGACTAATCAAAAAGTTAAGCATATGTGAATCAAGTATTGGTATCTGTCAGGATTTATACTCCTTTTTTTCAATACAAAAGTAAAAAAAAATATGAAAACAAAGCTGCCTCTTGCCCATCTTCACACAGCTAATGCATAATTCATTATCAAAGGCTAAGTGGAAAAAATTTACTATAAACAATAATTCAAAAACTGAGAATCAATCTTGGAAAAACTTTTGATGAGTGGATTTAGTGACTTAAGACTAAATAATTACTGACAAGTGTTAACAGCTTACTATAAGTCACAAAGGGTCATGGCTGAAAAATGCACAGCCAGGAAGAATTATAATGACATTGCAGTCCCTTGTTATCACAGCTCTTATATTACTGAGAAAAAAGCAGTCATTTTGAACTTAATCCTTGTACAGAATCTTCATTAATCAATGCCAAATTTTGCAAGAACCACAGGTATAAAACATTAAATAATGAGTGTTTGTTCCCAATGTTTTTGGATGACAAGCATTCTTTAACAGTTTTTGCATAACACATTTTTCTTCTCTCATTTGACTTGGTAGTAAAATGTTACTTGAAACTTTGCTTTTCTTCCAAAAATGGGAATTACTCTGCTTTCTTTTTCCACTCTTTAACATGTATTTTTGAAAATTAGGAGAAAAGAAATCATCTTCCTGTCATCATTGTGTAAGAACTTAGCTAATTCTGAATTGTTCAAACAGGACATAGCAGCTTGTTCAAAGAGTGCCCAGGTGGCAATAAAGATGAGATGCATAAATAAAGAGAGCAAAACAATCTCTCTCTGGTATTGGGTGAGTATTTTGGTGGGTTTTGGGTGTTTGGTGGGTTTTTTCCATAATTTTATTCCTCGTACTCTTCAAAATCCACACTACCATGGTATTAGCTATATTTTATTAAATTACCTCACACATATTGGAGATTCTTAATGATTGGGGAAGCACAAAGTCATTGGTCATTAAATCAAACATTAAATCAAGTACTTGATCCTATCCAAATCATGTTTGCTCTTTCAGATCTAAAATTTATGTAATCCCTTCCCAAAAATTAAATAGTTAGGTTACTGTGCATAGCTTCAAAGATGTTAGAGGAGGTTATTTGTCTATATATAAGGCCAACATGCCCTATTACAATAAAATTTCTTTTTAGGTGCCTTCAGACTTCTCTCAGTGTCAAACACCCACACTTAAAATAATTCAGTTCTTTCATGCAAGCCTGTCACTCAGTGTCCAAATGCCACTGTTCTCATAATCTGCTCTCAAGAATGCCAAAATCTGATTTCAGGACTGTTACTTAGCTAAAATCTTCCTAGATGAAGACATGCTGTTTTAATCTTGCAATATCACTCCTACTGCAACTTACATCAATTAACATTCAATAAAAATGTTCTTGGAATATCTATGTCAGACTTACAAGGAGCTTGCTTGTGTTCACAGCTGTTATAAAATAACCAGATTTTTCACAACACTGGAGAATTACAAATATGAATTGACATTCCATTATATTTAGCAGTTACTGAGGGCTATAGGATTTTTTCACTTGACTTGACACAGATGTATAAAGTGGAAAAAACAGTGTCCTTACTGCTGCTGTCAGAAGCACATTTTTCCAGTGAAGAAGCCTAACTTCCAGAGAAGTACAGAATATCCTACATTGGAAGGAACCCACAAGGACCATCGAAGATCTGCTACCCTGCCAAAGGCTGAACATATTTTTTTCCATGTGGAGTTTAACCTAACCACCACACGGCAGCAGGAGGCACAGGCAGCTACGTCAGCTGTTGTACCTGAACTGTAATCACTTGAGGAATTTTTTGTGGTCTTATCACATCTTACCTTCAGCTTAGATAGGAGGACTTCATGATCTTGAAGTAGTTTTTTTGTCTCATCTTGATTGCTGCCGATTTCTAATATATTTGGTGTTGATTCAGCCAGCTGAAGTTTCAACCATTTTCCACACTATAATGAGTAAACAATTACAGCCTTCAGAAAACACCAGCTTCATTTATTTACTCACACAGACTCTCAGCTCACACTTACTTTCCATGGTCATGGAGAACAGAGACCATACACACAATGAAGACACAGAGAATACAGTATAAACTTCATTTGAAACAGGTAAAAAAATCCCAGCCTAGTGTTATCCAGAAAGTGCTACAATATTGGTATTGCCTGTGAAGAGTGAAATTATCATGAGCCCAAAATTCTTCTCCCACATCTCCCCTTTCAGCTGAAGATGACATGGATACTGAAGTTAGAAATTACAAATATCTTACAGCAGATGCAAAAACCATAGCCCCAGTCTTATTTCTACCACATAGGTCCAGTGTACCTCTACATTGAATATATAAAGCAAGAGATTGCACAAGTAGCAGCAGGGACACTTAACAGCCTTTGGAACAGAAACCAAAGAAAGGAGGGTGATAAGGAGCAAAGCCATAATGTCAGTGGAAACTAGCATGGTTCCACAGCACAGAGAGGAAAAATAAGACTTGACCCTAAACTTGAGTCTCCTTGCAATGCAATCTCTCCCCTGCAGCAGCAGACCACCTCACGGGAAGGAGAAAAACTGATCTGAAAAAAGCCTTCCCACAACTGAGGTAAGGCATCCTGAATAATCACCTGCATTAGGTGACAACTCATCTCGTTATCGCCTTATTCTGCATTACAGACAAACTCTAGGGGCTGAGGCAAGCACGTTCTCCAAGTTTCCTGGAGAATGAAAAATCAAACTGCCAATAAATTCCAGCTGGGATTCATTACTAGCATCCAGCTTTACTCCCAATGCCGAATTTTTTGCAAACTGTGGGTGTGGATTCCAGCTCACAAAACAGGCCTTTAGGTGCTTATAAGCACAGCTATATGCACACAAAGGCTTTAGTGAAACATGTGGGACTATAAATTCACAGCTTTCAAAAATAACTACCCATTATCAGGTTTAGACTTTTTTTTTTTCCCCCTAAAGTACCTCATCTGTTGGGTTTGTAGAACCACTTATTGAATAAAGTTATTGCTGAGTACAGGTTAAAATAACTCAAGGAGTCCCAGCTACAATAATCATGCTTATAAATGCATTTTTGTGGCACTCTTCATTTATTTCTTTTTAAAGAGTATGAGGAATTCCTTCCCTCTAAGAGTTTCCATGTTTTGACCAAATTATTTATCCTATTTGAAAATATCCCAAACAACCCAAAAGTCACAAACAGCAATCGTGAAAAGAAACAAGTCTTAACTTCCAAGAAAACTCTATCAGATATTAACTAATTAAATTACCTTGCCATATAATTTTATGCTAACTACTCATTTGCCCGGGATATTTAAAAGAAGCGTTAATCACGGAGTAGCAGAATGAGGAGAACAGACATTTTCTTGCAGTTGCTGCCTTACCTTGAGCACCGCTATAACAATGCTGGCATCCCCAGCCTGCACAGCCACTGAGCTGACTGTTGTTGTAGAAGGCTTCTGCTCCGAGCTGCCTTCGTCTGACATCGTGTCTCACAATGCCACTGCATACATCAAAGCAGATTTGAAATGTTTTTCAAGGTCCACTGTTCATTTCAGAAAGCACCAGAGCCGCTTGGATTCATTCAGTGAAACAGCTCAGCTAACACTGATTAGTCTGCCAAAAGGAAAGAACAGGAGGTTAAAAATAGACAACTCCATTGAGTTTATCATTCTTGAGAGAGATTTGACACACCCCTAGTTTGGTAGCATTAAGCTGCCTGTTCTTTTTTGTCACCACCAGAAGTGTGAAGGGCTTCTTCCACAGACATCAGCTGACACCAGCTAACCACATGAAAAAAGGTTCTCAAATTAAAGCAGCTAGAAAAAAAATTACTGTTGATTCTATGCAAACACAGTGCTCTATGAGGTTTCAACCACCAAACCTACAATTTCACATTATACAAGTAAAAGATTCTCTTGCTCACTAGTTACTGAATATATATGTTCAACATGATTCTTCCGCTGAATCAAGTATTTAAACAGGATGAGCATGTGTATATAAGTCAAATGCTAAATCAAAACAGGGGATCTTTAATCCAAAAATAATTAAAGGTACAGTGACCATAACAATCAGAGCAGGAAACCAAATACTTTGAAGTCTTAAGGAATATTTTATTCCCATCTAAGATTAAGATAATTTACCTGCTCTTCAATTTAATCTTATATTATTTCTACAGTCTTCATTTTGTTCTAAATGGGCATAAGGAAGCCCTCTCTAACAGTTGCTTAAATTCAGCGTGGGGAGTTATTAGACACATTTAAATTGCAGTATTGGTTTGACATATTAATTTTATTGCCATTAGTCCAGAGCATGCCACAAGTAGCCCACACTATGGGACAGCAGCTGCTGGGTTTCCTTCCACAGAACAGCTGAGAAAGTGACACTGGTGTTTAGGCTTGCAGGTCACCCTGGAAAAACAATTCCACCCAAGAAACTACATGCATAAGTCTCCCCTAAGCATCTGCTTGTTCGGTTTGTTTAAAAATATGTAACATTTAAATACATTTTTATATAAACTAGATTTGCTAATTACAAACAAGAACATGCACACCTGCAATGGAACCAAGATTTGAAAGCAAACCCTAAAATAGTTTGGACTAGAAGAAACTTAAGGTAGTTACAGGGAATTTCAATTGATGTGTCAAGGTGGGATTTTTCATTTTGTTTGTTCATGTCTCTCCCCCTCAATTATTGGCAGATTATAATCTTAATCTGAGCACTGCCTTCAAACCAGGAGTTTCAAATGGGATATGAAGAATCCCTTTACAGAGGTTTGTGCTAAACAAAATGGTTTTGGCAAAGCAAAATCCATCCCTTGTGCCAAAACAAAACCATGAACCCTCAAGTAGCCAATAAAAGAACAAATATCCCATAGTTTTCTGAAACTCTTTGTAACACCTGTAAAAGGCTCAGGGACCCTGCCACTGAAACACTGGATGGATCTTCTTGCAATAGGTATGGCAGAACAAAAAGTTCGATGTTTAATCCCAACAAAAAACCTGGGAGACAGAAGTCCTAAAGAAAACTTCAAAATTTGAACATAAGAGGGGCCCATTTTGGTTTGAATGGAAGATAGATCCATTCTACAAAACCAGCTAAATACTTGAGCTTTCAAAAAGACACTCCAGAAGACAAGCAATTTTGGATTTTTCACCCTGCAGACAGGACTGAGGACAAACAGTGCTTGGCTGTTGGAAAACTAATTAGGAAGAACCAGCCAAACCTCTTTTTACTCTTACAAAAGGAGTTAGAAACCAATTTTGGTATTATTGAGTTTTTGTTCTCTCAGAAGCACATTCTAAGTGTATTTTTTCATGGCACAAGTTGGGCCAATCCATCATCTCCCTAGGGTAGCCAGACATAAGAGCTGCTTTTCACTCAAATTAAATGAGGTATCATTTTTCACAGTGCTGACAGCTGGAAATAAGGGAAAATGCCACACTCAAGAAGTTGACTATAAGCAAATTTGGCAACAACTGAGAAAAGTGATTCAGAACATCTGATAACAAATGCATGCATATTGTATTTTTTTGTCTTATGCTAAGCATATAAGAGACAGGGAAACATCAGAGCAGCAGGCAGAGAAAAGGTATCAAGGAATCAAACCACAGCTTAGAGCACAACCCTGGGATAAAAAAATGGGGATTTTGGCATTGCATGGTGAGTCATTTCAACTGTGTCCAAGGGAACAAAATTTAACAAGCATGCCTTTCTCCGTCTTGTTTACTTACCTGTCTGTTCCTCTGTCTGAACCAAACAAAAATCCTCGTAGCAGCCAGAAAAAGGCAGGCTATTTGTGTCAGGAGATAGAAACATTTTCCCTTTGCTACTGCTGTGTGAAAGAAGAGAGTAAGAATGACAAGAAGAAAGGAAAATTCACCATCTGTCCACAGGAAACAGCAAAGGAACAAAGGAAACAACCTCAGGAAAAGAGAAAAAAAGATCAAGTCTTTCTAGTGTAAATAATGTCATGTATTATCCGAAACAACTGTAAATAAAAAGGATTTGAGAGGTAAATGTGATAAAATTCACTTCATTTCCACCATGTAGGTGTCCTATCCACAGGTTTTTCTCATGTGTTGCAAGCAAAGTGTGCTAATCACAGTTTTGATGAGGATACACAGAAAAAGGATCTGTCTTTTTGGACATAAATTTCTTTCTGCTGAGAGCTTTGGAGCTACTGGAGCACAAAAACAATGCCTCTGGGAGAGGCAAAGTTCACTCTCTGCAGCCTCCAAGACACAAGGTCCTTCACTTTGACCAGTTTGTAAATCTAGTGGGTCTCCTCCTTCCTTGCCTGATGCCTGGGAGAACAAGCCTGCATAGCAAAAAAAGGAAGGAAGCATCCCTCAAACTGATGGGCTTCATGGGGCTTGCAAAAAGGTGTTTAAACACTGCTTCCACAGCCCCACCTGAAAGAGGGACAAGGACATTAGTCCTGTCCAAGTCTCTGCTTGTTGATTTTTACTGGCTGCTACCATCTTACCTTTTGAGCACGGACCACTTCCAGGTATAATCAGGAATGAGGGCATGAAAGCAAGCAGTCCTGCAAGTCCCCCCAAGGGTCATAAAACAGCCACGGAGGTCACCTCGAGGGTGAGGGATGAGCAGGAGGTAGGCATTTCTCCTGGAAGAAGCTCCTCTTTGCCCTACAACTGGTTAAGTAAGTTTCTAGGGCTGAAATTCTAACCAAGTATTCGTAAAACCCCAAACGAAGAATGATAAAACCATCCTGGCAGCAATCAGGGCAGAAAGGCAGGAAACAGAGGGTCCTCCCCCCTCGAGGGCAGACAGCTCACGGATGGGCTGTGGGGAGCAGTAACTTAGAACATCCTTGCTTTCTTAACACTGAGATGGAAAGAAGTTTTCTTGCAGAGAGCTGCCCTGGAGAGAAGGCTGACAGAAAACAGAAGGGAACCATGGCCCTTGCTGACATTGCTCTTTTACTGAGGGCCAGAGGACAGCACAAACAAAGGCTGGGCACAGATCAGGGCAAGAGGGAGGGAAAGGCCAGCCAGGGTAAATGACATGAACCTCGGCTAGGTAAGAGCTGCAGCACAGGCAGAAGGCATTTCCCTGTCAGTTGAGAACCCAGGAATTTAAGAAAAGGTGGCTCTAAAGTAGCCCAGGACCCTGCTGGCCCCAAAAGGAGATTGTCCTGTCCTTGCCACCTTGGAAAGAGAAAGCACAAAAGTCCCAGTAAAGGGCTAGGAAATGGCTGTGAAAAAGGGCCCAGGGGGTAAAAGACACCCTGCTTCCCTCAGCAAAAAGTTTCAAGGACAAACTATAGTCTGTGCTGCCTGGAATATTGTTTCAGTTCCAGAAACAATTGTTCCAGATTAATTTCATTTTAAATCATCGAAGCATAGTGAAGAATTACAGCTTGTCCATTCCCATTCCTCCTGTGGATCACCTTACCAAAAACCTTTCTGCACTTTCTCCTTCATCACCAGTCCTGAAGACACTTCATACCACACTAAGAAATCAGTATGAAAAGAAAAAGCTACCTAAAAAACATCATCACACAAAACACAGAAAATACAAAAAGCAAAGATATCCTGGTTTATCCCTGTCACACTGAGCATGTCTCTGTGAAAGAAAATGAAACACTACTAACTGTAAAACCAGCAGTCCATCAGGGATCAAGAAACCAGAAAACAGCTTAACACTGCTAAGTCAGTGCAATGGTAAGAGCAAAAATCACTATTTGTTTGCTTCCAAGGACAACAACATTTAAAAAACCCCATACAGTAAACAGACGTGGGGAGCAATGACAGCTGAAACATTTCAGTCCACTGGTCACCAATTTATCATGTCCTACTCTTTCATCCTGAAACATTCTCTTCCCTGCATCCCTCTTTATGGATCTCAAGGATTTACACAAAATATATATGCTATTTGTACCTAGAACCTGTAAAAATAGTATCTACATCTGTACTATTTATTAAACAATTGAAAAGATCCACCAGATTTAACTAGGGTTACCAACCAAATGTTATGTCACTTCAGCCTCCAGATTAATTTTAAGAAAGCTCATATAACTTTTAACTTTAGAAACCCAGATTCTAAGTGTTATATAAACAAACACCATTCTTTCCAGCATCTGTTATTTTTAAAAATTGTCTTCCTGTTCTTTACTAGTCTTATATACAAGATAAAGAGATATGCAGCACAGAGGGACTGCTTACATTTTTATTTGCTAGGCTTGAATTCTAGAAGAGTGTACAGTTCACCCATTTGTGAAATATTTGTATATTTCATAAATACAGAATTCATAAACCAAGCTCGGTAGTAATGTGCTCATCTAATCTGCTTTATTCAAATCCTGTTATCGTAGCACATGCTTCAAGATGGACAGAATAAAAACCTGAGGTGTTGGATCCTCTGCTTAAGAACCCCTGCAGCAAAACAAATTTCTTGTTCTGAGAATGGGTTAACACACCAGTTTTGGAAAGAAGTTCCTTTCCTTGTTAAACATAACCCTATGCAAAAAAAAACCCCAAACATTTCTTTAGATTCTTTACTTGCAGATAAGGTGGAGGTGGTTTCATACAATAAACTGGAGGGTGATAAAAAGCACTTTGAGGAAAGGGAGAGAGAGAAGGGAACACAGGCCCCTGCAATAATTCTGAAGCCACTGACAGCTCTGAGTGATTAACAGCTGTACCTCAAAGTCAAGTCATCTGAACAGATTTCTCCAAATCCAAACATGTTAGTTACTGGCTATCACATTTTTTAGCAGGTTTAATTGGATTTTGCTGTCACAGACAATAGAAAATACAAGCTCGATTTACACCTTTCCTTAAAGTGACAGCTACAGAAAAGGTGTGAGAAAGAAGTGACTTGATGACTATTTGAGTGAAAATATAATAGCAGAATAGAAACAGTGAAAATTTTAGCTGTTGAATGCTGTAAAAACAATTAAACAAACCAGAAAACCATTCATGAGTGTGAATTACAAAGGGATCATGTCTTACTCTCTCTCACTTTCCAGGTGAAGACATCAGCACATTTTAGGTTTACTGCAGAAATGGCAGAGAGGCTGTCCCCTTCGATTTCCGCAGAATCAGCCGGAGAACAGACTTACCCCGTCAGCACCCCTGGCGAAGCTCAACATTAGTGTCTCGTGGGGTATTGTCCAAAGCAAACCCTGCACGGCCTGTGGAGCTCTGCTCTGGGGAAGGCAAAGGGAGGCCGTTCCAGCAGCTCACAGGTGCCACATGCTCGAGTCAGCCCAGCTGAAAGGCTGTCAACAAAGACGGTGGCCCAGGGTAGCCAGCTCTGTCGGGAGGGCGAAGAGACCTTAGAGGGGTCATTAGTCCGTCGTTCAGGCTCCAGCAGCAGCAGCAGAAAGAGAACAGTTTATTGCACAGGATTACTATGTTCCCTTGCCCATGCATGTAAGGAAAGCCAACAGTACTTTTGTTACTAAATTCCTTGGGAGCATTTGAAATTCCTTCCTGATGTGGTGTGTTAGCACAGTGGAGTATGCACTGTGTACCAAATATAGATGTGAGACAGGCTACTCTTTCTCTCTGTAAAGATTAGGATACAGATTGTGATCTACATCTAACTCTCAGGGCAGCTACAAACCACCACTGATAAGGTAACTTATTACAGTGGCCCTTTTGCCCCATGTCTCTAATTTCTTTACTTTCTTACTTTACATTCTCTAATTTCTAAACATTTACGATTCAGCTGTATTAAAAGACTATTTCACTCTGATTTTTTGAATGTTTGTACATAAATACAAATGTATAAAGTAAACTTGTGAAATAAAAGCATCAGTTAAAAATCACAGACTGTTCAAAGAGAGTTCAAGCAGTTTAACTGGGTTCTTCGGACCAGACCCATAAAATGCAATCAGCCAGCAGTGATGCAAGATCAGTATGAGCCATTCAGTTAACAGGGGACTAATTAAATAGATACAATCATGCAAAACACACCAATACACAAAAGCCATATTGTTGCTATTGTTTGGAAAAGTTGAATTACATGAACACAATTTTCAGAAAGCTAAATTTAGAAAGAGTTCACAAATATGTTACACAGCCACACTTCTAATAGAACTTTACTTTACACCTCTGATATTTATCCAGAAAAGAAATATTCAGCAGGGGAGTTGAATTTTAGGTGTTAGAGAACCATGAGGCTCTAGAATCCTTTTTAAGAAAGTCATTTATCAGTGAGGACTATGAATAGCATGCTTTGTTTTGTTTTAAAAAGATAAGTCCATCCTGTATAGCTGCTACTTGAAGGTTGACACTGCTGAGGATTCCTCTGTACATTCTGGTCACACATTTCCCTCTCCCAGATCGTGGTACCTCAAACACAGAGCACATACCAGGCCGTGCCTGTCCCTTTCAGGTAAATACTGAATTGTCTCACATACTTAGGAGAGGAAATCTTGGAATTCCAGCTCCACCCACCCCACCCTGTTTGCCTGGAGCTCTGTTAAACAAACGGGTGCTCATTCTGACCCACCCAATTTATCAGGAGTGTGACTACAGGGTAGGAGGATACTCCCTCCCTGCTCTGAGTTTAGTGGCCCTTCTCTCTACAAAGGTTAGCACATAACACTTCAGAATTCAAGTCCCACATAAATCTAGGAAGCATTGCCTACAATTTAAAAACGCAAAATTTTTCCCCCCGCTCAGTACTGTTTAGCACTGAAGAGCAGTGAAGATGGATTTGCATGTTTCAGAACCATTGTTTGCCATCCATAGTAAAAATTCCTGCTGCTGTACAACCACCAGGAGGTGATTTGTTCCTTGTTCTGGGAGCTCAGACTGCATTGGATCTGAGTGCTGCTGCCTTCAGTAGCAGATGGGTACCTGCAATAGGAGAGGTTCAAGGGACAGAAACCAAGTTCCTCACGCTGCTTCCAAGTGGCACCATGCTGAGCCAGCTGCCTGCAGGACAGTGTGTACTACAAGACACCGTCGTGGAATCCTGAATGCATGCTTCTCCTAGTGGAAAACTTTAAGAAAATATAGCCCCAAAGTGGTTTTTCTGATACTCCTGGAGTGGCTTTTCCTGTGGTCAACTATGTGAAAAAGCTCTGGGCATTGGAAATTGAATGCAGGCTAATGTTGTATCATATCATTAGAACAGCATCACCTTTCCTGTGTCACAGCTGGTGCTTTTGATTTCTTCTTCCAGAACCTGAAGAGTGGGTTTTTTCCTCCCTTCTTCTGAGGGTTTGAACCTGCTCCATAGGTCTTGGTTACTAAAAAGTTGCCTTCTCCAACTGCTCTTGGGTGGATGGGGTAGGGATGAGATACTTCTGCTCTTTTCTTGGGGTAGAAATGACAGCAAAAAGGAGAGATGAAAAGCTCTCATTTTTATCATGCAAACTTCAGTTTTTGTTTGAAACACTACTCAGGGAATGGCAATGCCCTTCAACATCACGATGGCCATCAGTCATTTTTGCCCACACTTGCTGCTCCAGTGTCCTCACAGCTGGACCTCCACAGTTTCAGGAATTTTTCTCTCCCCACATACAAGAATCCAAGGTGTTCTCATGTCTTCCCCATGAGACCAAAGATTCTACAGACTAGGACCATAAATCCATAGAGAGCTGTGTTTCCTTGGTGTTTGGTGCATTGGGCTCCCTTGGGCACCAGGACTGGGTGTCCTGCACAGAGCAGGACCTGGGCACGTGCAGTTGAACAGGGAGCTGCTGCAGGGAGATTTGTCACAGCTCGAGGTCCTGAAGGAATTGATTTCAAAAGCATAGCAGCCCATGCTGTCAAGACAGAGATGGGTGTCACTTTTCCAGCACCCAGCGCTGTAATGTCACCAGCAGCCTCAGTTCCCCAGAGATCTGCACAGAACAACACCACCTTTACCTGGCTGTAGGAGTGGACTGTCAGCATGTCCTTGTTGGATTTGTCTGCAGATTCCAGGGACAACGACCCTGGATCAGCTCTGGAAGGTGCATACTCCTTTGAAATCTCCCTAACCATGATCCCAGGATCTGAAAGCCCATCTTGGCAGTGCATTCCCATCTGAGAGTTTCTTCAGGCTCTTTAAACACATGGCTGCAATGCTGCATTCCCTTGCTCTGCCATAGGTCCAGAATCCTTCTGTCAGGACAAAAGTATTTTCCTGTGAATCACAGGATAATTTACTTTTGACCACTTTTTCTGATTTCTCAAACTAGCTGCTTCTGAAATATCAGTCCTCTAGCGAACTCTGCAGTCAGCTCCTTGATTAAAGATGCCCATTGCTTAATTACTTTGAATGTCACACTTGAATATAGGCTTTCCTGGGACAGTAATCATAACCTTTGTTTGAAAAAAGGACAGACATTGAGGTTTAATGATATCATGGATACAAGATGTGATGATTTCACATTGTGGAGGCAAAAGGCACACAAGAACTATAGCTGAAATTTGCAGCCAGAAACAAAACTTCACTGGGGCCCCTCATATATAATGGGATTGGGGAAGAGAGGAGAGGAAATACCAAATCAAGCACAACTGTAAACTTCTTGCATTTTTCAAATTACACAGAAGTTCTTGCTTTGCTTTTAATCTTAACACAATTTCAGTATTAGGATTCAGGAAGCAGAGTCCTGTGGGTTACATTCTCAGGCATCACTTGCCTGATGTTATGGTCTGAGAGCAGTACTGTGCACTCACTGACAGCAATAACATTACTGGGGTGCTGAGGTAAAACTCCTATAATGCAAAATAACTTCCAGATTGATGTTTTGACTGGCTGTATTCAAAATCCACTGACATTTTTACAGGCAGTTTACAGGAGAATTATTACATCACTGCTGTGCAGTAGGTTTTGTTCCAGCCTGTTCCTGTCTTCTAATCTGCAACTGATCATAATCAAAGTGTTACTTTGAGGCCCTGAGGTAAAATAGGTGTATACCAAGCTAATTTAAAATAATAACAATGCTAATGTAATTGTAAATCTTTGCTGTTTAGTATTTGTCCATTTTTGCACTGGATGTTTAAAATAATGCAATATGTTTTACAGTACTCTTCAGATTTAAGAAACAATCTTAAGTAATCCTCTCAAGTTGCAAGGTGGAATATTAGATTTAGATTTTTTTACAGTTATGCAATCACTGTGGGCTATTTCTTTAGCTAAATCAAGAGAAAGTTTTTTTAAAAACTATTTCAGTGCCTCTATATTTTAACTCACAGAGTTGGAATCCAACATAACGAATTCCAAGAGAGATCTGAAAGACTAAAATCCACATTTCAGTGAGGAATCCCAGAATCTGGCCTTAATTAACAGCTTTTGAGGTGTCCTCTGTCTTCCTGTCATTACAGGTAAGTCTTTTCAGAAGGAGAGACAGATGATGGACCTTAAGTCATCCCTTGTCAATGCAGCAAGATCTGGGGTAAGTGTTTCAGAACCTCGCTTTCAGTGCTCCTAGAATAAAAATACCATGCAGGAGTACTTCATGGGCTGCATATATATTTTTTTCCACTTGATCTGATATTTGGTAAATATCCTGTAATTAAACTCCTTTCTCTAAGTTAGTATTGCTCACTGTGTGACTATTTCTTCTTTTTGCAGGGTGTTTGATTAGCTGACTTCAAAGGATGAGCTTGACCTTCCAAAATATTAAAGGCCACCTATTGAAACCAAATGATTTTTATACATATTGTCATTGTATGTGAAACACTTACACCACTCACCAAATGGTTTTCCCTCCTTTCTTTCTTGCTTACTACTGCTCTTCAGGTATCACTGCTATAGATAGGAAAAACCCAAATATCTCAGTGTTCTAAGATGAAAATTATTTCAGCTGTTCTTTTTATATTTGCCATGTGCCTGCTTGATTTTCATGACTATAACATCTCACCACTCCTGAATATTGATGAGGTTTCCTTTCTAGAAACCCTGTGCAGCAGGCAATGCAGCTGTCATCCCCTCCCAACACACACTGGCAGTACCAACCATTCCAACCCAGAAGTAAATTCTTCTTTGGAAACAATGAAGAAACTCTTTAAAACGTCTGTTGGATCACTTGCAAAGTCTTTGATAAAGTTGCTGCTGAAGAAGAGAGTTTAATGATATAGACACGTGGACAGTGCTCCGATAAAATCCAGAAGACAAAGCAATAGCTAGAGAAGAGGTAAGAGCTAACAGTGAATAGCAAAAGGCACTCAAAGAGCTCACATTTCTGCCACCTGCAGGAGCAAATGCCCTGGCTACTTCATGTACGGCTGCCTCTGCAGAGGCAATGCACCATGAAATGATGCCTGCGAACAGCAGCCATCTAACAAATTGGCCACACACAACGAGTGGAAATAAAAAGCCAACAGGGCTCATTGAACATGTGGCTCACTGCAGCCTTTGGATGCCGTTTCAAGCAAAGCACTAACATAAACCCTGGCTTACACCTAACCACATCACTATGTTCCTTTGGATACATTAGCCTCGGAGAGGAGGAAGGCCATGCTCTGAGAGGCACTGAGTGATACAAAGCAGACAATGGCCATCAGGTTCACATCATCACCACAGATAGGTGCAGTAGCACTCAAATGTGTGGGATACATTGTGCAATGCTCACACTGCTGAGCCCAGCTTGCAGTTATCTACCATCCACAGAGGCAAGCACAGATGTACACAAGGGTTGAAAAAAGAACAGGCTGCTTTTAGTACCAGTTTAGAATATGGCTTGTTCCCAGGTCTCTAAATCTCAGACTCTTATCACACAATCCTATTAAATATCAAGTAACCATGCTGCAAGGCTTGCCTGGGAAAATGGCTGAGACTCCATGAAAGCTACTCTCTCTCCTAGTAGTCTAAAAACCTTAAGAGGAGAATGGAACATTTAAAGGCACTTATCGCACATAAATCTTGGCATAGAATTCAACAAGAGAAATGCCCTACTGGAGCTCAACAGCCCACTGGAACTCCGTAGCCTCGCATCCTGCAAGGCACAGGAATCATGAGCAATCCAGGCATGCCTGGAAATTCAGCAATGACAGTGGGAATAGTGTTGTCACCCAGCATCTACAATTCATGCTGAGAAAATGAATGTGCAAAACAGAAACCCCAAACCTGAGATGGCAACTCATTCTCATCCACTGCAAACCAAACATAACATAGTGAGCTATGTCCCAAAATTACACCTCTGAAATAAACACATTGACTGCTCCTGCCAAAATGAAGAACATTAACAAGTTAAAATCAGGGTTTTGATAGGTGCTTGTTCATGCTTCATTTTGATATAAAATGTCTCAAGTAACAGGTCTTCTATCAGGTCCTCCAAAAGTCTGTTCTTACAGCTAAGATAAGCTTCCCTCTCCACTTTATTTTCATAATTTTCTAGATGATTAGAAGTAACATTTGGTGTAAGATCTAGGAAAGGGCTCAATAAAAGTTTTTAAGCTAGCTGTTGGTAGAAAAGCTAAAAGGCTTCATACTATTTGAAAATATCTATTTAAAATTGTAGAATTATTTTAAAAAATGCATAACAATTTTAAATTAAGCTTTTAAGCACACTTACTTTCAAGCACATTTTGTCTGTTACCTGCACACAAAAAGGCAGTTTCTTCTTGGCATTCAGTAGTCACAACACATTTGATGTTTCAATGCTGTCATTAAACTACCAATGAAACAGCATTATTATTTAAAAACCTGTGGTTTGTCGGCAATAAAAAGAATGTAAATTATCTAACACAACAAATTGTTTCCACTTAAACTTCTCTCAATGTATTCCAAAATTAGACCAAATAAAGTTTCCTTTGCTTTTCTTCACGCTTCAAAAGTTGGAAATTTTAGTCCTGTTCTTTGCTCTCCGGCCTATAAAATGTAAATATCACTAGTATGTGGAAAATTAGCTGAACTTTTCTAAGTGAACTTAAATGATAAATGGGGATTTTCACTCTTCTTTTTAATGTTTTCTAATATACTTCCTCAGCATATACAAAATTTTAAGAAAGCATTTTTTCAAAAGAGGCATCTGTCTCCTGACTCAGCATCCGCTTGTCTCTGTATTATATTCCCATATTTTTGATGTATAAAGACCTATGTAAACTAAAGTCAACTGAGAGGAAAAGAGAAAGTTGTTACATTAATTTTGATTGCTATTTTGAGCTTAAGTGTTTCATTAGTGTTTGACTATATATACTAAAAGCTTCTTAATATATCCTGCTTCTATTCATTCTTGTATCAGTGTAAATAAAATCTTACAGTCACACAAGCATCTATTTTGATACCTTTGATATTTGATATGTTGTCTTCCAATTTCACAGATTCAGACGTATTCTCACAAGTTTCTGCAGTGACTCACTTTGATGTTCCAAGTTAATCTTGGAATCACAGAAAAACGGTCCTAAAATACCGTGTGTTAGGGAGATCTGTATAAAGGGACCTATTAGGAGTGGGAAATCAGTCTCCTTTCTGTGTGGTTATTTAGTCTTACCTGTATTTTCACACAGTAGATCTTCATATAAAACTACCTCCACTGAGCATCGGATGAAAAACATCCTGAAGCACTCCTTGACTCCATGTCCTTGCAGAAGGCATGGAATTAGATTTTTAATAGAATTTTCAATTAAGATGCAGTCTTGACAGGCATCAGCATTATAATGATTCCCTCCACTATTTAACTAGAGGAGATAAAAGTGGGGTGAAAGTGGAAGTCAGTAATTTAAAAATTATATCCAGGAGTATTTTCCTAACATCTGATTTTGATTCCACAGAAGGAACACTGCAATTGCTTGCACTGTTACACATCAGGAAATTGTGGAAATGGCACACTACAGAAGACTCAATGCACTGAGACTCAAAATGACTGTGCAAGCTGGAACCACTAGTGTAACTGCTTGACTATTCACCTTTGCATCTTATTTCAGCATGTATCACTTTTCCACAAACCTGGAAAAGACAATAGATACCTATCCAAAGAGATCATTAATTAATTACCTTGTCAGAACAATGTTATGCAAATTCCAGATATTCAAACAGTTCCTGCAGTTCACATTCAGGTACTTTTGCAACTATTACATATGTATGTGTTGTTATTTTATACGTTTAGATCAATATTGTGATTCCTTTCCTTAAACTAGAACAGAAATCTAACATAACTTAGCATTTTTACAGTCCTAACTCCCCTATTACTCATACAAGAATCTGTAGAGATATGAAGGATTGACTTCAAAAGTTAGGAATCACCAAATCTTTGCTTTCATGCATATCTCAGCATTTTAGCTTCAGAGCTCACAGAATATGCTATTACAGAATTTCATCCATAGCTCCAGAAAAACTTCCCTTCTCCCTCCTTCTTAATAATCTCCTTAAGCAGATTAGAATTATCCTGTAGAAAGAATTCAGGAAACTAGAGGTTATTATAATACCATTACATGTCGTTACTGTTGTGGAAAGCCCATGACAACCTTGCTTTGTGATCATGACCTACTGACACTTTTATTTTTTTACAGTGATGGAAAAAAAAAATCTGCCCCTTATCTTTTTGTCAGCTGGCACTGATATCCTTGGCTAGCACGATGGAATAAGAAGTGCTATATGATCCTGCTCTGCACACAGCCCTTCTCCGCCCACCGCTGCACCTCCAGGGCAGCTTTATTTAAACACTACATCAGTCACTCTCACAAAGCTATACAAGTCTTCATGGTCCAAATCTGTTTTTTTCTGAGAAAATTGTAACCGTTAATCCTACTAAATACAATATAAACAGTAAAGAGGACTAAACATTTTAATGGCAACAAATACAACAGTCCACCTTTTGCAATAAAAGAGCTTGTAGGTATAAGCCTTTTCTGTGGCTGTCAGTCTGTGCAACTGATGCCCTGGGAAAAAGGGATGGCACTTACTGAGTTGCTCACCTTTCCATTCCCTGTCACAAAAAGCACACTCAGGATTACATTACCAGCAAGAGTAACAAAATACTTACCGTATTTTGAAATATTTCAAATACATTCAAGCTTGGTGAACAGGAACGCAGAAAATCTTGGTATTCATTTCATTACCATGAACAGGATCGACTCCATCATTCCAAGTCATTAGTTGTAATGTACTGAGTGGTCTAACAATTGGAATCCTTACAATCTGTCCTTTCCTTTCTGTGGGTATCTCCCCATCTCACACCTAGCAGCTCTGTATCCTGCACTGCAGGTGATTTCTGTTTAAAAAAATCCAAACATATTTGCAACTTTTGGACCTCCATTGTTTGGACTGTTTTTGCAACCAAAAATGCAGAGCAAGATCCACCACTGCTGTTCATGGTAGAAAATACATCAACGAGGAACAATGGATTACTTGAGCATGGGGTTTTTTGCTTTTTAGCAAGTTATATCTCATTGACTTTGTGTGCTATTAAAGGTTATTTCTAAAGGTTCAGTAGCAAGTACAACCATAGAGGACATAGTAAGAGTAAAGACCAGCACAAAATCCCTCTCTCAATTACATTCAACAGCAGTATTAACAGATGATGTTTATTCCATTGTTTCAGTAAGACAGGAAGTCTCAGAGTTCATAGCATTTGAACTACCTGGCAGACTCTCATGCAACACAAATTAGACAGCTACTTGCCCTCATTCCTGATATATAGAAAATGGGCAAATGGCAAAGTGATGGTACACAGCACTTTGCCAGACATTTGATTTCCCTAAGGCAAGGAATTCCAGACGAAGGGAAAGAGCCGAGATAGAGCAAAAGCTGGTACAGCCCGCGATACTGTATTGGAGACTCAGAGCCAATAGGGTGAAAGTCAGGATCCCCTGGCCCCTAGGAATGTCAAAGGACAGATAAGAACAGCAGCAAGATTGGACTACACACACTGAGCCAAAATTAACATCAGGGTTACTGGGGTGAGCACTCATCAGGTCCAAGTTGTGCATGCAGCTGTCACAGGAATGAGTAAGGAGCTTCTGATACTGCCCTGGGTTTGCACCCAGTATCGAGCCCCTAAACAAAGTTAAAAAAAAAAATAAATAAAAGAACACCTCCCCACCCAAAAAAAAATAAAGGAAACAAAAAAACCCCTCCAAACTAAAATAAAATAAAAACCTGCAACTAAATAAGTGTTTGTAACACGTGCTTACTCTAATATTTTAATGAGATTTTATACCGTAGACCATTATTTACTGTAAGTAGATTCAATTTACAAATGCTGCAGAACTGGAGACATGGTGCTTATTAATGACTATATTAATTTACTTTGTATTTGCACTTTATATTAAATATATGCATACTTTTCATGCTTGGATTCTTTCTAAATGAATTTATATCCTCCAAATATATTATCCATAATAACATCAGTTTTCTCAAATGCAACTGAGCATCTAAATTGAATTTGAGATTATATCGAAAGTCTGTTTATAAATAAGGTCTGTAAAACTTCAGTTGGTTTTAAACTAATATTAATGTAACATTCTACCACTGCACTGAGTGCATAAAAAAATTGTATTTCCTCTGCCAAAATACCCCAAGAGGAAAAATGTAAGCCATTAGTTTGGAATTACTATTTTTTTAAAGAAGAAATGGCTTTATTTGAAAACTTTCCTATCACTTTCCTCTGGAGAACATGCAGAAAATGAAGACAAATAATTAAATATAATACCTGAATGACAGATCCATCAGGAAAATCTGCAGAATAATAACAATGCCAGTAGGCTGACAGCATTACCTTTACTACAAGCAAAGTATAGTGGGAACAAAGAACTAAGTTTTTAGACCTACAGTTGTTTGCTTCACACACAGTATTGTAAAATGATCAGATACCACACCACCTTGCAAAAATATTATAATTAATTTATCCAGATTTCATCCTGAAGATTAAGAAGTTAACCAAGCTATGCACACGCTGATTTTGTTTCAATCCAACTCTCTTCTCTGAATAAATTTCATTTTATTACTAATCTCATGGTTTAAAGTTCTTTATGAACCTCATGTTAATTTCTCTTTCATTACACGAAAACCTTTAACCGCAAAGGTACCAACAGGGGTATTGCCATTATTCACGATTCTCCATTCAAAGGTAAACAAAAGACTTAGAAATAAAGCACAGGAGACAAGTGTCAGTCTTACACAGGAACAAAACTATTATTCATATAACACTGATTTATGCAAATACCATCTTATTTTTGTGCAAGTATTGCTATCAGAAAGAAAGCAAAAAATAGCACGGAGTTTTGCACCTATCAATAATAGCTCAAGAGCAGTTCCCTTATAGCTACAAGGTATTTCATAAGAAAAATTATACAGACTTTCTAAACATATGGGGGGAGTAATTATTTTTACTACCATTTATCACAAAAATATAACATAAACAACATTTGGAAACACAGACCAGAACAAATTTATCTTAGATTTTAAAAAGATGATTTTTATTAAGCACAAACAGCTTTTAATACATTATCAATACAAATAGGAAAACATCTGTTTAATGAATTTGATATATCAAAGATTTGATGGGCAGGTTGCATACTGGCACAATAAAAATGATTTCTTTTTTTTTTTTTAAAGTATTTCAAATTAAAATTTAAGGTTTACCACAGTCTACACTGCAGGAACTTTCCATACAGCCTAAAATCACTACATCACCTTGGCATGGGGGAAGCAAAGAACTAGAGTTTCATAATATGGAACTTCTAACACTTTAATTAGCACCACTCAAAGCTTGCATCAGCTGTCTAACTAAGAAGCAGCTGACAGGTCAGGTAAAGCTTTACAGCAAATTTCAGTGCAAAGTTTACAGTTCCTTTTCATAAGATACTTGGAGTCTATGGTTTCATAGCATGTTAAATAATTATGGCTTGATAGATGTACAGTATTAAGATGCTGAGAACATTTACTTTGAAAAAAAATGAGACTCGTAACGGCTGTGAAATGCATTTTAATATATTATGCCAAATTCTGTAATATGCAAACAACATGCTGGATTACAAACTGAAGTCCTGTTATGAATTCATAGACAAGGTCAGTATTAGCTCTCTGGGGTAGTGGCTTCTGGTTGTTTCAGCTGCTGCTTTTTCAGACTAACTAACTTCATCTTCTCTCTAATGTGTTCTGCTGCAGAAGCCATATCACTTGGGCTCCCGAAGTACTGCTCAGACCTAAAAAAGACCCAAACCATAAGAAATTATCAGTGAAAACCAAGACAGTACATGAACATACCTGGTAATTGCAGTAGAAAACACAAAGCAGGTAAGAAAAATAGCCCCTTTTCCCTCTTTTCATTTAAAGGCTACCTTTAAAAAAGTCTTTGGAGACTTAGTGATGAGATTTGACAGGAAATTTTGATGAAATTATTACAAATACTCAGTGAGTCTTTCATATTCAAAAGACACTCTCAGCAGAAGCTTGAGGGTGGTGAGACACTGCAACAGGTTGCCCAGAGAAGCTGTGGCTATGCCCCCATCCCTCGAAGTGTTCAAGGCCAGGCTGGATGGGGCTCTGAGCAACCTGGGATAGTGGAAGGTGTCCGTGCCCATGGCAGGGGGGTTGGAACTGGATGATCTTTAATGTCCCTTCCAACCCAACCCAAACCATTCTGGCACTTGAACAGCAAGGCACTGTTCTACAAGTGCAGCTAGATCCTTCCCAACTCTATTTTTTACCTCCCTTCTCTGGCTCTCTCCCAAGTCACTCTGACAATTTTGCATACTGTGACAATCTAGGCTACCTGTCTGTACGTGAACTCTGAGGCTATAAAATGCTGCATTATTAAAGGACTCTTCACATGCTGAGTCAGCCACATGCTGTCAAATTATGCCATCTACCTCTTAAACTGAAAAGAACACATGGCTGTGTAATTAAAATACAACAAAGAACAGCTGAAATGTTAGGGAAACCACTAACCAAGCTGTCAGCAAAGGGAGGATTTGAAAAGAATATGAGCTTCAGAAGAACAGATATTAAATCTAGTTACAAAGCAGAGAAGCTGTAAACTTTAGAAATGGCAGTAAGACAAAGGACTTTCAGGCAGGTGTGAGTGGACAGAAAAGTTATTCTACACAGGAACAGACTCATTTGAGGAGTTAGCTGGTCAGACTGCATAACTGCAGATGGATCCCAACATTTCCTGATACAGAGCAGAAGCCATGAGCAGGGCAGGGAACAGTGACCTAAACTTCCAAAAAGATACTGGCAGAAGTCTGAAGAGGTGAACAGGCTGATGAAAACGCCCCCAAGTATTTATGACATTTTGCATGTTCTTAAATGACCAGAACTATTTCTAACAGTGAGAAAATCCTTTGTATATTGTTTGTTAAACACTTCAAAACCAGAATACCTAGGATGATGAGCAGGGGGTACCGAGATATGGGACAATTATGATACCATTTGTGTGAAGGGAGTTATGCAAAACTACTGAAATGCCACAGGGGTCAGAAATAATGTTCAGGATTCAACAGTTGCTACTTCTACCAGGTCACTATAGTCTGCTATAGAGAAGTTTCATAGAAATACTTCAACAAAACTTCTTGATCTGGTTTTGTGTTGTTTCCCCCCCCGCTATAAAGTCCTCCCCTATTTTCAAATACACTCTTGAAAGAAGAGTAAAAATCACTGCTAATTCAGGCCTGGGTCCATCTTCATGATTAGCACTCCTTATTGAAGGATCTACACTGCAGAAGGAATATGGTATTTTGGAAATAACATGACAATAAACTTTCATGACGAGCTTCCTGCAACTGTATTTTTCAGATAGACTTCAGGTAACCCTTTATGCAGTTGCCTGATACTATCTCCTAAGGTTTCAGCCTCCAATTCAAAGTACTGATTTCAGACCTTTTACGTTATGATGTGGCATCCTACACATCTGAAACTTGTTCCCTGGCTTGGCTGTAACTCATGCAGACATTAACTACAAGTTCAGCATAACAACAGACATATTTATTTTATTAAACACAGAGAACTGAGATTCCAAATTCAATTTGCCTTTGTAGCTCAAGAGAACTACCAATTTAAAATTAGTATGAATAGCTCTTGAGGGAAGTACTGTTTTGTTTACCAAATTCATCAAATGTAAATTTATCTTCTACATACTGGCTTTAAGACTTCAGATAGATAGAACTGCAAATAAATAAATCAAAATCCCATCATTCTCATCTGGTATCTTTTTTTCAGGGAGAAGAGATTGGGACCGGTTATTCTTCTATTACTTCTGCACACTATACTGCTGTGCAAAGTCTGCATAAATCTAATTATTCAGTGGGGAAAAGTCACTATTATAAAAAGGCAGCACATTAATAGTCATTAAAAATTCTTTCCCATCTTTTCACAGGAAGCAGGCAGGTCCAATTTCAAACTTTATAAAAAAACAAAAACAAAAACAAACCCGCTCACCTTACCAATTTCAGCAGTAAGCCTTCAGGATTCTTCTGCATATGAGACTATTATAAAACTTTACCAAAAGCATTATTCCAAAGGCATTAGAAAAAAATGTTTTACATACCCATCAGGATAAACTACAGGCACTGTTAGTCTGTCCAACAGTGATTTCCCAACTGCTTCAATTTCATCAAATTGCTCCATTTCATTAAAAGCGTCAGGCTGCTCTGGACATTCCTGCAAAATCTGTTAAAAAAAAGTAAGAAAATACACAATAAAGTACACAAGGGATAGCATGTAGTTTTTTAAGTGCCATTAACTGGTAGAGTGAATATTCTTTTTGCATTTTCATTGCCACATTTACAAGAGATCAACTAACATAAGAAAAGAAAATATTGATTAAGGTCCATTAAGAAGATAGTTCAGGACCACCACTGTAGTCTTCCTAGACAATATTCCTGCAAGAAATACAAAATGCAAAAAAACAGTAACCTACATCATTAAACATATAAGACAGTCATATAAAGTGGAAAAAACATGGTTAATGAAGAGGTCCTAACAAGACGTTTCAAAAACCCACAAAATCCACATCTGGCACAGAACAGGTAGGACTAGAAAAGTCTGAACACAGGTTTTCCAGATGGGATTGTGACCCAAAACTACTACTCAGTACCATATTTTCCTCCACCCTCCCTCTGCCACTTACTTTTTTCCAAAGCAGCATGGATATTAACAGTCTATTTTCCACCCAGACTCATTAATATATGTCCGATAGTGAAAGGAGAACTATGTTTTTGAACAAGAACATTGTTTTCTAAGCCATTAATTTAAATTACTTTCCTTTAAATGTAAGACTGCCTAAACCCAGCAATTACTGCAATAATGAAAGAATGCTCATAATACGGATTGAAATAGTCTATTTTTTTAGTTTATAAACCACTGAAATTTAATCTGGTATCAGGTAAATCTCTGGAAACATAGATGACACAATTCTGCTTTTGTGATCCTCCATCAACTCCCAATGCCTGCAAATTCAAAATATTTTCCACTAATACAAATAAGATATGAATAAAACCAAGGAGCATATGAATCAACTTTGAATCCATGCTCTCTTTCAATGACAGAATGAATTAATTTTACCATGTGCAAGATCAGAGTTTTCTTGCAGTTACATGCAACTTTAATGTCAATATTTGAGATACATACTTAAAACTGCTTTTTAAAACATACCACTTCACAGAAAGAACAGCTGTGGACAAGAAGACCCTACCCCTCATGATCTACATTAAAGGACATTGTCTCAAATTCAAGCATTTGAAAACTCTCCAACATTTTCTCCCTTCAGCACACTGTTACTGAATAGCAACTATTCCTCATCCCATTGTTGTTGACTGCTTATCCTCTGCTGTGGCTTCTCCCATCACCTGACTGGGTGCAGCAGTGAAACACTGGGTTGTAGGAGTTTGAAAACCATACCAAGGTAGAGGTGTGTTCAAGAAGAAAACACATTCAAACCCTCCAGGTGCAAAATACAAGATGGAACAAGGCAGCATGCGTGAAAACTGAAGTGGTGAGAGCAGCCCTCATTTACAGTTTGTGAGAAGGTTATCCCATCCAAAATGCACACAACTTAATGGACAATACACCTTTAACTCTCCCAAGAACTTAAGTGACCTGATAGCTTTGTATCATACCTTGTACAAAGTGCTCCTGGCTTTTAAGAATTACAGTCTAAAAGACACAAAGAAATGCTTTATGATCAATATCAGAGTTCCCAGTTGAAGAGGGCTGTTCTGCTTTTTGTTAAGCAGGCCCCACATCAATATAGGTATGTGAATAATTATTACATTAATACTGAAGTTAACAGTTGGGAAAAATATACTTGAATTCTTCTTTCTGCCTCTTAAAAAAATATTGAGAAAGGGATAATGTACACATTGGCAACATAATTTTTCTTACATTTTGTTTGCTTAAACTCAGGTAAGAAATTTTCCTTAAAAACCACAACACTCACCTTTTCAGCAGTTGAATGAAATGCAACAGCTGTTTCGAGCCGATGTACTCTTTCTTCAGAAGTCACTGTAAACTGTTTCCACACTCTGTTCAGTCTTGGCAGTGTGTCCCCTGAGGACCTGGAAGTGCATCGCAAGGACTGGCATAGCACAACGGTTGCCTGCAGTAACTGTCTCCCATAATCGTAAGTACTCTAAAAATTGGAGGGGATGAGAAAAAGTGCATGTAAAAACTCTGCACTTGGGAGCAAAACAGCATCTCAAAGCAACTGCAGATAAGTTTATGGAAGTTTTATGTTCACAAAGTGCATTAAACTAGTCCGGTCTACTACAAAATGCTGATGAGTAATGACCAAACAGTGTTTTCACTCTTATAAAAATGTCCAATATCCCCTACTGTCAAGTGTTCGTACTGGCAAAAGAAAAGAGTTTCCTGCAAATTCTGAATAGCTGTTTGCATCTTACAAGGGATACTGGATATCCACTACTGAGAACACTGTCTCACTGACTTCACTGTCACCACATCTGTGGTTGCCCAGCATCCAGGTGCACTGAGGAACACCACTCTGCCAGCAAATGATCCTCCTGTCATCATCAACTCTTATTCATCAAAAGAGAAAACCAGTTCCACTGTAACAGGTGGAATTAGAAAACATCACATTTGTTAATTAATAAGTTCTCATCAGACACTCCTAAAAGCAGTAAATGACTGGCAAAGCACCTGAAAAAGGCCCAGCTTGTCATAAGTTTAAAGACTGTTTGAAATATGTCTTTCACAAAAGCCAATGAACTTTGGTTGTTTGCATTGCCTTTGTGAAGGTTAACTAAGGTAGTAAACTGCAGCATTGCTGCTCTTGATGGAACTGCAACATCTCATTAGGCCCATCAGCAATTTCAGCAATCAATTTCTTCATTCAAGCATTGAGGCAAACCAGTAAGACCAGTGACAGCTGTTCAATGACTGTGCATATCAATATTGATTCTATTTAGGAGATGATCTGAAACTGCACAAACCCCATGTTACTAAAGAAAATAACATATTTCACCTGTGCAACATCAACAAATTTTCGATGTTTCTCCAGTAGAACTTTTGTTTCTTGAGCATCATCTCCCAATCGGATGTGTGTCTTCAGCAGAGCATCCAACAGTTCACTTAACCATTCTACTGCCTTAAAAACAAGCCAAAAGAATAAAAACTAATACATTAAAAAGAAATTATTCTAGAAAGGTGATGTAACTTCAGTAGTAGCATATATTTTTGATAAAGGAAAAAAGTTAAATGAGCTATCACAAGCTGGTAGATCATGCATGCAATCACTATGTTCACTGCATGCAATATACTATGTTCAGACATTGCTATATCCTTTATTTTCACTGTACTTATTCCCTTAATAAAACCGCATTTGAAAGACACAAAAAAAAAAACTGTAAAGCCACCAGCCCCCATAAATTTAACCAGTGGACTACAAAGACCAGACTGGTGAAATTCTAGAGTTATGCCATACCTGAGCAGCATCCTCTTCACACTTAAATAACTGCACCATCTGAAGCATCTTCAGTCGCCGCACATCCACCATATCCTCACACCTTAAACAGCAGCACAGAAAGACTCACCAACACATGTACAGCAGACACAAAACTCTGAATTTGACAACGTCTTCAAGTAAGAAACATTAAAATACAAGTGTTCATGAAAAAGTGATCAAAGCTACCTAGCTTGCCCAAAATATATAATGAATGCCTCATAGAACAATAAGAAACTTGCCATAAATAGAACTGAGCACAAGTTACTACAACTAAGTTACTACAAGTTACCAAAATCATGGTCCTCAAGATTCCTGATATGGCTGAGATGGCGGCACTAACACCAGAGACAGCTACAAGGTCTTGCAGCAGCATTGCAGGCTCCTTACTTTGCTGCACTGGAAAGCTCTGCCACACAGAGGCTTATGTGGCTATGCCAGACTTTATCCTGCTAAAATTCAGATGAAAGTTGGCTTCAACCTGGCATAATTCTGAATCATACTGTTTGCTGCAGGCAATGTTTTCTTGATGAATATGATGAGGACTGTTTAAAAGATAATACATTTTTCCATTTTTCTTTTTAGCTAAATATCTGAATGATGTCGTTTGCTGTACTTGTCAGGAAGCATTTAAAAATCTAATTGGTGTAAAAACCTAACAAAATTATCTTGTTCTGAATTGAGCACAGTTTGTGGTTCTTTCTCCAGAATTCAAAAAGAAGTATTGAAAGTTCGTCTCTTTCCACAGTGAGAGCTAAGCTAATACATTTAGCAGAATGCTTTCCACTTCAATTTCAGAGCCTACTAAGTAGACAGCAGGACTCATGCTCCTGTTCAGTGCAAATGGAATTACTAATGTCAACAACAGTCGGCTTTATAAGCAAATGCAAAAGACTGTGTACATGATTTTTTCCAAACTGGTTACAAACATTAGCACTTCCAAAGAACAGTTTGTTAGCATGCTGTGTTTAGTTACATGTCCTGTAATGCTTACAGAAAGGAAATCAGCTGCTCTAATAATGCAGAAAGCAGTTTATGGGTTCCAAAAGCGTAACTAAAGCAGCAAAATGTCCCTAAAATAAACATTACAACACATGTGTATGTAAATAACAAGAAACGTTCAACAGAACTTGGAAAAAAAGTAAAATTAAATGTTGGGAAAAATACCATTACATGCTACTGAGAGATACTTAGTCCTTGTACTTTTTTTCTCTCATCCTGGCTAAAGAACCTTGTTCAATCATTCACCATCTAAAAGCTGCTTCATACCTTTCTCTGGAAATTTTATTGACATTTTAGTCCTCTACTTGACTGCCCACAATTCTATAACCCTTCTGAGAACAGGGACCAGAATTGTGTAACACAAAACAGAAATGGACTACCAATCTATACAGTGACACAATGACATTCTTATTTCAGTTTTTTATTCCTTTGCTAACAATTCTTAGCATTCTATTTGTTTTTCCCTTTATGACTGAACACTAAAGCAGTTTCTGCAGGTTTTCCAGTGTTTATGTTTGAGTTCACAGCTGATTCAGAGTCCATTACTGTGTATATGAAGTCTTTCCTTCCCCCATACACATCTCCTTTCCCTGCATGGAATTCCAGCTGCCATTTTATTGCACAGTGACACATCCTCTGTAGCTTTTTGCAGCTAGCCCTCTAAACACAAGTGTTGCTTAAGTTACTAGGATTCAGAGGGCATACTTAAAACAATATTTTCTCTAAGCATTACCAAAACACATGGTTTCTTACACTAAGCTCCCTAAGAAAACAATTTATGAATAGTAGAATTAATTTGTAAAACGGGCAATTTGATGCTCACTAGACCTTGCTGTTGCCTTTTTCCTCAGCCAATGCCCTCGAACTTCAGGCCCTTTTTATGGACAGTATTACACTGTCTCAGGGGTTCCAGCAGTAATACTGGCAATAGCATCAAATTCTTTCACACTGTTGAGTAGAACAAAAAAGGCAGTGCTACAGACAATTCTACTACATCTTTAATCAAAAATAATCAAAGAAATTTTGGAGGAAGCAGATGATGGCAAAATCCATCTTTCTTACAAATCCAACTCTCTCCAACATTTTTCTCAACTGCAACTTCGTCCCCCACTCTGTAATTTTCCACAACTCACAAAACCCAACACTTGGAAAACTGAACTCTGTGCCTCCAGTTTGTAACCTGTCCACTCCAACAGCATCTCATTTGTCTTACTATCCTCAGGAATGAAAATACCATACTCAAAGGACAGAGCTTGTGAAAAAAGGGAATAAACTAATCCATTTAATATGTAATTTTACAGCCATCACCACTACTGTAGTCATATTATACTTCCATCTCAAACTGCTAACATATGAAAGATGCCTCTTGCACATTTTCGTAACTCCATATAAAAGGAATGCATCGTTTTTGAGCATTTACAAGTACAGGAAAGCATTCAAATACACCACCTAGTACCAAAATACAAAAGGCGCTTGTTTTTAGGAATACACTATAACAGATTAGTCAGGGAAGTTTCTGTCCCATTCATATATACCATAAATATAAAGTACAGTTGTATTACATCCCTTAACTGAAGATAAAACTTTCTCTTGAAAACAAAATTATATATAGTGACCTGTTAACACACAAAAACCTTAATGACCAGAATTGTAGTTCTTACCTTTGTTTTCTAAGCTGCATATCTTCCATTACTCCTTGAATATGGTCCACATTTTCTTTGTTTTCAATGGTCACATCTTTCCCATAGGCCCATGATGCCTGGTTAGATATCTGATCAAGAAGACTTTGACCTTTCTCACGCAAGCCTTGCAAGCCTAAGTCTAACAAGGAAAAAAAAAGTCAATGGTAACTCAAATTTGGTGGGTTTTTTTCCTCAGTGGAGAGATATAAAATGCAACAGAAACATAACATGGATGAAGACTGGAACCTGGAAAATGAAAAGGATATTACTGTGTCTTTCACTGCCCTTTCCAATTCAAGGCTGAGTGAACATTGATCTGTATTAACAAAGAAATAAGGCTTTGCTATTTTATGACCTAGCAGATAACAAGAAAATTAATAAAAGTTGACAGCGAGTTAGCTTCTCAGTACATACATAGCTAATTAATGTATTTCCTTCACACAGTTACACAGCTCCTAAAATATTTATCACTGCTAAGCAGTTGTAGCCTAAGTGTTCTTCCACTGCTGGCAGAAGTTACTATTTTACAATACATCTGATATGGCTGATACAATTTTCTGCATTGAAATTTGCCAACCCTTGGAATCTGCTGTTACATCTATTATTTGGCAGCTCTACAGTCTGTCTTTCTAAAGGAATATCTCATTTATGCATCAAAGTGTTATATTCCAATCATAACTCCTTCTACCATAAATGATTTTTGCTTTGCAGCTCTTTCTCCCACAACTTACTGAACAAGTTGTTCACTGTACATCCCTTCCAACTAAAACAATCAATTCCATATGCTTGACAGTGTAACAACCTTCAATGTGCCATTTATTAACACATGCATTGAAAGCTACTGCAAAACACTCAGTACAAGCATTTTAAAACCGAGTGGATAAAACCTTAATCATCAAGGGGTCAGTTCTGGAGACAAAAAGATCATCTAAGCACTATAATCCCAAGACACCAAGGAAGATTAATGGGGGAAAGAAATTTGTTTACAGATGAAATGCATGATAATGGCATACAACCAATACATATATTAGATGTAAAACATTTAAAAGAAAACAGTTCCAGATAATTTCCCCAGACAGAACTACTATACAGTAGATGGCATAAGCCAGCCCAAAGTAGTTCAGTGGAACATTACATAGTAAGAGATGACAAGTGCTAAGATATTTTTCCTCTACTTTTTTGGTGATTTTTTAAAAGGGATTACTGTTTCTTCCCCCTCTAATGCATTCATTAGAATGTGTGTATCTGAAATGCAGAAATATCTTGCTTACCAACACTTTTCAATTTCTCTTCCAGTAGTTTTAATGTTTGTTGAATTGATGCTCCATCTGCTGGTGCTACATCCACACACAACATTCCTAGTAAACCATCCAACTGCTGAGACAACTAAAATGCAAGAACAACATAAATGCTGACATTTAAAAAGAAGTTTGAGCTTCAGATGGTTGGGTCTACAATCTTCTAAATGCTTGGAAATTTGTAATTTTGGGATTCCTCTTTGCAGCTACAGGAAATGAAAGTCAAGATGAAAGACAAATAACTCATCTGCCTTGTCGAATTCCAAGAGCATACATCCCTGGACAGTAGGAGAGTAGGAAGCCAAGATTCTACTTGTTTTTAAGAAAAGTATAGGAAAGGAATACACCATTAAAAAAAACAAAACAAAAAAACACGTATGAGAAGTACATGAAATTCCAGTCCAATTAATGCATATGCTTCTAATTAAAAAAAAAGTGGGCCAAAAAAGTAATTTTTCAACTAGTAACTTTTTTATTTCAAACACTACTGAAATGTAAGACATATTACAAAGTAGTTCCCTCCTAAAAAAAGGGGGAAGCAATTTTCTCAGTGTTTCAATTACAGTAAATGATGACTTACAGCATTTTCCATGTGACATTTTACTTCCCCTTATCTCCCTGAGTTTTTTTCCAATGTATCCAACATTTACAAAACTAAGGCACTAATTATTGACAGGTGAGCCTGCAAAAAATTAAAAAGAAACACTTACATCCTGGGCAACACTGTGGAATTCAAGTGCTGCTTGTAATAGGTTCTGCCTGAATTCCAGCTGACTGGCCTGCCTGTAACACACATCACTCAGCTGTTGCTGCAATGCTTTCAATTCCACAAGGTCCTCCTCATCCCCTGCATTTAGAAGAGCTGCTATCTGCTGATTAAGCTCAACATAAACAGCAAACCACTCCTAGAAACACAAGAGAATGAAGAATTAAAAATATCAAATACAGTTTTATTTCTCTTAAATGGCATACATCCAACTGCAGGCTAATAAGTAATGAGATTGAAAAAGGAGGTTATTACAGATTGCACTATAATTATGACATCTCACAGAGAAAGAAAAAATATTCCCAATTTCAAATCAACTCTCAATAAAGTGCTTAGTACATGTTAATATATGCATTGTAGTATAAAAAAATCAGTGCAGAAAGACAGGAAGAGTACAAGGATCCTAGTCCCAGCATAAATTTCCACCAAAAGAGGAAATCCACCATTTTTAAACAAATTTCTAGTGCTTAAAGGTCTGTAGTGATCTACTGAAACAAAAGACCTTTTGCCAAGTGATCAGCTATTATAAAAAGCTGTTCACAGCAATATGTAGGTGTTACTTTCAGTTACATGACTGAAACTAGAAATAATTTCCTTAATATATTTAGAAAAAATACTGCTGTTGACAAAGTGGAAGTAATCTCTGTCTTCTGAATAAAAGAGTGACCGCACACAGAAACTTAAAAATTATCCTTGTTTCTTATTTAAGGAAGGCTTTATCCTATCCAACTCAAAATGTGCAGATTTGTTTTTCACATGGCTTGATTACTTAATACATACATAGGAGTTAAGTTATATTGTCCTGGTAGTGCATTTGCAGAGAAAATAGTTCAAATATTTAACAATTTGGGGAGATTTAAAAACAGCTTGATACATCCAGATCACATTCACATCTTGCATGACTGAGATGCCCGTAAAGCAAAATGTGTTTGCTCAACAGCTCTAATTTTGACCTTGAAGTGTCCTATGCATTTCTGTGGAACAGCACCATCTATTGGCCTACAATATTTAATTTGTATTCTTGTCTCGCTCCTGTTGGGATGTTTAGAATTTTGTAAATTATGTCTTCAGCTTTTGCATCACTTATTTACAAATCATGCAAAACAGAGTATAAATATCCATATTCTGATTTTTTTTTTTATTTTTTATCCAAAGCTGCCTCTACCATCTGCTCACAGAAAAAAAAGAGAGTGTGAAAAGAGCAAGGAGGGGAAAAAGAAAATAATGAAAAAGTTAAATTAGCAATCAGTCAACTATTAAAAAGCAGAATAAATCTCTCATCGGTCCAAAAAGGGGCAACTACAATGACATAATGTGAAAACATCTTCCATTGTGACACATGTACCAGAGAAATATAGATTGGGATATAAGCACAATCAGCTTACAGAACACAACTCTTTGACACTGAACATAAAAATCCAGCTGAGTGTGACAAGTCAACCATAATATGAGAAGTCAAGAAGATTTTAGATAAATAATATTTAGGGGCTTAGTGGGGTTTTTTTTGCTTTTA
The DNA here is from genome assembly GCA_013400915.1 of Pardalotus punctatus. Classification (NCBI taxonomy): domain Eukaryota; kingdom Metazoa; phylum Chordata; class Aves; order Passeriformes; family Pardalotidae; genus Pardalotus; species Pardalotus punctatus. Next base: position 817,171 of record VZTX01001408.1, on the reverse strand, counting down.
TTTTTAACATTAAACTAAGTAAGAGTTGCAAGTAACTGATTTTGATCAAGCTATCAGTAAAATTAAGATACCAGCAAACCAGATATAAAAAGTGTGTTTCTGATCTTTTCCATGGGAGAACTTAGGCACAGCTAACCCATGGAGAAAAGACCTGTGCTAAAAAAACAATTCTAGTGTAATGCTCTTGAATAAAACTATCAGAAAATGAAAACCTCCAAAAAACCTAACCACCCTCTCCCCACAAGAAAAACCACACCAAACAAAACCCCACCCTCTGGAAATAATTTTTTTCACTTCAGAGTAAATGGAAGTAAAAAAGTATCTTCAAAACAAATCAAACATTTTTTTTTGCAAGTCTCTTTAAAATACTATAATCAACATTAAAGAGAAGGTGATGAAAGCAAGGAAGCAAACAAATTGCCAGTTGAATTATTAGGAGAGAAAAAATAGGCAAACAATACAAGAGGAAGCATACACTAAAAATCAAAGAAAAAGGTAAAGCACGCTTTTCTAGTGCTGTTGGCAAAAAATGGTTTTAGTCTAAGCAGTCATCTAACTTAAGGTAGGGCAGTGGCCTTTCAATTACTTCTTTTGGTATCAAATAAAATATATTTTTTCTGACTGTTATTTCTGCAAACTCCTGCCAGCAACTGAGAACTGGGCTGTGTTCCATGCTGCCAGTGAGCAGCACGTGCAGGGCAGCCTGCAAACTTCAGTGAGATTTCAATGATTTCAAGAACTGCATTTAGCCCAGCTAAATCAACAGTTCCCTGTTACAGATATCCAAGTGTAAACAAAGTATGTTCAGTCTTCTTTTCTCTTTTCAGTTTGAAATACCAATATAACGAAAAGACACTCAAATTTATTTTTGTCAATGAAGTAGGTAGTCTAGGGTGTGTTTTGTTGGGTTTTCTTTCCTTTTCCAATTAGGATTTAAACTGCAAGGTGTTTTCACACTTCAGAAGGTACTGGTTTCCACCCTGCTGGAAGAGCTTGAAGCAACAACAAGACAGAGGATGTGGGATTTACTTAACCAAACACAGACACCTGCACTGCTGCATCTAGCAAGGAAATCATACTCGCTGAAGGTGGAGTCAAGAGAAAAAGTGTTGTCGAGGGCACTGTGTTTCTCAGACTAAAGGTTTGGGTTTTGTTTTTCCCCTAAATTATTCTGAAAAACTATAACCCAGTGACTATATCTGTTGCCAAGACTGTAAAGGGAACTTAGGAAAAGTGGACAGAATTGCCAGGGTCTACATCGAGGAAAATCAGAAAAGGTGAACACAGCACTGTGAGCGAAACTCCCTTTGGGAGCACTGAATATTCATTACCCAATTATAGGTAATCATCTGATGGAAAGACAAAAATCTGAAGAAGTATTCAAAATTAGAAGCAAAGACATTTGGTTAGTGCAGTTACAAAACAGCATTCTCTTTATTTCATTATGAACATAAAGTATATCTGAAGTCTTGATCAATGAAAGTCGTAAGCCAGTTTCAGTGACTGGTAAGTGTAGTCTAATAAAGACAAAAATATTAAATTATTCACCTGAGAAGTGCAGGACTTCTCAGACATTTTGGCAGGGAGGAAGAAATAGATTTATTCCTTCTACTCAACATGAAAATTTAAGAACTGCTGTAACATAGTAAACCCAAGAAAATTCACAGATAGAAATCAATATTTTTCTCCAATAGAAAAGCAAATATATTTCCTCTGTAACTCATAACATCATGCAAAATTCCTAGATACTCATAACCAAAACACATTTCTCGTAACTACGCGTATTTAGAAATATTTTGACACTTGAAAAGGGTATGGGAAATCTCACACTGTGCTGACTCTCAATCTCTTCATGTTTCTGTTGCAAAGCTTGTGAAGCTCTAATGGAATCTCCTATTCCCCACTGGGTTCTTAGCTGCTCTGATCCAGGTCCTTCAAGCCAATTGACTACCTGTCAGTAAGATAAAGATGATAAAAACAAATCAGCAAATCAATTATACAAAAACTGGTATACACAGAAATTTGTAACACAAGCAGAAACAAAAATAAGCATATGTTTATGGAAAAAAAAAATAAATCTTTTTCAGCTGTGTAGAAATCTTGTCGCTGAATCCATTCACATTCTTCAACATTTTAAGCAAAAACTACTTTTCATTAACCTTACCCTGTCAGCTCCATGAAAACAGGTGGCAGCTATGACAAGATATTTACATAGACACTTGTCATTTCATATCTCTTGTCAATGAAAGAGCCCAAAACACAATGATAATCGACCTCTTGTGTTCAAACCAGAGGGGTTTTTTCCCAAGTGATTACAATGCACAGCTGTATTCAGCCCCACACCTGAGAGCTTTCTCCTTTTTTTGCTTAATTACTAACACTCAAGTACAGGATACATACTTATCTCAAAATTAAACTTACACACCAACTCACTCTATTCAAATAACAGAAACCTGTTACAGAGTTTTAGTGGCCACATCTCATGGAATTTGTCTTTGCAGGGTCACAGCAATACAATTTTTAACTATAGCATTGGATTTCTTTTATTATTTTTTTGAAACTATTTTTTAAAATGTAAATATTACTCAAAGCAAAGCAGAATATCTCAAATTTTCATTTCCTTACACACATTGGAATTATCAGACAATATCTATGGAAAAACTTCCTAATCAATTTTTAAATATCTGGAAAACAGAGACAGCTGCAATGAAACCACATGCAGAAGTCACTACTGGAGTCCTGAAGTAAGGAAATGCAGGAATACCTCTGAGGTCTGAACCTTAATAAAAAGGCATAGGAAGCCAGCTTCCTCTCTTTAATGTGACTTTTGTTTAAACATCTATCACAAAACAGCTTCACACAGATTTTCAGGAAACATAATACAATACACAATGTAACCCCATAACCATGAAGACAAATGAAACAGGGACTAACTGGACCATTTTCCTAGTGCTGCTAGACTGCACTGCAACAGTAATCAAGAATAATCATCACTACAGAAGGCTACTCAATTTACCATATCTTTCAGTCATTATGCATCTGCTTTCCCACTGTCCTTTTTTGCCCCATGCCAAAACACTGTTTCAGAGCATGTACTTGTTGCTCCAAAAGCATTCTGAGTCTTCCTTGCATTGATCACTTCTAGGACAAATTAAGACTCTACAGATCTACGTTCTTTTTGTTTAAAGAGAAACTTCCTGTTGTGCTCAGCACCTCTGCACAGCTGTTACTGGTTAAATATGGAGCTGACCTAGAAGTGAAGGGACCCGGATGTCCCCCTGGAAGGTCACACTGGCCTGGAAAACTTACACATGGAAATGACAGTTCTCATGCAAGTCTGAAATAGTGTACAAGGCTACTGCTTAGGAGTTGCCCTCTTTGGCCATGACCACCTCCCCATTACAGGTCTCCAGCAACTACTGCATTGACTCTGCTTAGACCAACATGTGGCTGTTCTTGTGACAGATGCCTGAATTGAGGAGAGAAGAGTTACTAGGGGACATACAGAAAGAAGTGATGTAATTTTCATAAAATTAACTTTAAAATCATTAATGACTAGACTACTGCAAGACCTCACATTCAGTTTTGTGAATTTAGAAAAACAGTGATTAACACCTCTGCCTAAGGAGAAGAGTTTATCCTAGCATACAGAGTTACACTCATAAGCAGTGTTTAGAAAAACTGCTTATCAGAAAACATGTGAAAATCATTGCAGCCTTTACATTACAGAATGAAACACAAAGGAGAGGGAAACAAAACTATGGAACAGAACCAAAAGGGATAATTCAAAAGAGAGGGTAGGATATCAAAGGCATAAGGGAGAAAGTTGGTTATGGATAAGAGGGCTCAAAGCTAGCAGTAAGAATAAGGCAGGTCATAGTAAGTAGAAGCAGGAAATAGACTGAAACAGGAACACAGAAGCAAGCCAGGAGTGGTTAGTAATATAAGATGGTATACCAATAATGAAATAGGAATGTAACTGTAAAGAAAGCTAGCAGAAGACCAAAATAAAAAAGAAAAAACAACAGCAACACAAGAGAAAAACACCCATTCTAACTGAAAGCATTGCAAGCATGTTATATGGCAACTTTGTTTTGTCAAAATTAATTCCACAGCACTTTGCCTGTATTGGTTTCCTTCTGTACATTATTACCTTCTTACTTTTAGCCTTTAACTCAGTTAGCCTAGTTTTCTCCTCTAAATCCAAAGGAAATTAAATAATTTTCTAGATTTAGTAAGTTTTTCCCAAATATTTGTATGCCATTTAAAAAGCTTTTAAATGCACTTTATAAAACTGATCAGTTTGGTAAAAGAGCAAAACACATTCTTCCTCTGTTCTGAGACTCAGTTCGCTTGCCAGGTAACATCTGTAGTGTACATAAACAAGTAACTATTTCTCCTACAAATATTGCAAAACGAGGCTGAGTAATGGCAAACAATTCTATTTAAATGCATTAACAATGTCAGCTTGCCAAAGTATGATACAAATCATATCTTGTTCAACCACAAACTTTAACACATGAAAAAAAATCTCACCTGATTATACCCCCAGCTGTACTGGTATGTTCTAGACAGGAATATATTAATCTCTCATATATTTTTGATACTTCCAGCTCAATACACCAACAGATGAGATTTGCTTTTTAGATTTTTTTTTACAGTAAATGAGTTAGTACAGAAATCAAAATTATCTCCTCAGTAGATTTGTATTTTCACTGCTAGGCATCACAGAATTGATTAGTTTTTATTTTTACCCCTATCTACAATTCTGTAAAGTGCAAGTACTTGACTTCCACTCCTCAGGCATTAGAAATGCCAATGTTGAAAGGTTAAAAGCAATTATCTATTCAATTTTCTGCATATTCAAACTATACAGAATCTTAAAAATATATAAATCTAATTTCAAGTGATAAACACAGAAAAAATAAATTAATCCTATTTCCTTGATTTTCTGTACTGAGACTCTGCTGAGAAAATGCTGAAAGTGCTAATTACATGCCTGTTTCCAAAGGACTAAACCAGTTCAGTATGATCATAATCTTTAACATGCAATTGATTAGGAAGTTTATATTCATTCTTGTCAGGGTATCCTTGAAATACAGAGAGTTTAAGCACTTGAGCTTATGTTAAACCACCAAGCATTAGACAACCAAAGGAATAAACCACCAGGCATTAGACAAACAAAAGACTAAATAAATAATGGCTTATCTTCAGTAACAGGAACTTTAAATGGCATGGGCAGGGGCAAGTTTTCAACCCTCAAGCAAAGCTGACTCTCAGTCAAAGATGTCTCTCTTGTGACTGTTGCTCTCTTTGCCAGCAGGCAAAGAGAGGCATTTGCCCCTCCAACAACGCAGCCACACACTGCCACAGCGTGCAGCACAGTGACAGCCCCAAGGCAAGAGAGCACATTTATGACAACCTCCACATATCAAAATAGCCGCTGGAAAGTCACTGTGGCAGCCACAATGTACAGCACTGAGTCAAACTAGCACGCGGACACTTGTGGAGTGATGGGAGGTGTGAAGGTCTCACCTCCATCTTCAGTTTGCAGAAAGCACGGTCTGGGACTTGACTCAGATCTCTGCCTCGCAGCACTGAAGAACAGCCGCAAGCTTACCTGCATGACCTTCTGCTGAATCTCCTCCAGCTGGGTGCGTTTGCTTCGCTGTCTGCAGACTTCCTGGTAGCGCGTGTACTGCTCTCGGAGGGAGTCCAGCAGTTTCATCACCTGCGGCTGAGCCAGCAGCTCATCATCCATGGGGGACCAGGACACCCCTCCATCTGAGCCATTGAAGCGGCGCTGCTGTAACTCAGAGAGCAACTCGTGGCCTTTAAGAATACATATACGATGTGGTTAATTTAGATGAAAAGAAAAAAGCCACAAGAATTAGTGGTAAGATTGCCTGCCTTTAAACCATCAATGGTACGTTTTTGCAGCTAATGATCTTTCATGCACTGGGCACATTAATGATACAATTTCATGCAGAGCTCTGGTTACAGTTTGTGGGGCTGGATCCGTCATAGAACAGAAGAAAAGAAGTGTGGTATATTTCAGATATATAAAAGAGATATTGTGACTTACATTCAAATTGACAATAGCATTAATTAATGTAAAGAAAATTGAAAAGCATAACCCTGAGTCTAAAATAACTCTGAAGTATTCTGATTTACTTCAAAATGGTGACTAGCATCCAAAGTGTTTCTCCCAAGCAATGCATGTTCTTATATTGAATTAATGCTCTAGAGGCACTAAAAACCTGACTGTATAATTTCTCTGTTGCCTTTCAGGGTTTTTATAGCAAGTACAAGGCTTTCATAGAGAGTATGAAGCTGAATATTATTTTTTTCAGTATTTTGTTCTCACTTGCATTTTTCTTTGTGCTCTTAAGCATCATATCAGGGCACAGACTCTCTAGAGTGCAATGACTTTCATATGCACAAAACCACTATCTTTGACTATTTAATCTTCTGCTTAAACTGTTTGAAGAATGTTATTGTTGTGTTAAAATTCTCAGGAACAAGTAAACCCAAATGATCATTTTGTTCCTCAAAAGCTCAGTGAAAACATTAAAATAAAACAGTGTTTGGTCACTAAAATGTTGGTGGGAAATTGCAAATGCGTCCATTGGAGATCATTAGTTCTGTACATCTTTAAATGGTAACATGACAGTTCACTAAAAGAAAAAAACTACTACTTAAGTAATTGTAATATCTCAAGGAAAATGCAGAAACAAAGGACTAAGTTCAGCTGGTATTACCGAGACATTCAAAATGCCAAGGGCTTTGGAGATTACAACAAGCAAGTTTAAATTACTGAGCATTCATTACTGTGAAATTAAAAAGTCTAAAGAATTCAAATACATTTTGCCATACTATAGAACAAACATCTTGGATTATATATTTTATTATACTACACAGATAGGCACAGATGGTTGCAGAGCAAACAGACAAAGACTTTTACAAGCTTGTCCTATTGGGGTAATTTTGAAATTTTATTGTATTGTTTCAGCAACTAAGGGGTACCATTTTTCAAGGTAAAAGCCTTTTTTCAAACTAAGTTCTTAGGAGCTCATGAAAAGAATGGTACTTTTAGTTATGGAAGACAAAGCCTTTTATCTAAACCCTCAGTTTGTTCATATCTATCCTTAGGAGATGAAAATTTAATTGGGAAGAGTTTAATTTTTTTTTCCTCAAGCTTTCAATACAACGATTAACAAAGAAAGGTTGCCTCTTAAAACTCCCCTTATTTAATCACAGAATATGCTGAGTTGGAAAGGAGCCACAAGGATCATCCAGTCCCATGGAAGTTATGAAACTTTATAGAGCCAAAAATATTTCATTACACCATAATTAAGAAAACAGAGAATGCATATAAACTAATGGGCTGAGGAGCCAGCTGCTTATACAAAATTGGTGTTTTGTCCAAAAATCTTACTCTTAGACATGGACACACAATTAGGCAGAAATCTGGTGACATTATCTACAGTCACTTCATATTTAAAAAACTTCAAAATCCAGAGTAAGAAACTACTGTTTTACACTTTAACTCAAACCAATATTATCCCACATCTAGATAAGCTAAAATTTTACACACAGGGCACCTAAAGCCAGCTCTCTGTGATAAGCATTACATGTGAGCCACACATTAGTTTATAGGAGGCTCGAAGGTAAAAATTCTGAGCACTCAGACCCTCATCATCACCTAACACTATGCATTACTTCTTATTCCACAAAGGCATTAACTTAAAAAAAAAATGCCAGTCCAAATCACTATACTATTATACCTTATTGTCAATAGGAAATTCACCCTAAATCCAACATTTTAAAGAATTCTAAATAATATAATGCTGAATGGAGAGTCCAAGAAGCAAAGTATGCTTCAATTTTCTGACAGATGATCAGCTCAGAACTAGATTGATGCAAATGGTTGGAACTGCACAGGAAAATGCTTTCTGTATTATAACCATTTCATGGCTTGTGGGATAAATTCATTCTACAAGGCAAATATATTGACATCAGCTAGAAACATTCTCAAACATTCTCAAAAAGCATTCTCAAAATTTAACAACAGTTACGGTAGTATTGTAAAGATGTTAGTAGGATTATAAAAATACATATTTAAAAACACATGTTTGGAGTTCTTCCATTTCTTACCATCACTTTTTTTTAACCCAAAGATTACAGTAGTTGATAAGCTTGTTACATTGTGAAGATGGCTAAGATAATAATTGTGCCCTCCGTGCTTTCACCTGGGGCCTAAAATGAATTACCTCATTTTACTGACCAACATTAGAATTTTTTGACTTACTATACCTGTCTGCAATACCGTCTCAGGATCAACTGATGGAAGGAAGTTCAAATCTATTGATCTTGGAAAAAGTAACAAACACATTATTAAAATTTGTATTACAGTAGCACTAAAAACTTCTGATAAGGCTAGAACTACCTGATGGTGTTAAGAGACTAAGTTTTTTTCCTCACTTAGTAAAGTCCTCACTTTTTCAACTCATTGAATCAAAACACAAGTGGGGGTGCATGTAATCAGTTAAATGAGCATCCATCTACACACAGGCTCTTGTATTTTGTAGTCTACATTATAAATGTTTAGAATATCTTTGCACATTTCTAAATATTTAAGATGTATCATTTTTTCAGTATTTTTTGGAATTCAAATGCAATTTTATAATCCAAAAGCATTGATTTCAAAAAGTGAATCACACACCTCTCTCGCTCTTGTTGAGTTCCTTTATCACTTCCATTGTTAATTAGAGCAAGCTCATCCAGTAAAGATGTTGATTCTTTTGTGAACTTTTCAAATACCTAAATAAGAAGCAGATTTTAATTTAAGAAATAAAAATTTAAGGTAGCTGTATTGAAGGCATCAGTGCAAATTTATCCACTAGTTCCTTTAGTATACTTCAGTCTCTACACAGTGTAATTATTTCCCAACATTCAGACGGTAGAAAGGCAACAAAAGAAAATACAAAGTTTTGTGCAGAGAACACTTAAAAGCACTAAAATTCCTTAGGGAGATAGTAAATACTATACTGAATATAATGAATACTGAAAAAAATTCAGATTTCTGCCAAACCCCTAAGTTCTTATGAACATATTTATTTCACATCTTCATTTAAGCCTTTAATAATGTTAGAGAACCAAGGCATGTTACAAAATTACTGGACAGTATACTTGGGAGGATTAAAATAACCAATTTTGTGAAGATTCCAGCTTCTAATCACGATTAAAATGGACTATATTTGAACAAATAACTGAAACAAAAGACAAATGTATTATATTATATAGAAAAATTACATAGAATGAAATAGTCTCAGTTTCTTTGAAATCAGGGGCTTCTGATCTCAGATAATAAGGCCTGTACAGTCAAGACACTGTACTGTTCAGACAAGACACTGTACCTGACTGCTGAGGGTTGGTTTCGCTTTTTAACAGAACTGAGCACAATTGGGTGCCTTATGTGCTATGCACAGTAACTTCCAGGACTTTTTGGTGCTAATAAATTATTAATCAGTAGCTTGCCAATGAATCTTCCTTAACTTATCTAGAACTACTTAAAATTTCAGGGGAAAGCAGGTGCAGTTGCAACACACCTGGAGATCCTAGATGGAGACATGCATTTTAAGAATAGATTACACAGAAGGGAACACACTGTTTCCATGAAGATTAAATATTGTTTTGAAAATTCTATTTAAACAACTGGAAAACAAGTATCAATGAAGAAAAGATTAAGAACATTCTGGAGAACTAGGCACACCAACAGTTGCTTAAACAATTTGTGCTGATTAATAACTGAAGTTTGTAGTTACTCCTAGACATTTACTGCTTCTTGGTCTACTGGTAAACAGCACTGACAGAGGTTTTGGTGTAGGACAGCTTAAAACCTAGCTCCTAGTTTACAGGAACCAAGACCTAAGAGATAGCCCAGGAGGATCTGCAGAGTCCAAGTATTTTTCCTTATTTTGGTCTTCTACACCAGTCAAATGATTTCCCTTTACAGTGACTATACCATACACTTGGGCTCTTCTAGAGTGAGTGTTACTAAAAGAGCTTCATTAAGGAACTTGTTGGTTCAACAAATTCATTACATTAGCTTTATCATCCCTTGAGTAAATGCAGTGTTACTTATCACAAGGCTAATTCATGTAAATGAACTGCACTACCACATATACGACCATTTCCTACACGCTTTGTAGTTCCTACACAAATAAAAATTTCAGCGCTCAAATGAGACATTAAATAACCCTCAAACCCCAAAACACAGATAACTAACCAGCCTCTTATTCAACCAATCCATGTGATCATAGGTAAGAGTTCCTCCAAAATCTTCTGTTAGTTGGCATGGCTCTATATATCTCGTCAGCTTGTTAGCAGATACTAAAATAACCTGCAAAAATAACATAGATAACTTGTAGGTAATGCTTATATTTTCCTTAAGTATCTGAGAAGCATGTCCAGAGATACTGAGCAGATCTTTCCATGATTCAGATTTTACTACTAAATGTTTAAATGAAATATGGCTGTTTGCAGTTAATGCGCACCTAAACCAGACAGGCATTTCTGACATGTAGTGTGTATCTCACACATAAGCCTGTAAGAGAAGCATCTCTACCACCTTGTCTATTAACAATGGAAAAAGAAATGTGTTTCCTGGATATCTCTTTTCCTGCTGGGAACTGATGCTTTGTGATTAAGTCATGTACCACATGGTCTGTTTCTAGTGAATACAGTAGCAAGCTATCATACTGCAAAGCACTCTGTATTTTTACCATTCTCTGGCAATACTTTCAGTCCCAGAGGTGAGTTTGTGCCATAAAAGTTAAGTGCCTTCATTTACTGTGCAAATATGCTCAGCAAAAGTTGGATCAACCACACCTTTTCCATGAGTAGTCAAAAATTCAAATCTTAGCATGCTTAAAAGCCCAAGTCATTCACCCAGGAGACAAATTGAGCTCAACAGCTACATCAGGGAATACAGGAAAACACTGGTCCACTGCTTGGTAGAAAACTAAATTCTTCCTTTCATTTCTGCATTCTAGAGGTTCCTGAATGAGCCTTATTCATGTAAGCCTAAACCAAAAGTTGGCAGCACAGGTTGCTTTGATGCATGGTATGCTAAACCTGGAATAACTCCTGTGGTCTAAAAAACCCCAACTTCTCTATGGAAGCAGACATATTGGCAATATAGAACCAGAAAGAACAACAACAACAACAAAAAGAAAATTTCCATATCCCATCAAATCATTCACGTGTTCTTGCAGGGCACAAGAAAATGTGGAAAGAGCCTTCAATTCCAGATCCATTTTCCTGCAGATACTGAAACTAAAGAATTCAGAGTAGCGCCAAAGAAATGGTCTATTATTGCAGAGGAAAATCTTTCAGCAACATCCAAATATACTCTACGGTCCTGCACTCTTAATGCTACGTAGCTGCTGTAAATGGAATTGGCTAGTAGTTTCTTTAAGTAATGCCAGTAACCAGCCCAAATCCCAGAGGATTCTAGGTCCAGGAAGAAATAAAAATTTAAAAAAGCCTTCGTTCTTCCTTCTTTTGGCACACTTTAGGTAATTTTTAGCATTTATCTCTATGAGATCATTAAAAAAAAAAAAAAAAAGAGAAAAGAGAAAATTAATTTTGGTACAGGAACTAAAGGAAACAGGGCAGCTGGTTCTCATTAGTGAAATACAAGTTCTAAAAAGACCCAAATAGCATGATGAAATGGATGGACTGAATTGAGACCACTTATTTCAGATTTTTTAACTGAGATCCTTCAGGAAGGAGAGTGGGCAAGGGATAGCCCTTGTAAACTTGTACAACAGAGATGTTTTTCAAAATAAAAAAGTTCTGAAAGAGCAAAGCTTGCACAAAGAAATATTTCAGCCATATGAGAAAATAAACTGACAAAAAATAAACACCCTCAAAAGAGATTTGGTCAAAACCTGAATATTTTACATCTTATTAGAAATATTTTGAAAAATAAAAACTTCCACCTCATTGATAAGCCTTGTTGTAGCTTAAGGCATTACTCCCAAACCCATTCATTCTCTAGGTTTCTGATTTTAAAAACACTTCTTTCTTAAACTGTTCATTGACTGTTCAGTGGTCTAGCTGCTAAAATCCTGTCTGAACTTTGCAAAATATAAACAAACATTTGAATTTTTGACTAGGTTGTAGCAGAAATGAAGGTTCCCAAACAGAATTTAGCTCTTGCTCGAGACCTGGACTAGTGGCAATGCCAACCTAACATTCTCGATATGCTTTAAATTAGTAAATTAGCTTTGGTATTTTCTAGGTGTCAAAAGCGCGACTTGCCTCTCTGAAGCTTCAGAAATAATGTTTTAATCAGCTACTACAGATTAATAGTCCGTAAGTACACAGACCAAGAGCCAAAGAAGTAAAAAATGCTGAAAAAATGCAATGTGCACAGTGAGAAGACACTTCTCTACAGATATGAATTCTACTTCAAGTTCAGCAAACTTCTGCTGTCAGATTCCCAAAATGTTTCAAAATCCAACCACAGTAATTGTCTTTGACCTTTTGTGGAAAGCAATGTCAAACGACTACATCTGAAAAGAAGTTGTCTCTTATGAATTAGCATTCCACCTTTGCCTTTGAAATTCATCCTTCACAATATTACCACAGGTACAGATAAGGTAATTTACAGTTTTAAAGATAGAAATAACCCAATTTGCTTGCAACTGAAATGATCTTTTCTTTTCCTTTTTTCCCCCAATTCATTAGACTACACTGACAAGAAAAAAAAAAGCTTAATCAAAAGTAAAAGCCTTTGGACAGCAGATTATAGTTGGATGTAAAAATGAAGAGCTTAAATTTCCCAAGGGAGAACAAATAGATCTGGACAGATGGTAAAACAGAAAAAAAAAGGTATAAATTATTGAATCCTTTAATCTTTGCTTCCCTTCCCACTTGATCCACCCACTTCTGACAACAGGGACAGCTAAGAAGCTGGCAGTGGTACTAGGTTTCCAACATGTCCTGTTTGCTACTGACCACGGTCATGGAATCATCATCTGCACTCAGGTCTTTTTAGAACCTGGAAGAGTGGCAGCAGCTCTCACCCTTGCTCTTGTCAGTAAACTTGCTCTGTACAATACTGGCTTGCCAAAACATTGTGAAAGCCTTTAAAGAAATAACTCAGATCAGTGCTTTGGGAAAAGCGGGAGTGCTGTATTTTTTAATAAAATTAAAACAACCTTTTCAAGAACTGTCAAACAAAAGAAAAAAGACCAAGACAAAAACACGGACTGCAAAGTTTTGTGCCTTAACTGCAAAATTCTATTTCTCAGGAGTGAAAATACAGGATTTCGAGCCATGCAACACCTTTTGTAACAAAAAAATTTTAAGACTATTTGCGGTAAGCTGACCTCTCTCTATGTCATTTACTGTTTTCTGCAATTTTCATTAATCATCTACAAGGAGACAGAGGCAGACGTCAGGATGAGAGAGGAACTCTAGATATTCAATAGGACATGTAAAAGTGCCCCCAAAATGTTAAATACATCCATCTGAACTTACTTTTCGTTCTTGAGGGAATAAATGAAAAAGCTCTTTAATACAAATGTCACAGAGTCAACCCAGGAGCTACATGAAAACCAGATGGTGTAAAATTTTAGTAACAAGGAGCTTTTTTTTTAAGTGTGTAATGTCAGAGCAGCCACACTACTAAATCTGAAAAGGAGTAGTTACTTTCCAAAAGAGAACAATACACATGTCCCTCAAGAACACCAAATTTAAACAAGCATAATCTAAAATATGGTTTTCATTGCCACAGGACTGTAAAGCAAAGACTTCCTCTTCCTGAAGAGAATCCCATTTTTTGATGCTATATACTATTTCAATCCATTTTCTGAAACACTGTTTGATTAAACACTGAGTAGCATGGGGTGTTATTTGTTAATATGGAACATTAATCTAAAAAGAGATCATTTTCTTTGCCATTACACCAACAAACACAAGTTAAATATTCATCTGGCCAGTGCCACAGAAATCTGTCATACTAGAAACCCAAGGGCAGCTGGCAGAATGTAGATAAACACAAGACAAAGTGTCAGCTCCACTCCCAGGAACTGCTTCCGTCATTTGTGGTTTTACTCACTCACTCACCTTACCCTACAGGGCTCAAAATAATTAGCACACTATCATTTTTACATCCCAGAGAAGAGAAAATAGGCAAAGATTCTGGTATTTTTCAACACGCTCTTTTTTTGGACAGAATTCAGAACGTGACATAAATGCAGGCTTACATGCTCCAGCTCCACATAGACAATTCCCTGATTTGCCCAAGAACCACTGCCTCCCATGTTAAAACAGTAACGGAGACACGTGCTGATGAAAAGAGAAGATGCAGTTAAAAAAAACTATTTTAATTGGAACTCCTATATGCCTTTTTAGGAAAGTCCATGAATGCTACAAATTTTGGCGCCTCAGTCATAAAACACTGAACTGAAAATGGACAAAAATTAGGTACTTCCTACAAAGTGTTATTCATTCTTTATTGTGTGAAGCAATATTCCACTTATTGGCATCATTCTTAAAAGGTATATTAGAGACTTGAGATTTTCCAGAGCAGATGCTGCAGATAAATTATTGTAAGAAATTTCTGACACTATTTACTAGAGAGTTAGAGCTGTCAGCTGCTACCGTATAAGTGTGAAGCATTTAGAACTACTCTGACATCGGACTTTAGGATTATGAGGATCCTTTTGCTATACACTCCAATTAATTTCTTCAATTAATTCCTGGTAGTTTGCCACTTGGATTTTCCTTTCTCTTTTTCCTTTTTTTTTTTAAACACAACTTGATTTCTTATCTCCAAATCCTAAGTGAACTATTTCTTATCTCCAAATCCTAAGTGAACTTCTACCGTTTTACACCCTGATTTCCACAAGGATAAGAACAGTAAGCACATCCTCATCTTTCCTGCTCCCAACAAACTGATTTTCAAAGTACTAAACTAATATCTAAATCAGACTCACAGATTATTTTCCCTCTAAGTTCCTTAAATGAATAGCATGTGCAAAATCACTCCAGCATATAGGGGTTATTATTGCCAAATAGGCAATTTTGCATTGTGTACGGATTTGTACATTTATTCCATTTTTATGGTACATTTTTTCTTCCAGTTACTCTAGTTATCCTCATATGAAAAGCCCATGCTCAAATATAACACACTACATCTACTGTAAGAGTAATTTCACATCACTTTATAGAGTGTATTAATAAAAAAGCAAAAAGCAACACCTCCCAACTCTCTAAAACACAGCAATTTTTATATTCAAACCCTGTTCTTCAATCTTTTAAAACATTAACACTACTAAGTATTGCAGTGTAATATATGCAACATTTCAGCAGAAAGACAGCTTTGTAACAATTAAGACAACCCTCCTCTTATGAAGCATGGCACAGGACCAGATAAAACTACTTCAATTAACACATGAACTGGTTGCTAATAAGGAAGGAATAAAGTTACAGAGGAAAGTTCTGCTGGAGGACAAAAGGGAATTGTCCTGAGGCAGGTCCAAAACTAACACTAACCAGAATAAAGATACGAACTTTTACTCAGCTGAATCAGCCCGCCTCTTTGTACTTATCCACCCAGTACTGTTTGATCTCAGTTCCCACATTTACTTTCAGGGCTTTACAAATCATCATCACCACATCTCACTGAAGCAGATGATCTCTGCCTTTGAACAGAAAGGAGGATACTGTGATTAATGGCTTCATATGGTAATATTAAGCAATGTATTAAGAACAGATCAGGTAGCAGGAAATAGGAGGTAGATGTGATGCCCCAATAGAAATCAGAGTTACACAGCATTTACTTCAAATAAAATGCAATTACACCCAAGTGGATAAAAAGATTTCCTATTTTCATTTAAAATTTTAGTTCATAATTATTTCACTGGTGCAAAACTAGTCCTGGATTTTCCTAATAGTTACAGAAATCTAACACATGATCCAAAACACGAGTTGGGTGTTGTTTGTTTTTACTGCCAGTAATTCAAAATCATGCAGCTGTAGATTTGTGCAGGAGCTGAAGCCTTCCACAGCCTTATCAGTGTTCTGCACTCATAGCTGGAATAGAACTGTCTCTAACACAAATATTATTTGGAGCCCAGAGAAGATGGGTCATTTTTACTGAAACAGTTTTCCTGACTGCAACCAACAGAAAACAAAAGGTTTAGTTACATAATTCCAGTGGTCTATGCCAACAATGCCAACATGGTTACTGGGACAGAACATGTTTCATAAAATTACTAGTATTACTAAATTAAAGGATTATAACTTAATGACAGTTAGCTAAATCTTAAAGTGAAACAAAAAATCCTTTTATTATCATAGCTGTGTAAAACTACCCCTGCTTTGTTGATACATTTTCTATATGCTTTGAGCTTATTTGTCTAAAACTACATTCTTGCTGAGTCATGTTAAATAAAAACCCAAGAAGAATATTCTAGGACTATGTTCCAAACTAGCAACACCAGCATATATACGCTAACAACCACTATATAACATACTCTTATATCACAACTTCAAAGACTTCCTGGACTTATCCAAGTGCTTTATTTACAGGTGTGTAGATGGGAAAAGAGAGCCTAAATCACACAGCAGGAACTTGTAAAGAGGGGCTTTGCCTTTATTACTGCTGCTCTCTGGACTCTGATATTTACCTTATGTTGTGAAAGATCCGTGTGAAACTGAATATTGCAAACTTAAGTCACTTTCTAAACAGCAGCTGTTAAAAAATAGTTTTGAGTACAGATGGTTAGTTCAGAGGCTTTTTAAATTCTCATCTTGAGTGGGCACCACCACAGTCATGTATTTGGTTAAAGACCCCATGACTGGGCTGCATGCTACATGCCGGTTGTAGTTCAAACAGGATTAGTTTAAAAAATGAGTGGAAAGTTTGATGATACAATTTTCTAAAAAACAGGGAAAATTTAGGTTTCCATTCAGCTCCCAGACAACAATAATAATGGAACTGCTAACGTTAGCATGTATTCTCTTGTACACATGTTGGAGGTTGAGCGGTGTAGAATTTTTCCCCTTTCCTGGCACTAGGTTACTAATGGCTGGATACTTAAGGACTATTAACTCCTTTTATAAGAGACAGAGAGCTAGCTGGGCGTGGGGAGGGGAGGGCAGATGTGGTCATCAGAGAAGGCACTCGACCACCGGACCACCGGCAACGGGGGAGGCAGCAGGGGTGAACTGCGGATCTTCTCAGCTGCCAGCTGTGGGAAGATCTTGGATCGGTGCCGCTTTTCCTTTCCTTGGTGAGTGAGCTTTTCGTTTGGGAAAAAGGGCGCGTTCCTGGGGTGCACATCTCCCCACCTGTGCTAGCAGCTTCTACAGAAGGGGGCCAGTCGCCGCCGCCCCCCACGCTTCTCCCTGCCAGAGCGAATTGAGGAGTCCCCATCACCCTTTGTCGGCGAGCCTGTGTGATCCCATCTCTGCTGCCCCTGCTCCCTGCTCTGAGCTCCTGCCCCACGTCTGCTGCACGCCCGCCATTGCCNCTGTTGTTGTTGATTGTTTGCCTTGCTATAGATACTAGTAAAAAACTGTTGTTCCTTTTCCCTGTATCTTTGCCTGAAAGCCCTTGATTCCAAAGTTATAGTAATTCGGAGGGAAGGGGGCTCACATTTGTGGGTTCTAAGGGAGGTTTCCACCTTCCTTAGCAGACACCTGTCTTCAAACCAAGACAACACACTCTGCCTCACAACTCAGAACAGTGTCAGCTTGTATTTGGCAAGGGATCTATAACATGTTACTAATGTCAAAGAACTCAAAAACTGAGAGAAGATGCACACAATAGCAACAAGGTGTTTGCCAGAATGGTTACAGCTGATAGAGTGCCACCATACACGATATATCTCTACAGTCTATTAGAGAAATCCTGCAAAATTTCAGACTAAACACCATACAACAGTTTCTTCAAAACACTCCCAATATGTATCAAATAGCTTTATTTTCTTGCTAAGCAAAGAATTAAATGCCACACATTCTAAGTTAAGAGTATTAAATGAAGGAGGTCTCAGTAAAAAAGGAAAAAGTTAAGAACCACAGAGGTTTGTTAAGGTTATCCACAAAGCATCTGGAATAGAACTATTTTAAAGACACTTTAGTTGTCATCCAATTATACCAGTACTTCAGAAACAGTATTTTGACTGAAGTAGACAAAAGCTAAACATACCTCAAAGCCAAGTCTATCTTTCTCTTTCCAAAAGCAGAAATGTGTAACCTTCTTATCCCAGAATTCATCTGGCTTTACTACGCAAACAAGTGACACCTCAGCTGGAACAACATTCTGTAAAACAAATGCAAAAATAAGTAAAACATTCAAGATTAAATCTTCATTTACCACAGAACAGAATACCACTTAAAGAACTTAAAAATTGCAGACAGAAATTGAAGTAAGTCTACTTCATCTACATCACAGACTTGCTCCATCCTAATTTCTAACAGATTGCACTAGATTTCATAGCAAAATTGTGTCAGAACTGAAAAGAAAACACAACCTGTTTACTCCCAGTCCTAACTATTAGTCTATGCTGTGCTAGTACAGAAAAACAAATTTTGGCTAGACTTAACTTTATTTATGGTGTTTCATTAAAAAGAAAAAGAAATATTAAAAACAAAGCTTTCCACCAGTGTTACCTTCCATGTAGAAGGGAACTGCTCCTAGCTGGTGATGTTAGGAGCATATTTCTTCATTCTTTTTAACTAAAACTCCATTTTAGTAAAAGGTCTACAACTATTCTCAGCATATAAAGAATTTGTCTCTCACTTGAGTGAGGTGTATCATCTGCTTTTCAGAATTTCTTCCTGCACAGAACTCTGTCACAGAACGACGTTTTACTTTAGAAGACCTAAGTTACCTGTATCTCAAAAAGGAAACTACTGTCTCTACAATAACATAGCCTTTGGGTTCATATCCATAAAATGTATCAGTCAACTATGAATGTAGAAGTATTTATTTACCTGCAGCATTAACACAACTGTCTTTACCACGTTCCACTGAGATTTCCTGCCATCCACTATCACAGTGAATCCTCGAGCTTTACACTTCTCACTACAGGAAGAAAAACACTTAGCAAAACAAAATTCACTCTAACAAGTGTCATATCAAAACAACTTTGGATTTCAACCCTCCTGTAAAATACAACTACATAGCTTTTTGCCTTATGGAAACACTTGTCTTATAAACCTTAAGTTTACTCATTTATAAAATAACTTCTAATTTTAATGCTCCAGCATATTATTAGCTATTCTAAATTACAATTTTTCAGTAGCACTGGAGTACATCTCATAACACAAGTATCTTTGAACTGCAGCAACTCTGAAAAGGTCTCATAACCATTAACTTCACAAAATCCTCAGAAAAGAGAACAATTTACACTGCCACAAGGAAGACAAAGGGATGTCAGTTTTCACAAAATTATTTCTGAACTGGCACAGATTTGAGGATACAGCTACATATCACTTAGTGCATATCCAAACAGGAAACCATCTAAACATGCTTAAATTTCTATCCTGAACAAGTAAACCACGAATTGCATTGAACAAAAAGCCTCTACAGGACACAGGCTTTGCATACAGATCTATAAGAAAGACTATTTTAGACTGATACCACCTCTTTTTCTTCTAATAAGGTTTGAGTCTGTGTATACCCAAAAAAACCAACAAAAAAAAGCCCCCAAAATCGAACATACACCCCAAAAAAACTCACAAAAACTTGCTGAAAACAATTAGCTGCAAAGTTGAAAGTTCAAAGGTACTTCTGCTCAAACAAAAAATGGCAGAAAATAGTACAAACTTTCCTCACTCTCTGTATTTCCACAAACCTCTCCAGCTCATTTCAAACTGAAGCTGGCATCAAGGTGCTCGCAAGAACAGCTGGACAACGTTCAGTGGTGGCTGCTCACCAACAGCTGGGAAGTGTTAGATTCTCACGACCAGCACAGGAGCATCCAGAAGAGGACTTGGAAGTGAGCCTATGTTTTAACATTAGTTACCACACTAGATATCATGTATCAGGTCGAAATTTTTGTGTTGGCAAAGTTATAAGTAAATAAAGTCTATGACATTTACATAAGGTAGGAAAGCATTATGTAATCTTTCCTAAATCTGCAATTACAAAACAAAGCTGTTTCTGTGATCTCCTTAGCTTCAGGAAAAAAAAAAAGAAAAAAAAAAAGGCATGTAACAGTAACCATTATGTTTCACAACAAGAAATTAACTGTTATTTATTTCATGTTTAAGCTGAGCTTCATGAGGTATGGGTGGAAGACAAATTCATCTTGGATTTAGGAAAAAAAAGGGAGGGGGGTGGGGGATGAAAAGGCACTTTGCTAGTCTGTTTAGGAAAAAATAATTACAAAGTTAGCTGCCAGTCCATGAATGCTTTTGGTTTTAAGGAACCTCTAAGATCACACACATGATATCCCTGGAAGCAGTCCCGACATTCAGGCTTTATGAGTACCATGTCTAATCAAAATCAACTCAAAAGGCACACTACTACCACTTTTAAGAACAAGGTGAAGAGTGTTACTATGGCACCTTGAGACATCCTTAGGCTCACTGGAATCTAGCAGTATCAGCATCTGCTCCTCTACTACTAAACCTGTTAGAAACCCCAAAACCCAACAAAACACACAACCAATCAAATTCAGAAGTGACCTACCACTTCTAAAAAGTTTAGCCAATGCAAATGCTTGTATGAAAGCTAAAAGAAAAAAAGCTTGGTGATTTGAGCCACAATAAAGAGAATACAACCAAGGAAGTAAACTTCAGTATGAACAGACAACAGCATAACATTGCCACTTTTATTCTTCTTCAGTTCTGAACAGACCTCTTCAGAATCTGAGAATTTTAAATTCCATCAAAGAAGAGCATAACAGTAGACTTAAACACTAGGAATAAGTTGTCTGAAATTTTAGGATGGCTTTACACACATATGCCAACTAAAGACTTTTAAGTGGTTATGTCTCTCAAATTTTGGACACAACCATCCATCAACACTAGACTGCAGATCTCAAACCAGTTGTAGTTACATCCTATACCATGCACAACTGAATTCAAAGTTAAAAATATTAGGTTACTTTACACACAGAACTTGGGGAAAAAAAGTAATATTATGTTGTTTGGACAGCTATCTGGGTTTGGGACAACATCCCTCCCCTCAGCCCTCTCTTTCCAAAACCCTGTTCAGCAAACCTTTCCAGAACAAAAAAGAGAAGCGCTTAGGCACAAAGTTTGCATTTCCCACTGAAAAACATCATGCAAACCAAAACGAGAATGATTTTTCCATACTGCCACCATGGAAGAGAGGTCATTTTTTCCACAACTGACAAAGAGAACATTAAATGTGGGAACACTGACTTCACTTTCAAACAGATTTCCCAGTTTCTACTGAGTACAAAGAGCACTTTAGTTGAGCTTTTAGACAGTTATTGTTACACTAATATATGTAAAGACATACATCAAGATGAGACTGTGGAATAATTAATGCTTACTAGAACAAGAATGCCTGCATCTGTTCCATAAATACTGCCAAGTCCTTAAGTCAATGACATGACTTGTGTGGATGACCATTTGGCATTTCATCACTTCACAAAAGGCAACAAGCTGTTTGAAAAATCCTAAAACTTACACAACTAAAATGTCATGCAGTATAATCACATACTTACTGATGTTTTTACTTCAAAGTAATTTGAATTTATTCTTTGCTTCTCTCTCATGAATCCAAACTTTTTAAAGCCTTATCTACCAAAAAAACCCAGCATTGGATCTTTAACTGTGTTTTAGAAACATTTATAGATTACAATATCCCAGGTACACTGGATATCTTTAGTTATGGAATTGTTGCTCTGTTTCCAGAAGAGAAATTAAAAAAGATACAAAAGCAAGCATTTATCTGAGAGGTTTCTTTTCTTTATAAAGCAGTGGCATAACAGAAAAATAAAAATTGTGATAAAGATCAATCTCTGGATCTTAAGAAAACAGAAATGCAGGTAACTGAGCCACTACCAAAAGCTGTCACTATAAGCTTGCAGCGACATATGCACAGAATTTCAACAACAGTGATTTTACAGCAAGCTATGGATGACAGGATACTCAAGTTGTCATTCAGCACATTTAAGCAGTACCTTAACTTTAAACGCATAAGTTGCCCGCTAACTTCAGTACACTGTGTATTTTTAAAATTAGTGCACACTGAAGTCCTACAAGCTACAAAGTTTAGACATGTAGCACAGAAAAGGGAGGCAATGGGCAATGCTGCCTTTGCAAGCTCCGGAGTTCAGTTGGAATAGCTCATTAATTTACTTAGCAATTTAAGTGCATTGTCATTAAAAAAAAATTTTGAAAAAAGCTATCCCAAGAAAGCAGGGAGGAAATACAGGATTAAAAAAACAAATAAAAAAATAAAATAAAAGGACAAGCCTTAGTACATATCCCTTAGATTATTAGGATATGCGTTTCTAATTCAGTCAGTATCACACTCTAAACAAATATTTATGTAAAATTAATTTGGTATGGAAGAGCAAATAAAATTAAAAACAATAGGAAGATCTCTCCTACAATTGGGGAAAAACAAAACACCAGCTCTGAACAGAATGCCTTCCAAATCACCTTGGTATACTTAGAAGATAGTCTAGTGTGACACTCAGCTCATCCATACTCGTCTGTTCAAGGCATAATGGAATTGTCAGAATGAGGCCACTTCTTCTGTCCTTCCCGCCTGTTTCCAAAAGAAAAAGTAATTACAAAGTTAATGTGATGACATTTAAGTAGAAGAAATACTTTGCAGTTAAGTGGTCTCAAACTTCATCATAAAGGCAATCTTTAAAGGTGCTGTGAAAATCTCCAATGACATTTCACCTCTCAGTTTTGAAGGTTCATTCAGCACATGGATATTTAAAACATCACCAGGGCATCAGAGCACAGCCCACATCCACAGCTATCACAATTTTTCATCTAATACTTTCAATATAAGCAACTCCAATCAAGTGTTCCAGAAGCATTATTTTTGTGTTTCTATATTGTATTATTAAAAAGCATCTCCTAGATCTTCTACACTACCAGCCTACAAGAAACCCAGTCAGCTCCTAAGCTGAGCATGCACCCAGCAGCTCCAAGGGGAACTCCTAGAAACACTGACTACTAAAGGAGGATCTTGTACCATACAGGCTGCCCATGGCATGTACTCCAAATTGGCAGTTCATACAAACACAGAACAATTTCTAGACCTACTTACAAACAGTAACAGTCACCTCACAGTTAAGATAAATATTGCAACAGCTTGCCTTAACCTTCATATGCATTTTCAAACCTTTTTGGTAAAAGTTATACAAACTATAGTGGATTTTAATATATTATCTATTCTGTTAAGGAAGAAACACAACCACAACACACCTTAGAAGATATAGGAGTCAATTACTAAAGAATCTTCTCCATATTTTAGAAAAACTGTACAAAGACAGCTATAATCATGGATTTATATGGGTGAAAATGAAGAAAGTAAATTTATGTATCTGAGAAAGAACATCTTTATTCTCAAATTGTGTTATTCACACGGCTAAAGCAATTAAATCATGCTTTTGTTTCATAAAGTTCTTCAGTAGAAGTGAAGTTCCATCTAATCAGTAAGAACAACTTTTTACAGAATTGTAACAGCTGTGCAGAAATAAGAAAAGTGCATGAGCACTGTAATGCTTGCATACTCATACACATATGTTGACATAATTTGATAAGAATTCTCCCCATCCATGAGGTGCAGGCAAGATAATGAACAAACACTGTTTACACAGCATATGTTGGAATCTTAATTGCAACAGCTTTTTTCTCCTTGTTTCCAAAGCTGTGCAAACTCTCTAAATCTGGAGTTTTAAAGATCCACTGATACATAGATATTTTCCCCATTTTCATAAAGGACCTACTGCTTTCAGTGGTTCACTGCAGTAGTTGTGCTCCCCTCCCTTCCTCTTTTTTTGGAGAGAATTGTTGCTGGAAAACAGCAACATGCTTTTTAATAACTCTATTTCTAAACTGAAGAATTGATGAGTGGCGCTGTATGAGAAAGGACAAATGGACAGATGCTTCCTGCAGAAACAATCTAAAGGAACAATCTAAAGGAACAGTTATTTACAGACTGTCCACCCTTCTGTTTCTGAATGGCAAAAAGCCTGAAAATTGGAGTGAGGAACGAGAAAAAAAGGAAAAATACTTGGATTTAAACAGCATCTGCTGAACTGACTAAACAAAACACAATCCAAATCCCAGAAATATAATCTCTTGACATTTCTCAGAAAGACCACAATTACCTAAATTATTATTTCATGACAAGTCATCTTGTGTAACAACTGACAGGTTTTTTCCCCACTTTGTAAACACTGCTAAGGAAAGCAACTGAGAGCATCACAAAAGAAAAAGAAAAAGCAGCAATTTTTTAGTCCATTTTGCACCAAAGTGGTTGTTCAAGGCTTTTGGTTGACTTAGGACCTTGCCTTTTCTTCTGTGCTATGTGTAATGACCTATCAACATGAAAGCCACACAGCCATGGATTTCCGATAGAAACCGTTGTTTTGCTTCCAGAAAAATACAGGATCAACATTATTTGTACCAATTTAACTCAAAAATGACAAGAGACTTCAGCATATAAACACTGCAAAACACTTTCCCAAAATATTATTTTTCTGAGTATATGTTTTTAATTATTAATACATTTTTATTTATAAAACTATATGGACTAAAATTGATATAAAGAGACATGATGAACTGATTTGTGTCTGTCAAGTTCCTTTACTTACACTGAAAAACACTAAAACAACCTGCTCCATCAAGCTTTACCATTCATTAAATTAAGCACCCATTAATACTAATCAATTCCAAAAAGATCAAACCTACTTAGAAATACATAGGTCCAAAAAGGTTCCTAGCATTTAAAATGCCACTCAGCAAATTACTTTCCACTAAGAACGTCTGTATTTCAAAATGGATCAGGCAGCTTTAATGGCAATTTGAAAATGCTCTCTAGTTAATGAGAATATCCCCTTGCAATATAATGCTGAATAACCAACTTACTACACATCTGCTGTTATGTGAGCATGGAAGAAACTCCCCACTGTGCCAGGTTTTAATGTGAGTTGAGTTTCAGGGGTTTGATTGTTTTGAAACAGGAATGGTAAGTTTCCTACCTACACTAGGATCAGACAAACACCAAGAACTAACACAGCTATCTATGACAGCAGTGAAATCAGCAAGAGAATGTCATTCACCATTTGAAGAATTTTCTTTTTTCTGGCATAGGGAGGAGAAAAAGTTACCTTCAACATAAGATTCAAGAAGTTTTAATAAATACAATGGTAATTACAGCCTTCCCTGAATTAACTACTTGGCAATAATCAAACTGTTGCAATGCATGGCCAATTCTGCTTCCACGTGTTTCTATGTTGGAGAAAAGACAGGTGAAAAGGAAGGAAAAATTTTCCATAGAAAATCTTGAAAATATTCACTGTGTATTTCTAAAACCAAAACCAAAAAAACTCAAACCAGCAAGGATTATTTTTTGATGTCTGCTAAATCATCATTCTCTTACATACAGACTGAAAGTTCTTAACAACTTTGCAGGTTGAACTACAGCCTACAGCAAAATCAAGTCCTAACCACCAAAACCAATAGCTCAGCTACTAGATAAAAAGTTCCAGAGATTCTTTTGAGCTGTGACAAAGCACTAACCAACAACATATTTTTGCTAAATACATCCAGCAAATAAAAATAACCAACTTAAATATCCCATCCAAATTATGCAGGGAGGAACCAGTTGAGGAAAACTAAAATCGTACCTGAAAGAAAAGCCAGTTTTTTCTTCAGAATGGGTAATATTACTGATGCTTCCATTCTACTTCAGATAATTTTCGCAGCTCTAAAACACAAGAGATTGAAGTTGTCAGGCATGGGAAATCAATTACAGTGTTTCACAGTGTTACACTTTCATACTCTTCCGAAGGAAGCACAGAACACTGTAACCGAAATCCAAAATACTGTAAAAACTTAGGAAAAAACATCATCTTAGGTATTTATCCATGCAAATATTTAACTGAAGATTTCTTTCCCCTGATTGGGGGTGGCAAACAAACAGTCCAACCACAAAAACCAAAGCAGAATCTCAGCCAAGGACAATAAGGTAATTTATATAAAATCCCATTTCCCAACCCTATTAAACTACAATTAATTTACAGGTAGGTCATCTGTTTGCTCATTCAGATGCAAAATAAGTGCAAATAAGACTGCAGTTTTGCAGTTTGTCTCATATTATCAAGGATATAATAATTATCTAAATACATTATGCTACATTTATGTCAGGACACTGCCATTACCCAGCCATTAGCAGGGCTTCAATTGAAGAAAAACATCCAAAAGCCTGAATAAATATGTCTAACCTATAACTGGAAATGCTTCTGCTCCTTTTGCCTCCTCCTTACCCTCATGCAATTTTTATTGCACTGTGAACTGTGATGAAGCTTTTGAGTTCCATTGACAAATCCATAGGATGCCTGAACTGCAACCTCCTCCTCCAGCCTACACAAAGTAGCAACTGGCATCTGCTTGTAACTTTCTGAGGTCATACTTCCACAAATCAAACCATATCATTAAAAAACCTAATTCTGCATGGAAACACACAATTCAACGTATCTACCAGTGTCCAGTCAAAATAAAAACAGGTAATTTTTTTTTTTCTCCATTCCAGGCAAAGGACTTCAGACTACCTGGAATTCTCCATCTGGATACTTCAGAATGCACATAAAGAGAACTTTTTTTCTGGGCATGGGGGAAGTTAACTGAATAAAAACTGTAAATGATCTAGGAAAAAAAAACAAAACAAAAAACAACAAACGCAGAGAAATCCAAATACCCCGAGGTAAAATAGTCATTCCTTTTCATATTAACACAATGTGCTTCAATAGCAATCAAAAAAAAGAATTATCATAGTATGCTAAAAAAAAATTTCAACAGCTTTTTACTGTCTCTTCCTGTTCCAATGTGTAACAATGTTAATTCCCATCTCCTATCCCAAAATCTCCATATTTAAGTGTAATTTTTGCTAATTATGGAAAATTCACGCTTCACATATTACAGAAGGATACAAACAACTTTCAGTTTTCTCAGGAAACTGAGTCCCATGACAGCCTGCACTTTGAGCAATTACTCATAAAAGCATCCTATTAAAGCTTCCTGTATGCTTTAGACAAAAATGTGTAGTTATTTGTTGCAGAATTTGAAAATTTGAGAATTACTCAGGCAGCCGTTTTTGTCTCCCAAACCACTCTGTGTAAGCTATTTAACTGTGGCAGTTCTCTTTATTTTCTTTTTTTCAAGATGTGGAACACATACCTGAATGATTTTTCCCCCTCCTCCCCTAAGATAGATTTCAAAATTATTACAAATGCCACTTTATTATATTCAATGAATGAAGTTCAAACTTACACACACTTCATTATCTTTGTACTTTCACACAGGAACAAAAGTCTGCATCAACTTACTGACTCCAGGGAACATGTTTCTCTGCTGTTCTGAAAAGACCTATTTATTTAATATGAAAGCATCGCTTGGCTTTCTGCCACAGCAGTGGCACTGTCCATAGATCAAAATAGTTCTTTTATTCAGTATTTCCTGGAACCAAAGGAAGCATTCTGTTCAGAGTGGAGAGAGGTGAGTCAGACCAATTAGAACAACTGCTGATAATTCCAAAAACCTAGCCTTTGTTCCAGAAACTCCTCAAGTTTACAATTACCTCTCTTATCCAAGAGCTTTGATAGGCTTCATCTAGAAGAAAACTCTCACCAGAGCAGGTTATTAGAGCATACCAGAAAAAAAATCATAATGTTTAAAAAACAGAGTTAGCATCTTTCTCCATTTTGACATCCAGAGAATATCAGGATGAATTAAACTAAATGGCTTTTTTTTTAAACATTGCAAAGTGAAACAATTTCAAGACAGCTGGCTACTTTCCAATGGGAGCTACTAAAGGTGTTTTGAAAAGGTACACTGCTTAAAGGCATATGTAAGTGTATTTAGACCTACAAAATATATGTAAAGTCTTCAATTTGTTGGAGGAAGACAAAATGACAGGCTCTTAAAATTGTCCATCAAGCTCTCAATTTAGCATCAGGAAAGAATGATTTGTTGCTTGATATTGTATCACTATTTAGCTGAAAGAAACAGATGCAGTGTCTATTTATCAATAAAAAACCCATTTGGATTCATTAAATACAGACAATCTAAAGAAGAAAAATGAGAGCACTGAAGAGAACAAATTTCACGTGAGGAAAGTCAAATGCTTCAGGAAGCTGAATTTTGTCACTTTCAAATCAAAAGACATAACTTTCATATACTGAAATGTTACAGATATGAAACAGATCAAAGAGGTTAAATTTGTTTGTTGAATTTCAGAAACAATCCAGAGTGCTGTATGCCCACATGCAATCTACTTTGCCATAACACCATAAAATACCATATACCAAACTGTAAAACCTGGGAGTTCTTTTATTTAACATGTTGCCTGGACACATCCAATACACATTGAAAAACCTCCCTGAACTCATTTAGAATGACATAGGCTTTCAGGTTATTAAATCAATATAGCAATGTCGGTCTCCAACAATGTATTTATTCTTTTGAAGATTTCCACAGGAAGGTGGCAACAGTAAATTCATATCATATTTGTATTTAAAACCAAAGTATTTCAAGGGCATTCTAGTGAAATAGAAAACTCTTCCAATCCCCTTGACAAGCAGAAACTAATACTATTTGTGGAGAAAATTCTCTTGCTTACAAACTCAGAAGAAATATATATACATTAAGGAGAGGATGAGAAGTTGGGGAAATAGTAAACAAATAGTTTAAAAAAATCACCGAACAGGTAAAAACACAAACAGTATTTCAGGTTGCACTCCAATGTGAAATCAAATCACAACTTGGTAGGCTGCATCCTCTATCACTTCTAGATTCTGGAATGACTGTAAATTACATTGTTTCACTCCACACATCTAAAATTTCAGAAGTTCTTCCAAAAACAAAAAACAAACAAAAACAAGCAACCTCCCCCCAAACAAACAAACACACAAAAAAACCCAACCAAAAAAACCCAACCAAAACCCAGCCAAAAATTAAAAAAAACCTCTCACACAGTAAGTACTATGTGTAATTCATCAAGGTGAATTTATCAAAATTTCTGATGAATGGAAAAATATCACCTGCATAAATGCGCTATGACATTTTCAGTGTCATAGAATTAAAAAAAAAAATCAAATAAGAACCAATGTGCAGACACAGTTTAAAACCATTGTAAAAATCTATTAAAGACAGGGGAAAGAGGGACAAGTTGACTAGACACCTGGAAGTAAGATATCAGAGAGAAGCTGTCCTGAAAGTAACAGGTGTTTTCTTTCTAAGCAACCCAGTGGAAATCACTGGTCAAAAACATTAACAATCAAAACAAATTCAGGCTCAATGAGAATGAATATTAACACGTTTATTCATATTCGTTAGAGCTGAAACCTTTAGTAGTCTCAGCACATGGTGCAAGGTCTTGAAATGGGTCAGTCTGCACATGAGCATCTGTTGCAAGTTTCAAAGAACGAGTACTTTCTTCATTCCTTTAGCATGTATCACACAAGAGCATGTAGCTGGTCTGTTAAGCACAGGACTAAAAGTACAAAAAAAATAAATCTGGTTTCTATTCCCTCTTCTGCTATGAAATATACATATGGCTTTCAGCAAGTCATTTATCCTTTTTAGTCTTCATTCAGTTCCTCCATCTAATTCTCTTTTTACAAGAGTATTGTGATGTTTAATTCATTAATGTTTTTGAAGACTTGAGAGATTAGAAGGAGCTCCACAAATCTGCCTATAAATAACCAAGGAGCAGATGGGCAGCTGCATTCAAAACTGTAGCAGCTTGCACGTCCAGGCAGAAACAATAGCGCAAATAACAATAGGCATTCTGAAGTACCAAAGAAAAAAGCCTCAAATCATATAGAATGAAAACACTTTTTCTTTTAGATCAACTTTTGAATTACAGACCTTCAAAATTAACATCTTCATTTTCTGAAGCCAGCATGCAGGCTTTTTCAGATGCTAACTTCAACCCACAAAGCATTACCCCTCTTTTTCCCTGAATCAGCTTAAAACAAGTTCATCTGTTCCACAAAGAAATCAAATCCACGTGTAAAAGACAGGGAGAAAGCTGAGTATCTCAATTATCTATGTAGATTATTATTTCACCTTCCTTTAAAGCTACATTAAAGGATGTCATCTCTCCCATAGCAAAGTTGTACAAAGAGAGAACACAAACTAAGGTGTCTCCAGGGCTGATGCCCCAGGGTAATTTGAGAAGCACAAGCCTGCCCCAAAAATAGAGAAAGGCTGTAAATATTCATTAGTTACTGCTGTCTTAAATTAAGAAGCACCTGGAACTCAGCTACTCAGCTGGACAGTTTCAAAATAACAATAAAATATGATAGATGAACATCAGCTTACATAGGCAAATGCAATGTTTGGTTTTTACTCTTTAAGGTATTATGAGCAGCACTAATAAATATTTAACATTAGAGCCCTTGGGAGAAGAGGTAACTCCAGATATTTAAGGAAGATCAAATCAAATTTTTTGCTTTTTCAACAACTTTTGTATTTTTAATTTTTTTACTATTTGTAAAAACTATCCAGAAAAAACCCACAGAAGTTTTATACTATGTCTGAAGCTGCAAACAACAGAAACATTCCTGATCTTTCGTAACCTGCTAATTCACACTATAGAAGTCATAAAATACAAAACACAGACTGAGTAATTTCATAAGTATGTAAGCTTCTCTAATTTTAAAGCAAGATGCAACCATACAATGTCACTTCCATTACACATGCACTGTTAGTACCCTAACTCAGCAACTTGCCATGGCAGTTCAATGGACAGACTGAAAATGTGCTCTGATTGGGGTTAAAGCTGAGGTTAACAGCATGCTAGGCCATGATCCAAAAGCATATTGTCGCAGCCACAACAAATCTAAGCTTGGAAAAATTCAAATTCCACTCCATTTTCACCTGAAGGTTCAAATCTTGTCTTCTCACGAAAGCTAATAATAGAATTTGGAAGAACTGTCTGTTAACTACTTCCTTTATTTAACCCATCTTCCATATTAATTTCCCACCCTTTTTCCATCCCTCAACATTCTGTGAGCAGCGAAATAAAAAGCTGAGCAACAGAAGGAAGGGATGAGCAATATAAAGAATAGCAAACCAGCAAATGGAGAACAGGTGAGTAAGAGGTTATGCCATCTGAGAAGAAAAAGACGCTGTGTGCCGGAGTTCTAACTTTGATCACAGTAACTATTCATTTCACAGAGGGCAGAGCTCTTCCTCAGACTTCAAGCAAAAAAAGAAGAAAAAGAAAAAAAGAAGGAAGAGCACGAAGCACAGAAACAATATAACTAGGGAAGCACAATAACACCTGCATGTACAAGCTGTGAAACACAATACCACCACCTCAATCTTTCCATACAACAAGGTCAGCCACAGGATGCTGCACAGCAATGAGACACTCCCAGCGAACAGCACTCCTTGGACTCACCGGTCATGTTCAGAGAGAAAACTTGCCCAACCCAAAGGAACACATGCAGACATTCATAACAATGCTACAACATGAGACATCAAAGACGACAGCTTGCTACCCTTTCCAGCCTCAGTCCAAGCCAAATGCATGGTCAATTTAAGTTGTAGCAGTTTTCAGGCCTCTTTAATCTGCAATAGCAGAGAAAATAAGCCACAGGTTTTGGATGCATCTCCGCATTCCCTTTTCTGCCACATTTTTACAGTGAGAGACGCCATTTACCTTCCTGCAGAACCCCACAGCTTCCCCTTGCAGGATGTCACCACCAGCAACAGAAGACCCATCTACCTCATACCCTCCGTTCCCTTGCAACAGGCAGCCAGAACAGCAGAAGTTACAGTCATCTGGCATAGTCTCAGCTCTCTTAACACTATCAAGTGACTACAGAATACATAAAATGATGTAGCAACGTTGAGAGGCTGCTTCTTCTGCCACTTTCTACATAGCAATAGTCAATTGAAATGCTATGTTCAAAGCATAGCTGAGACATCTTCTCTTCCTCATCGCACTTCCCTAAAACTCATTAGAATAAAATTCTCATTTGTAGGTCTTAAAATTTTCCTTAGTCACAAGTCACATGCAAATAGTACAGAATCACACGGGTTGCAAATTTTCCCACAGAAATACTTTTTGAATCACAGATTAGGGGGAAGGAAAATAATCAACACATAGTAAAATAACTCTCCTAGCTCCCTCTTCTTAAAAAAAACCAACAAACCAACAAATAAACAAAAAAACCAAAAAAAAACCCAACAAACAAAACAAACAAAACAAAACCAAAACCAACATATAAGCCCCAAGTGCTTGGAAAAATGAACACCTTATCCTCAATTCTTCAAGGAATTGTCCAAAACCAGTTTGTGAGGAAAGATCACAAAGCTCCTATGCCTTCAGCACTTCATAAAATGAACTATGACAATGGGAGGAATGATATTGGACAATCCAGGCAATTAGCAGCCAAGTCAAAAGACAAAGTCAAAAGATAAACAGCTGCACTGATGAGTGCAACTGCTCGCAGTCCAGAATAAATGAAAAACACTTTCCTCTGGGGTGCAAGATTAGAACTTCTTGTTCTTTTTACAACACTTACACAAGAAAACAATCTACCAATTCATAACAATACACATATTTGGCATTGGTTACAAGTGCATGTGGCTCAAGGCCTCAGGAATCACTTCCCAGATCAGTATAGTGATGCTCCATGGAGTGGAAGCAAAAAGAAATGTCCCACTACACCAAAAGGCATCTTGAGTAGCAGGGATAAAAGGGAAAGGTACTGTTTGAAAGGGTAAGTCAGGTAGGGTGTGCAGACAAAAGTGTAGCAGACACAAAAGCAGTCATCCTTTTGGAGAGGAGAAAACCGACCAAAACAAGAAGGGGCTAACAAAAAGACTATTTACAAATCCCTAAAATTCTGAGTTTGATACCTGACCAAAAAGTTCCCAGCTCAAGAGTAAGATTTTGTGTGGACCTTGAAACACCCTGAACAAAAAAAATTGGTTGTGTGTTCCCCTGTCCTCACTGTACAATACACAAGGTAGCCATGAAGAAGGTAATAATAAAAATCCCTTCAATAAGAAATACATAACTTGAAAATTTTGCTAATGTTAACCAAACATGAAAGTACAAGAGATTGACATATACCAGATCTGGTAAATAAATACCTTGTTCACATATTTCAGAAATCCATGAATTCACTGCTCCACAAAGTAAAAATAATTATCTAATCTGTCCTTGAATTGGTGGATGCAGGAGAAATAAATCTTTCCTTAACCTTAATGGATGTCTTCAGTTTTTATACTCAGATTAAAAATTCTGAACATTTCAACTGCAAATCACAAATTAAATCAGACACAGAAACCACCTGCAGTAATCACAGCACCTCTCCCTCTCTCCTACCCCCTCAAAATAAAACATGTAGCCTTCCACTACCAATAAGTAAATAAATAGTCACATGCTTCAGAGAACATAAAATCAAGCTCTCTAAGCTGCTCCCAGGAGCATCCTGCATAGATGCAACACTCATACATTTTCCAATTATACTATTTTCTAGGGTCAAGTGAGAATGCAAAATGAAAGTTAGCAAACAAAATACCAGCAGAGAGAAAACAGACCACGTGCATTGAGGGTAAACTAATTAGAGAGAAAACATCACTTTTGCCAACACCAAAACGTAGATAACCCTTGGCAAATTTCCTCTATGCATTATGTGTCCATCCTGATCCTTTGTCTCAAGAATGGGCATTTACTTTCTCAGGTTCAGCCAGAGATATCATTTAGTGACCACAACATCAAGTTAACATCAAATCTCTTTATCTTATTCTTCGAATACATTTTTTTTTGTCCTTACTTGGTCTGGTCAACACTTATCTTTCATAATACCTCACTAAGAACACATCTCAAATACAACTCTGCCAACAACACAGGAATTTATCTTGGCTCTGAATATTCATGTGCCTACTACATCTCTCTCCCTTGAATCATTGTTTCTGCAAAGCCCTAAGTCATACCTTCATCTCCTCTTAACTATTGTAATTTCGTTCTTAATGGGTTCTTTATGTCCCAGCATTCCAAACTTCAGCTTGTCCAAAATGCAGCAGTTCATCTTCTCACCTGGAAACAGGAAAACAACACTCCAGATTGATTTTCACTTGCTTCCTTGTTGAGTTTAGCATCTGCTGTAAGGTTATCCTCACTTCAAAAATCTCTCACTCTCATTTAGTCTGAGAAGCAAAAAGCTTTGCCAACACATTTTTCTACTTGCTCAATCAAGGTTCTCAAGTCTCTCGTTTATCTTCCAGCACAAGCTTATCAACACCATCAGAGCAGCAACAATTACCTCAATGCTATTAAAACTTCTTTCCTTACTCTTACCCACTACCACAGAACCCTCTTAAAATTAGGATTCACTTATCTCCAGTCTTATGCTTAAACACCCTCCAATACATTCACAGATACTCCACTCCTTGTGAGACACTACCACTGCATGAGACACAGTAACACGAGCTGCACTGTGGGCTGCACGGCCAAACTGCGTAACATAACTTTCATATCAGCTTTGCTTATGTTATAGCGCCTTTTAAAGATCTTTTTAAAAGCCAAAAAATGAAAACAAAGTAAAGCAGATGAGTTAACGAAGGCATAAGTTAAAGTCTAAGTAAATTTCTACAAAACCAACTGCAAAGATACTGTTCAATGCAGTATATTCACCAGTATCAAAGCTTCACAAGAACCAAATATAATGCATGAAAATGATAAAGATTTATTTCTGGAAGAAACCTATCTTACTTACCATTGGTACTGGAGTGCAACACTGTCTGCAAGGGTAACAAGTCTGAGCTCCAGATCCCGGATTCTGCAAATTCAAATGAAGAAGTATTTGACCATATTTTTTGATTTTCCTACTCAATCTAAAACTATATTTCCTTGGAGGTTGAAAACAAGGGTACTTACAGAGCTACATGGTAGGGGAGTAAACATTTCCATTGTATATTCACAAATACTAGTAAGCTACTAGGCATTTGAGTTTAGTGGGACAGCAGGAATCCCATACTTTCTACCAAAACATATGGTAGACATCAACATTGTTTATAGTTAGCAGGCAATGCTCCTGAGGCAGCACCGGAAGCAGCGGGAAAGTAACAAGAACCAGAATCCCTGTAGTATGCTTTTAATCAGAGGTAACCTACACAGAGTTTTAGGCTGAATTGGAAATACAACAGTGGTAGTAGTTTTTTTGTGAAAAGGAAGAAGGTACTCCTACACAGTTACTCACTGCTATAAAATTTAAAAAGGCAAATTATAACTTAAATAAAAAAATATAGCCCCTATTTGTATTAGAAGATACAGAATTAACATGTAAGCATCAAATGTTAAACCTCAGCAAATGTTTCAAGACTTGCATGAAACCTTTTAACTTGATCAAATTCCACCCATGAAAGGAAACCCAACAACAAACCCAAAAAAGTTCATATATAGTGTATATTGTGTAAAAGGCAAAGTCAAGATGACAAATACACTTCATCAGTTTCACAGTAATTCTGACAGATCAGTCATTAGAGTCATCTAATTCACAGTAAGTTTTAAATTAAAAACACCCTTTCTATTAATGGAATTTTTCTAGTCAGCCTCAAAAAGATGGGAGAGAAGGCAAGAGGACACACCTATAGATCAGGAACAAAAATACAAATAGCAAGTGCTCGAGACAGCTTAAGCAGAGACACACTGGAAATCCTGCAACATCATTTCCAGAGTAGGCTCTGCCTACTTTATCAGAAGCTGCCTGTTGAAGGTGTTCTGTATGTCCCCACCTAATCAGTCACTGCAGAATACCAGTGTTTCTCTTTATAATCTATTCCTGAAGACTCTTGACAGTTAGGTAGCATTGTACTAAAGTTCTTACAGAAATTCCTCTGGTTTCCCTTCCTACTGACACTCTCAAGCAGTAGCCAACTGAAACTGAGCTGAACCTCACCTGATTCCTTTATTCTGTTGATGGAAAATAACAAAACTATGTGAATTTCCCCTATTTACATGAGCTTTACTGAGAAATTTGAATCCACAGCCAGTTTAGAATTATAGCCTACAACTCAACAAGACATCACACCAGTTTTTCTTACACTAAATATCCTTATAAGAAATGTAAAAATACAGCTATTTTCTTCTCTTCAATTGTATTTCTAGGAAAACTGGTGTTACCGATCATTCAAATTTCAAACAAAATATAATCTATTAGCATACTACTCCAGGAAAAACAGTGAGTGGAGATGATTTTACAGGATTCTTCATGCAGCAACCTATGATGTAAAGAATTGTGCAAAACCCAAAAATCTACCCCTAAAAACCACATTGTATTTGCTCCTCGTTTTCGTGAGAGATTTCCACAGAATCACGGAATTGTTCAGATTGGAAGGGGGCTCAGGAGATCATCCATTTGAATGGTTCTAATGGAACCCCACTTGGATGCATTCCTGCGTAATCTGGTGGTGGTGACCCAGCCTTGGCAGGGAGTTTGGATGCCTCCAGAGAGAGACTCCACAATCTCCCTGGGCAGCCTGCTCCAGTGCTCCCCACTTTGTTGCTTTTCTCCTGACAGAGTAAAGCATGACCAGCACCTCACCAAGCAGTAGGCCTTTCTGAGCAAGCTTCAATTCTGTTTTGTAGTCCACCTTCCCCCTTTTATCTCTCAAGTTTCTGCCTGGCACAGACTATGGCATTCGGACTATAAATGCTCTCATTCAGAAAAAGGAGAACCCTTATTAGCACAGTAATTAATAACCATCAGCAATCCCATAATGTAATAACAGTAGTCATTATTTACTATACAATGAATCTCAGCAAGCAATGTCACAAATGGGAGAAAAGGGTAAAAAAAACCAGTACTTCCTCATCACAATGAATTTTAATGCGTGAACAAAGTCAAGATCCAATTGTTAGGACACTGCAGACACTGCAATACTAAAAATGGAGAGGACCGATATTTCCTTCGGGATGCAGAAAGATGAGAGAGCAACAGACAAAACCATCTATTAATACATATCCACATAAGCCTCGTCAATTTTGCTCATTAAAAAACTTACAAAAAGTAAAAAATAAAGAACCACTTTCCTGTAATTGTCTCCACTCTTGCTTCCATACACTCATTGAAATTCTTTAACAAAAACAGTGCTTTAGAGCATCGCCTTCGTACAATTGCCTGACTAAAAAGCTCTGATAGCGGTTAGCAAGGGACACTACAACTATGGGGGAAAAGGCAAAACTGCCGGACAATAGACTTGTCAAAAATCAAAGAACGGGTAACCACAGCTTTGAGCAACCACGTCTTCAGCAGTGAATCAGCTTCCCGACAAGGCAGCGCTTCCAGAAACCCAGGAGCGCCCGACGCCGCGGCAGTGACACGGCGGTGACTCGTCCCCAGCCCGCCGCCGGACCGACCGGCGGCCACGCACCGCGGAAATGCCCACCAGCAGCCGAGCG
>VZTX01001408.1:714967-778917 GCA_013400915.1 Pardalotus punctatus | reverse complement strand
CTCGCGGAGCCGCCGCGGCCGCTCGCTCCGCCCCGCCCGGAGACAATGCGGCGGGGCCGAGCTGCGTCCGCAGGCCGCGGCTCCGCCCGGCCCGGGTCCCCGCAGCCACGGAGGGTCGTGATAAATACCCGGCGTGGGACAAGCGGGAGTCTGTCCCACTGCGGAGTTTTTAGCACTGGCAGCCGCGTTAAGATAACAGCACTCCCGCTTTGCTCTTTGGACAGACGCACTGTGTGTGCTGAATGCGAGCCCAGCGGCTCGCAGGTGAACGCTGAGAGTACCTGAGGCAGGTGCCGGATGCACCCGGGGCCGTTCGCCACCAGCCTTTCAGCACTTGTAGTGTTGCAGAATATCCTGAGTTGGAAGGGACCCACGAGGATCATTAAGGCCAATTCAGCACTGACGTGTATTTTTTTCCCCTCCGATGGCAGATAATAACTCATTATCTGTCTTAGCTCCTGGACAAACAACCTAAAACTCTGTCATGCCAAGATTAAAATACAAGCAAAAATTCAGAAAGAAATGCTGTGAAGAAAGCTGGCTGGGACACTTGCCTTGCGTTCAGCCTAACCACTCTAGGAGAGGTTGCAGTCTTCAATCTCCTTACTGAACATATCATGAGGCTATGTAATGGCTCTTAAAGAAATTGACTTCTGCAAACTCTATCTTAAGCATAATTTTGCTCCTGTTTTTACCAGAGTATTGAATATAATTTACTGAATCTCATTGTAAATATGAAAATGGTCTCACAGAGGGTGAAACTGCTTCATTTCTTCCCTCAAAATAGTCTGCAGAACCGCTTCTGATCGCCACCTTTCCTGGTTGCTGCCCAGTCAACATCTGCTGCAGCATCGCCCTCACTGTCACCATCAGGGCACGCCTGTGGTACTGACCTCATCCCTGGCCTCTGCTGACTCAGAAAGCTGTCCCTCTCTCAGCAATACCACCTACTGGACACGCAAGAACTTAAGATATTGTCATTCAAATTTTCAGATGAGGCATATTAACCAAGGCCTGCCAGCCTCTAAAACATACCGTCTCTGTTGGGCCTTTCTTTCCTGGAAGAATACTTAAAACAGCAGCAGCAAAGGAAGAGGAAGAACAAAATTACTTCTTTAACAACCTGTAGAAATAAACAGAGATAAATGATCTTCATCAGTTTCCCACCAAAAGTAATTGCTGTAGAGAAACAAATAAATTATTTTTCACTTTATCAAGAGGAAAATGTTAGCAATATTGTGTGTTCACTGATGATTTAACAATGTGCCAGAGAGAACTTTTAGATCACTCTTATACATTTATGCTTATTGCATACTTGTGGGCAAAAGGTAAGATAATAGAAAGAAGCTTTCACTGTTCATCAGTATTTACTTGAGATCCCTCAGGTGGTATGTTTGTAAGCTCTGTAGGATAAATAGTATTTCAGAACACTAGATAAGTGATCTGATGCCCAACACATGTGAAAACTCAGTGGGACTTGCTGACACATGTCTACCTTTAATCTTTAAAAGGAGCAAGAGTAAAATCAACAAAGGGAGAACTACAGCTGATTGTCATACATGAGTTTCTCTTTCTAATTTCACATGTCAAAGATCCTCCATAGTGCAGATATTACATTCTACATTCTATTCTATTACCTATCACATAGCAAATAAAATAAAGTGCACCTATTTAAATTAGGTGGTTTTGCTTTGGCTTGTGGATCTCAAATTTTCAGTACATGTAAACTCATTAATTCCAATAAATTTTCTTATGGTTACTTTTGGGAGAGGAGAGGAGGGGGAGAGAGAGGCGTGAGAGGGAAACAAATTCAGGCCAAAAGGACATAGACCCTATTTCTCCATTTTCCTGGTCACAACTGGAATCTCTTCTCAAGAACAGAACAAGGCTTTTTCTGCAAAGGAGAACAGAATTCTTGCTGTGCTTTCCATGAGAGAGAATTACCCAAAAGTCACTCTCATTTGTACTCTGGCTGGAGATATGCTAGTTTAAGTATAAATATGTTGCAGCAGGTTTTCTGACTTTTCCATGCATACCCTTCTGAATGAGTTGCCAGGACAGAATCTGACATAATTAATTTTGTTTAAGGTCATACCATCAGTTTAGAGTTCTAGTTAATTGCTTTTTCTGTGCAAACTGCCAGTAGGAAGAAATCACAGTATCAAGGATCCATTCGATTAAAACAGGCCTTAATACATGATGTTATTCTCCAGCAGCTGTGCCAGATTAACTCAAATACAAATGAAAGTAAGTAGGCTGAAAACATCCTGAGCTTTGGGCACTGTGCTGCATGCCAGCACAACAGAGCCTTTGTTACCAGGCAGAGCAGTGCTCTCACAACAGAGTTACTGCTTCCAGCTTCAGTTGCTGCACTTCCAGAAAAATCAGCCTTCAAAGAAAAACAAACAAAACCCCCTACACTTCTACTGGACACCAACTCATGGTGGCACTGGTGACGTTGATCTCAGGTGCCGCCAGATGTGACAGCGGCCATCCTGTGCAGCACCCCACGGGCCTGTAACACACCTTCACTCTTGCTCCACTTGCCACTGGGCACAGGGAGGTGCTGCCAGGCAAAGCCTTGCACCTGGTGAGCAGGAAACCCTCCACCAGCAGTGATTTACTTTGCTGCCTTGTTTGTTATTTGCTTCCACATCTTCCTGCAACAGATATGCAATGTTTTTACTTGTAGCACAAAAATGAATGGGAGCAGTTCAGTTAATGTAAGCCAGCAGTATCCAGTGTATGGGCTAGAGATGTAATTTACAGAACAGTCCAAATTAATAAAAGGTATATGCAGAAAATAAGCAAATAACTATAGTTGGTGGGATTAGTGTAGGCTGGCAACAATGATTTGTAAATAAAAACTGTGGAATGTTTTCTATATGGAGCTTTCTGATCTTAACAAGATGGTATCATATTCACCAGTAAGCAGCAGAGGCATCTACTATAAAACCTTATGTATTTTTCATACAGCCAGATTGATGTTGGAAAAACAGTGGGAAAAGCCCCTTCTATGTTAATAAACAGCATCAGGAGGTTTGGGAAGTGAAAGTGACAGAAAAATATAAGTATTCAGTGCACATTCAAAACATCACAGAAACAAACAAAAGATCTGCTACAAAATTCAGTACATGAGCTACCATTTACTGGCTTCTGAAGGTAAGCCACATTCACCTACTAGCATCGAGATTTGAAATGCCTCTTTAAACACAAATACTAGGTTTTAATCCTGAACTGAGGAGTGATTGTTTCTTCTGAAACAATTACAACAAAGCCTTAAATTGTGCTCTTAATAGAATCTGAAACTCGAGTCCCAAATAGCCCAAACCCATGAGACTTTGTTTACTGACTAGCACAGGCTGAAAGCCTGGCACTCTGTGTAGGCAGCACCTAGCAGGTTTTGAAGGATCTGTTTTATTGTACTTATCAAAGAGTGTGTAAAACAATATTGTAAATAGCTTGGCCATAATTTTGAAGTTCTTCATTCAAGTTATATATAAAAAAAAGAGAAAGTCTTCATTTTATAAAGGTATGAATGACATGCCTGTAATGAAATGGAGCAGTATGAAACTTTGCAAGATTCTAAAGAATCTGGGGTGTTTTGTGTGGTTTTTTTTCATGTGCTTCTTAGTGCTCAGGTAGAAACAATAAAGCATCCCCTGATCTCATCATATCCTTCCAAGTACTGTAGGCTGTTGGATTGTTTCCTGCAGCAAACTCGGCAGTGACTTTTATTACTTTAATTACTTTTTATTTTCTGTGAAATACACTCTTCATAACTTGGTCTTTCTTGACTAAAATAAAATAAAATAAAATAAAATAAAATAAA
This sequence comes from Pardalotus punctatus, assembly GCA_013400915.1. Lineage (NCBI taxonomy): Eukaryota > Metazoa > Chordata > Aves > Passeriformes > Pardalotidae > Pardalotus > Pardalotus punctatus. Next base: position 775,085 of record VZTX01001408.1, on the reverse strand, counting down.
ATAAAATAAAAGCCTAAAGGCTGCACTCCCTGAGAAGTATTTAAAAGGAAGCAAAGCTATCTGTGGTCAGAATTTTGCTGCTCAGATATCTTAAATATGAACATCGTTCCCTCACAAATTTATTTAATCTTCTGAAGGGAAAATGGTTTCTTGCTGACAGTAGACCCTGAGCATTTATGATACAAAGGGGAAAGCCTTCCTTTCTGCACAGCATCTAAAGTGACAGGTAAGTTGGTTCTCATGTCCTTCCCCTGCAGCCACAAACACGACCTGAGACACATGGTTGATACATGGAGTCTGGCTTGAGTCTTACATGCAATAAGAGCATGGATGTGGATCCTACAGCCTCATCAGAAGGTACACAGCAGCAGAGTGGAGATGGGCATGTCTCAGGTCATGTTTGTGGCTCCAGGGGAAGGACATGAGAACCAACTTTCTTGTTATGTTAGGTGCTTGTGCCATACCACTGAGCAGGTTTGGTGGGATGTCTGCAGCTTACTCTGTCTCCTGATGGCTTAGTCTGATCAAGGATTACTGCTATGGTTGCTGAAGAAAAGGAACTGTACTCACCATAGTAGTTATCACATGAGGCATAACAGCTCTGAAAAGACATGACCCTGAAATGCTAACTATAGAAGTAACACAGAGAGCTGATAGTCAATGACATTTTGAATGACTCCTGTACAAAGCACCTCATGTTCTGCTGGAACCATGTTTGCAGCTCCATGATGCTTTCTTCTGCTTGTACCACAAAAAAGGGAAGAACAGGGATTTTTCTATGGAGACTTGATTACCATCTCCCTGCAACTTGCTTGCTCTTCAGCCATGGAGTTTTTTAGCATTAGCCTGCAGAAGCAGTTACACTCAGTACCACCAACATTTTTGCTTACATTAGATTTACATTTCATTTCCAGCTTCAAAATTAACTATTAGCAAAATGTTCACAGCATAAGAGGTTAGATGCACATCAGGGTATGCATGGCAATGGAGATGTTAGATGTGCCGACAGTGAGGGAAGCAAGACACACAAATCATTATGATTTATAAGCAAGCTTCACCCTTTATTTCCGGAACCACACACTTTTATACTATTACAGTTAATTATGCCTACTACTCGTAACACCATTGGTTAACTATATAAAGCTACATTTGCATGTCTTTCCCACAGGTAGCTCTTGTTTAGGGATTCTTCTCATTCCTCTAACTGCAACTCCCTTTCTCAGTACTTTCCCAATTACTCAGGGATGGCCTTGGCTATTCTTGTTATCAGCACAGTTCTGCAGTTCTCATGTCCTGTAGTTTTACAGTTTCCCATTCCCACGGCCTGCAGTTTCCCATGGTCTGCGAGCCTCCTGCTCTTACACTTTACTTTGCTCGCACAAGGCCTCTGATGTCCCATGGCCCCGATCCCTGAGCCATTCTGCAACATAGATGTACATGGCAATGTACATCAGAGATCGAGAAATGGGTGTCCTGTATGTAGCTGTTACTTTGTGTGGTCTTCGAAAAGGGGAAGACAAAGACAGATTTACAATTCTTGTGTGCATTTCCCATTATTGTGTGATTCTAGATTGCAGTACAGTTCTGACATGGTGATGTTACCAAGAATCTTCTTGAGGAAAATACTCTTAAGTTTCTTCTGAGGGCCATGAGGGGAACATTTGGAAAGAGGATAACTTGAAAGGAGTTTCCCAGTAATACTTTTTTCTCTAAATCTAAATAGGTTATCTTTCTATGTTGACAAGAACTAGTCATTTACAGATTCTCTCTATAGGTTCCTCTTCATAGGGCTTAAATTTCTAACATTACAAACAGCAGCATGCTTCAAGGTTAGGTATTACACTAACACTAATCACAATCATTGTTAGCAAAAGTGAATTGAAAGAGGATAAGAAATATGAGCTATTTGTAGAGGCAATAAGAAGCAGAGTTCTTCACTCTCAAAGAAAAACCATTTTTAGGAGTGAGTGTCTGAGCTGGTTAAAATTCTTCTCTGTATCTGCATAGATGTCCTTAGAGCCACCTGACTTCATAGTTTATTATGTTCATGTAGAACCTTTAAATTGTAAACCTTTGCGTCAAAAAGAGCTTATTTTATAGAGATGCAGTGTTATTTGATGTTCAATTACTCTGTATTGAGTGTTCACACAGTCAGAAATTCTCTTCAAGAAAGAGAGAATGTCATGGCTAAAAATCCAACTATTTTTCAAAGAAAGCAATTACATCTGTAACTATAATTAAACATAAAAAATCTTGGAATATGTGGAATATATTTCTCACTGCTTTACCAAAACTTTTGTGTTTTACACAATCTTTACTTTAATGTATTTTGAAAGGGTTGTTTCAAATACAATCAAGTACTTTTATCCTTAATGTAAATTATTTCTGAAATCTTTGTCAGTATGGCAAGAAATTTCAAACACATCCAAAAGCCCTGTGATCCTAATCACAGCACATGTTTCTAATCCACAGAAATGTTTTAAAATCCCACTCATTAGTCCTTGTTTTGTTGTTGTTTTGCATAGTTCACAAGTAGTTTGTAAACCTCTTTCTACATCTTTTTTTCTGCATATATACATTGGAAGTTGGGGACAATCAGGCTGCAATAGTTATCTTAGTCACAGAGGTCACACACCTTACAAACAGGTTGTTAAAGTAATTCAGACAACCTTGAGAATAAAGTACCATTTAAATGGAATTTGAATAATACCATCTAATCCAAAGTGCTGATAATTTTCCAGTCTGAGGCAAGTATTTCTTGAGCTTGTCGTCTTTACGGTATTTCGTGTTATACAACAACTGAAATTTGGATGTAACTGCTGAGTACTAAATTAGGTACTTGGCACTTTGTCTTCTAGTACATGAACATAATTTCAGAACAGCTCATACTGAGAGAGAGGAAAAATAGGGCAGAGATTAGCAAAATCATGCAACAATTTTTACTTAATAAGGTAACACTGAAAACCTTTCATGAAAACAAATATTGCTGAAGAATATTATCATATGCTAAGTTACTCTACATAAAATTTTACAAAATGTGAGAATTTACATTTCTATATGTAATAAAAAGATAAAGAATCCTTCCCTTAGAGACTCGTAGCAAATTTTATCTCAGCAAATGATCCTTTCTAAAAAAAAGATAGCTAAAATCCCTCATATTCTTTCCGTCTACCAGTGAGTAGATTGAAAACACAATTAATTAAACCTTCAGTTTTCTGTGTCTTGACATGGCAGCAAATTGTCCTAATGAACCTTCCATCTTAAACTTCATGAGCATGCTAAGCATATGCAGTCAAAACCAGCATGTTTTTAAACCTTCCTTAGGATAAACGGGCCCCAGATATTTTCACTGACTGGCCACCTACAAGCCCTCACAGACAGAGGTCCTTATTCCTGTTGGTTATTGTCACCAGTGCTGCTGCCAACTCTTCTGCTCTAATCTACTCAGCACCCCCTCTAGCTCAAGTGAAGCCCTGTTCTGAACTCAAACTTGCTGATTTCTTTCATACCTGGACGTCTACACGTCAGTGTTGTGCCATAAGGGAAGCAAACAGCCTGCTCAGCTTTGCCTCCTGCTAACAGCAGAAACTTTGCTATGCATTTCTCTGCTTAGGTTTCCTCCCTACCTTTCCCTCCTACCAAGCATGCTCTGAGTTTAGCTCAAAGTGCTCTCACTGCACCCATTCTGCCTATCCAGGCCTCCTCTGTGGGGGGCCATCTCAGAGACTTTGATAAGCCCTAACTTCACTTTCACCTGCCCTTCTTGCCACTGCCTTTTTGTTGTGCATTTTAATTTGTGCAATTACACAGTGAGCCAGGCTGGAGAACTAAATAAGATCAAAACCAGCTTCTTTCCCTCTCTGCAAAGTTGATTTATCCAGCACTTCCATCAAAGGAAATATTCATCAAAATCTAGCCCGAGTTAAAAAGTAGACCCTTCCTGTTAAATCATACATGCCCTTTCCTCACAGTACTCAATTGGCCCATTGTGCCTTTCCTGGTGTCAGTCCTTCTCTTCAAACATTTTCCTGCTGTCTGACAAATTTGATTAGCCAAGGCTTTCCAAGCTTCTTCTGTGCCATTCTTCAAGTGGCTTCCCCTTGACACAACAGCAAAGTTCAGGGGTCCTCCAATAGTCCAGTCTTTGAGCATGTCAGCCTCTGGCAGAATGCTGCAGGTCACACCTATGCTGTCATATTTAGTAACAGAAATATTTCGACATCAACCAGAATTTCTAAGTTGCGCAGCCATTTCTCTGGCAGTTATGTGCCGACGGTGAGGGAAGCAAGGCACACAAATCAATATGATTTATAAGCAAGCTTCACCCTTTATTTCCGGAACCACACACTTTTATACTATTACAGTTAATTATGCCTACTACTCGTAACACCATTGGTTAACTATATAAAGCTACATTTGCATGTCTTTCCCACAGGTAGCTCTTGTTTAGGGATTCTTCTCATTCCTCTAACTGCAACTCCCTTTCTCAGTACTTTCCCAATTACTCAGGGATGGCCTTGGCTATTCTTGTTGTCAGTACAATTCTACAGTTCTCACGTCTTGTAGTTTTACAGTTTCCCATTCCCACGGCCTGCAGTTTCTCATGGTCTGCGAGCCTCCTGCTCTTACACTTTACTTTGCTCGCACAAGGCCTCTAATGTCCCATGGCCCCGATCCCTGAGCCATTCTGCAACAGTTATGTACAACTCCTCCCTTCATTATTTTTAATTTTCAACCCATTGTAAGAAATTAAGCCGTTTTTGATAAAATGGGAAGAAAAGTCTTTTCATAATTCTTGTTTCAGTCCTGCTAAGCATCATCAGTACAATTAGTGCTCGTTTCAAGTTGACTACTCATGTATTTAAGTTGCTTGTTTCAGTAAAATATCTGCAGAATTAGACTTACTTTTTTGCACCAGAGTACACATCTTGTAATCAGATCTGTATAGGTTGCCTCTAGCGACAAGGAGCGCTGCTAATTTCAAATATTTCTGTAGCTCCACTGGCAGGTCTGAACTTTAGATCACCAATAAACCATATAGGTATGTGAATTATATAAAATATTTAAAAGCAGATTTCCAGAAGTCTTTTGGAATAATAGTGAGATGGATGAAAGATGAGTCAAACCAACAAACCTGTCTTTGGATATCTCTGTGCTGTAAAGCATCCATTTGAGTCCAGCCCTAAGTAACTCTTACCAAAGGCAGTTTCCTTCCCAGAGCCAGTATGTGGGATCCATCTCAGATCAGAATTGAAAATGCACGGCATTTCTCTGCTTCTCACAGGGAGCGGGACACAGATATGCAGTTTGGAACATTTGCAGCAGTTAATCTGGAGTAAAGCAAAATAGAAAACAAATAAAACCCTGAGTATTTTTGTTTTGTACTTGGTAAATAAAACATTGTATTGGGGTTTAATCTGGGTTATGCCTCAAAATTTTCCCCCTTGAATAAATTTCAAGTTTTTCTATTCTACATATTAATATCTCTGTTTTTATCAGTGGCTGCCATGCATTTTTTCAATTGCATTTTTAGGCTTCCCTGGCAGAGCATGCCTCCCAAAGTCATTAATAAACTACAGTATCCTGAGTACTGGGTCACTATATAATCTTTTAAAAAGATAATCTCGATTTCTAATTTCAGGTTTATATACAAAAGGATAGATTTGTCTCACTGCTTTACAAAAATCTATTGAAGACTCTCCATTCAAAGAATCAAAAAGAAATTTTCTAAAATATGCAAAATGTTTACCATTTATTGCAGTAAAGGATTATACTTTTTAATAAGATCATATTCTCATTTTTATTATTATAGTAACAATAAACACAGGCAATAATATTTATATAGATATATATAATGGGTATAACCAGTTTACATCCAATCATAAGGAAACTAAACAGCCTAGTAAAAGCATAAGATTATTTTTACATTATTAAATCAATAAAGCAGCTCTCTTTATTGGTAATGAAAACAGTATGCCCACAGTTATCTTCCAAATAAATATAATATAGAAATCATACTTTTTAAAATTCTAACTATACATAAAAAAGTTCATGCACTTTCTTGCCAACAGATTTCACATGTTTTTTGCTGGAGAGGGAAATTATTTCATAGTGGTTTTGAAAGCTTAGGCATCTGTATGCCATTCCAGCAAAAATTCACTTTTTTTTTAATTGATCTAGAGGTTTTCAGTTCCTCAGAAAAGGTAAGAGGCTGCAAAAATGTTAGGACAGGAGGAAAGGGAAACAATAGTTATGGCCACATTATTTATGAACTGCACAATAAAGTAAGGCTGATGTTGGCTCAACTTTCATTTTGGCATTTCTTAAAAATAGCCATAAATGAGAATACTGCACAAGCATAATGAAGATTTTGTTTATTTAGGTTGTTGCAAATGAGGAATAAAAAATGAGTAGCTTTATAGCAGGAAAGCTGCAGTGGTGGAAGCTTGTGCACAGGAGAGAGGAAACTGTGCTAATCAGCTTCATGTCCTACACTCAGATCCCTGATAGAAAAGCAAAGCGATAATCCTTTCCTGTGCAGGAGAGGAAGATATCACTTTCAATCTGGACATCAATATGAGAAGTGTAATGACAACTCAGAGCTGGTGCTGATAATTATGAAGCTAGAGGGACTGATTTATGAGGAAATGGCATTGATTAAAATTTGCATTTAGAGGACTTTTTTGCAGAGGATCACAGTGCTGTGCATAGACTAACATTTTCAAAAGCAAGCATGAAGGGGCTGCTGTGCTGCTGTGGCCCCCGGTAGTCAGCAGATTTTCTGAGCAGGTGTTTAACAAAGGCAAAGCCTGATGAACACTCTTGTGCTAAATACTGTGCGAGGAAGTGGTGGGGATTTAGCTGAAGCACCAGACACATTAGTTTTATTTGTAAAAACAGTCAGGCAGCCTCTTCACTTTGTTTCCATCCAGGTGCCTCTGATTTAAACAGCTCAAAGGCATAAATAAAGTGACAGGAGTGAAGGATCATTAGGTTTGTATAGGCACTACTGGTAGTTCAGCAGAATGTGTACTTTGGAACCCCTAACAGAAAAACAAAACAAAACAAGTTCTCTGCCACTACTTCCCCTAAAACATCAAGAAAAAAAAAATTGACTGAATATGAATGGCAGCAGAAGAGATGAAAGAATGCAGAAAGAAAGAAGTGGCTACAGAGATGCTTGGATGAAACTGCACAATTGGGAATTGCAATTCAAAGGGTAGTTGCATCAGCCCCTGGCTGCAGAGTCACATCCACCACCAAAGGCACGTGAAAAGAAGAATATTGTGGACTGGGGAGATGCAGGTTTGTGATTAGATATAAGATATATCCACACTCTCAAAATGGTGAGTGAAAGTCACTGAGAACTTTCCATGATTTTTCCAAAAACTACTTGGAAAACAAACGTTTACCAAAAGGATAAACTTGAGAAGGACGTGAAAAAAATAAATCATTTAGGGATCAGCCAGGCTTCTGACAGATTTATGCTGTACATGTCATGGTCCCATGGTTTCCCCTACCCCCACCAGTAAATACCTCCTGTTCCTCCCCTTGTTACGAAGAGTTGTAGTAGGAATGTTAAGATTGTGATGAGTGGAGAATGAATGGGAGTGCCTGGAACAAAGGGCAGGAGAGGACATAAGGGCCCACATGCTGTCGAACCCAGATTAGAGGGTCGTCAGGATGCCAGCAGACTGTGTGCAGTTCTTAAGCATATCCAAGTTAGGAGACAAAGGAGAGTGAGTAAATCCCGATGACTCACAGAGATGGGACAGGATAGAGAGACTGAAGACTGTCAGCTCCTAAATGGTGTATAAAAGGCATATCCAAAATCAGCACATGGAGCTCATTGAGAAGATTGGAGAAACTGAAGAAAAGCTCAGCATGCAAATGCAAATCAGCTCAGCTAACAGAAGAAAGGAAATAATATCAGCTACAAAAATAGAAAGGTATTATGGAGCCTTTAGAGTGTTTTCCGTGGCTTATTCTGTGGAATAATTAATTTGTATTAATGGAAATGAAGACATTGCAAAGCATTATGAGATAACCTTGGAGAAGGAGAGCTCAGCCTCAGCACACAAGTAGTTCTTTGCAGTGAGATGGGTCTTTATGCCCTAACATAGGACTAAAGGCAGCTGTGACTTAGGAATAAGTGCATACATCAGAAGATCTGGCACATGAAAAGACTTTATGCAGCTTGTGCTAGCAATTATAGTTTGCTTTTATTTTGAAGCAGATGCATATAGGTCATTGCTTCAGTGAAATACATACTTCAGTAATAATTTTCAAACCTCTCAGGTTCTCATAATTTAACCATTGTTAATTATTTAGCAATTATGCTGATGAAAGGTTAAAAATTATTGCAGAGGCATTTCTTCAGTCAGGGGAAGGAGATATGGTTTAAAATTAAATCCTTGCAGTTGGTGCTTAATGGTAATGACATGCTATTTTTGTATTACTGGAAGTAACGATTACTTAGAAACTTCGACATTGGATAGTGGTCTAGAAAAGGATGGTGAGCTAAATAACAGACAAGCATTTCCACTGAGAGATTAGTACATGGTAGAGGCCTACAGAAATACAGTTTACAAATTAATATCTTGATGACCACTGAAAAACCACAACATGAGGTTTATATGCTGGGATTCAAATGTTAAGTAGGCAGAGACTACAGATAGGAGTGTTAAGAGAAACTTTACCTTTCTAAGAAAGAACAAGGTATATTTTCATGCATCACTAATGCAGTAAGTCATGCATATTTAAATCAGAAATAGAAGTAAGTGAAGTCTATAGTGGGTGTAGTGGCTTTTAAAAATCATACCTGAATTACCAGTAACTTCTGTTAAATTGCAGATTTTCTTCTTCGACTTTTTGAAATTTAGCATAGTTTAAAGAGCGTAGCTACCACATCCTATCAGCCATTTCAGACTGCAAAAATGAAAATGAAGTCTATTTAATTTCTCCCACCAACAATAGGTGGTATCCAGGGTAGAGAGAGAAGCCTATATTTCATTATTTCTTCCCCTCTTTAAAGGAAAGTCAGAACAAATGAGCCAAGCCTTATGCCTCAAAATTAATAACTCCAGAACATTTCAGAGCCAGAAAGCATCTCAAAGCCATCAGGGATCCCTGTGAAGAATATCCTGCCAAGCACCCACACTTGGAATGAGGAAGGTGTATTATAAGCACCTTTACCAATTGCATCCCTGATGCCAGAGGGAAGTAGGGGGGCGGAATGTCGCCTGCTCACACAAATTGATTTCAGGTTGCCAATCACTTCTGGTGCTTCATTTTAGACATTATAAAATCTCCACTCAAGATCTTCACTCTTTTGAGTATGGCAGAGGCATTTAACATAATGCTGCATGCTGTAAACAACTGTGAGGCAATTGATGACCTTGTACTTGTTAGAAATAGCTAGAGCATGTGTTCAAGCTGTAGTAAGAGGAGAGGTATAAGCACATATAATTTAATTTGAAGATTCAATGATGCCCTGCAGTATATGGAAGTACATGGCAGCATATGGAATTTCTCAAACATTTTTCAGTATTTATTAGAGCTTACTATCAAAAGTTAACTGCAACATATTTTAGGAAATACCATGTTTACGAAAATGAGGAAATACAACCTTTCTGTCAGCATTTTACTGACAGCAAAAATATATGACTTTTAAGTTCAGAAGTTTCTAATAAACACCAGCTTAAATTTATACCCTGGAACTTGAAAATATAAAATTAAATGAGCTAATTATTCCCATTTGCAAATGGCAGATGAACTTAAATATTAGAAAAATATTTCACTGAGGCAGGGAGGAAAAAGCAGTAAGGGAGAAGGGAGGTATTTAATACAGAACCATTTCTTTCCAGAAGTGCAAACATATAATGTATAGTCCTTGCTTTCGTCTCTTGTGCTGGGCCCTGTGGCTGTTTTTGTTATCTTATGGTAACACCTCAGTCTTGCAGGTTTTGTCTGTTGGGCTGGGGGGATGTGTTCCCTACAGTGCTGAGGAGCAAGGCCCAAAGCTTCTGAAGCTCCGTGGGTCCAAAGCTGATCATCATTTGCCATCTCTGCTGGTGGCTTTACCCACTTGCCTCGGCTGCCCTGTTGCTCCAACTGGCCTTTGCAGTTCCAAGCTCACCTGAGCAATCACTGCTGCTCTGCTACAGGCACCCGCTCCTCAATTCCTTCTGCTCTCCAGAAATTTGCCTGGAACACACATGGCTGCACAGCTCCTGTTCAAAGGAGGCTTACTGACTAGATTTCCTATCCTGCCTTGTCAGTCTATAACGTTTGCACCCTTATCTGAGCTGATTTGCCCTGATGTATGCTCAGGATTGCAACTACACGATTTCACTCATATTATGATGTATCTGCTTATGACAAAGAGAAATATCTCACCTTGTACCCCAGCAGCAAACTGTGTCTCAGAGCCGTCCCTTTGTTCCTCTCCTGTTGCCAGATATTAACAGTTCTCCTCCTCTTCTGGCAGGAAGGTAGCTCTTCCTTGCAGGCCACAGCTATCAGGACCACATTTGTCTAAAATGAGAGAAAACTGTAGCCAATCTTCCTGCTTCTTTCTTGAAACAGCAAAAGAGCAGATAAAAATAAATGGATTGACTGAAACCTTATGTGAATATAAATTGTGGTGCAGATTAAGAAGTCATTTCAGTCATAATAGTAGACAGAGTTATCATTATATTTCATTGCTTTTAATGAAAACTTTCTGCTGCATTTATATGAATGGGATAATATCTTTTAAGCTGAGTTGTGTCTGTATTCCTCTGTGATTTCTAACATCCAGAGTTTCAGGGCAAATATATCTGAACTGCACCATACTCTTCTGGTTTGGTGTGGTTTTTTTGTTTTTTTAAATGTATTAGACAATCCAAAGTTCCATGAAGTTCTGATAGATATTTTTTTAAGTTTTTCTCTTCTTCTTCTCACAGTGTTCATCAACTGTGAACACATTCCTCACTCTTATTAATCCTCAAAAACTCCCACCCATTTTTACTTTAGAAACCATTCCCACTTGAGGTCTGTGTTTTTGTGGGTTTAGGGTTTTGGAGGTTTTTTGTAGCATGGTTTGCTTGGGATTTTTTGAGACAACATCTCTAAAATCAAAACAGTTACTCATTATCTGTGAGATGTTAGACATTAGTGACTTGCAAGTAGCACTGTTGTTCTGGGGTCATCTAGAGCACATACAGATGCAAGTAGCAGTTTCAGGGGAGGTTTTTACATGATTGAATTTATCTGTGTAAACTTGTGTTAGAAGTCATCTTCCAAACAACAAACCAGCAGTACCTGCTGAGAGGCTTCAAGGGTGAGGTAACATACCTAAAATGACCCCCATTTATAGGAGCATAAAAATTAATGAACCTATATTTCAAGGAAAAATAAACCCAGACCTCTGTTACCTTAAGCTTGGTATCCATGTGTCTCTGAAGGTCCCCAGGCCTCTCAAATTAGCACTGCTGGAAGCAGGAGAGCCATCAATGCAGTCAGTAATGAAATCCTCCCCATGTTCCTCACAGCTAGGTTGGAGCTGATCTAAAGTATCCTCCCAGCCCCAAATTACTGTCTAAACACAAACTGCTAGTCAGCACTCTGGAAAAGGTGCTATGGGCTGAGTGCCTTTTAATCTATTTCTCTCCCCACCCACTCTCCATTCAAACATTTTATGTTTGTCTCATAACACATAAAGCTTGGCCACCTTCACACTACAGAGTGGGGCTGAACTATTTCAAATGCCCATAGGACTTCAATTATTCTCCTTGCTCTTCCACAATGATTAATGCTTTGGAAAACACAGTTGCCCTGGGATGGCTGGAGCAAATGCCCACATTTCTGCAGACAGCTGTAACTGAAGGCAGGAGCAGAATCACTAAAGCTCTGCTGATTGCAGTGCCCAATCAATAATCCATGGCAAAAGCATCACAAGCTATATAATATGCCATGGGGGCTGACAGGGGTATTGCTAGCAGCAGGATCCCTCAATGCAAATCGAGCTCTGGAGAATTTGGAATATTTGCAGTTTTGTTTTTCAAAGCACCTATTTGGTATCCACACAGTAGAAATTTGAAAGGGAATTTGTCAGGTGTATTAATTCAGATTGCTCCATCTCCATAAAATTGTGGTTTTCCCAAAAGAAAAATTCTACTTGAAAATTAACATGATTATAAATTTTGATGTGATTAAAAGGATTAAAAATATACATATGATTTTCACACAGCAATTTACTCCTACAGGAGTAAGGTCATATGTGTCAGAAGACTTGTTAAACTGTATCTACTAAACAAAAGTATGAATTACAGAGATGTAGTTATTTTGTAAGAATCCTTCAGACTCATATATTTGTCACAAATCTGTGATTTAGCAGCAGCCAAAGACAGATGGAAGAGAGATTTACTTTGGAGGGCATCTAAATGTAGCTTTGAACCCTTGAGCTGCATTTGGGATCATAACATGGCAACACACCTGCTTGTAGGCACTGCACTTTTCAGTCTGGTTACATGCAGCCTCATCCTACAGACACACACCGCTGTGCATCAATGCCACATCAAGGCTTCATGGATCTTGATGGCATCGTTTCAGCAGAAAGCCTTAGACAATTAGTATGAAACAGATTGACCCTGGTGTTAGGTATGAGTTTTTATGCATTCCATAATTCTAGTGGTTGTTTTTATTTTATCATTTTCCCATTTTCTCTTATTTTAGTCTCTCTTTCCTGATACCATTCTCTGTCCTCTGCAAAGCTATTTCTGTCTGTCTATGTTCCAAACTATTCCACAATCTTTCTTTCCTTCACTCCTATTCCTCTTTCTTTCTACATATTTTCTTAAATTTCTTCCTTTATAGTTTCCACATTTATTCTCCCCTCACCTTGTGGATTTTATCCTTGGTTTTTTTTTCATTTTTTTGTGCTTCTTCAGTCTCAGAGACTTGTATGGCTACTCCTTGAGCCCCTTTAAAAAGATTTCCTTCTTTGCCAGCTGTGTCTGTGCATTGGCCTTACCTGCATACAGCTTGTTGCTTAGATGCTAATTCATTGTTAGGTTGTAGAGAAGCTAAGCACACTGATGAGTCAAACTTACATATACAAACAAAGAAAACTCCAATTAGATTCTTTAGCTGTAACTAATAATTTAACACCACACTGATTAGGTTTTAAAAACAGACTCCTGATAAGCACAAGAAGTCTTCCTGGACATCTCTTCTTATCATTTGCTTGAAGTCTCCTCACAGTACTCACATTTCTTTTCTGATAAGTGCATCATCTCTCTGAAACTACTAGCATTTCTACAAATATATTTGCTCATGGAATGACAGCTGCAAGCAATTCTGATAACACTAAATTAGCAGGAGACTGAAAATAATGTGCTTGTCAAACACCTTCCAGTCCCACTCCCTTTCTCTGAATGTTCAGGCAAGGGAATATATTTTTTCCGCCTTTACTTTTCTGTGATTTGCATTTTCATTTGCCAAGTGTATTACAATGTCCTGTTTATCTTGGACTGCAGCATCAAGATCTTTGTACATCTTATTCCCTCCAGTAATTTCCCAGGCAAGTATTTCCCCACTGCACCTATTTGTTAAACAAAGACAAAAGATTTCTCTAATGCAGAAAAGTAGCAACTGTCCTCAGAGAAAGCCAAAATCTTTCTAAGGAATAATTAATTTTATGGAAACAGTTCAACAGAATGACATTGTGTGTGAACATGTGTTAGCAAAAAAAAAAAATAAAAAAAAAAAATCTCCAAATCATATAAGCTCTCTCCTAGTTGATCAGAATAGTCAGGAAAAAACCCAAACAGTTCAATGTATTTCAGGGTTCTCAAAAACCATTAGTTCCCTGCCCTCACCCAGTATTCCTGGGACAACTAAACCCTGAGAGACCTTTAAATTGTTCCTGACTTCCAAGCAATGTATTCTTGGGGCTGGGAAGAAGGATTACCATTAATAGAGAAACACAGCTTCAAACCAACCCTGCCCCCAGCTGTGTGTTTATGATGATACATAACATATTCCCTTAAGCTAGTGTTAGAAATAGCTCATTATTTTGATTCCTCACTCACCAAAAGGAGCATGCAGGAGGCATGTATGCTTTTGGCTACCACTTCTCTGTTTGGTGCATGGTTTCCATTGTGCAGCACCATCGAAGAAGGTTTGCAGAGAGGCTGCAGCCTCTTGGGAACACTGCCCAACCCTGTCCTTCTGTTCAGCCAACGATGACTGTTTCAGCTCTGTTTGGTTCTGTGACAAAAGAGGCCCTCTTGGAGCTAATTCAAAATTGCTCTCATGCTCTTCAGCTTCCAGCAGAACCTTCACTTTGTTTGGAGTCCTTCTGGTTCTTCCTGTTACAATGGCTCAAAAGCATCAGAAGGGAACTGCTGAGCTGAAAGTTGATGCAGAGGAAGCTTTCTGAGGGCTGACTTTCTCTGTGTGCCAATAACTAAGAGCAGAGAGCGCTTCTCTGTGGTTTTACCCCATCAGGAGTTCTGGGTAAATAGTTTATGCAAATGAGTTAGCTCCCTTCCCGCTATTCTCCCTTTCTGTGAAAGATGAGAGTCATGAAGATTCAGCACATGGGACTTAAAAGAAGTTTTATGAAATTATATTTTTCTGGTTTAGAATAAAACCTGTCAGAAGGAAAAAGAAACAAAAAATTACAGGAGTTAAGATTCCCACAGCTGCATCCAAGTATTTTTTAAAATGTCATTATCCCTCCAGAGTTACCACAATGTTGTCAATACTGCACGGAGGTGCAAAGTTCTTTAGCTGAATCACTCTGTTATCAGATGCCGTGTGCTCTATGAAAACAAAGTTTGTTGATCCAAGTCAGGCAAATTCCCTCAATATCTCTCTTACTGATTCGTCCAGAAAGTACCAGAAAGTAAGGTTTAACCTGGTCAACCACAGGTACCTTTGAGTGCATTCTCTTCAATTTCCTCAAACATCTATAGTGCTTACTTCCCTTTCTTCACTTCAGCATCCTCATGAGACATAAGCCTGTCTCCTCAGTATCCTCCTACCTTGGTCTGTATCACCACTTGCAATGTCAAGAAGCAGGATCAGCTGTAGCGTTCTGGGCTGACAGAACATACTTTTATCCCCAAATGGCTCTGCATCTTTTAGTGGCATGTCTGTGAACAGCAGTTACCACATTTCTTAGGGGAAAAAAAAAAAGTGATTTTTGTGATTTTGCTTAGTGTCCTCTGAGCCATATGAATCTTTTTTAGGTTTTCCTGCCCACTTATTTTTTCAGTTAAGTTTTGACTCTGTGGCTTCTTCCCTTAACATAAGGCATGAGCTTTCAGTTGCAAGTGTTTTTTAAGCCCACTCACTCCAGGAATTTTTTAGCAGGGCACCAAGGCTTTTTTCAACTGTTACACTGCATACATTCACTATAAAAATACTGAGATTACTAGTTGTTTGATCTAATCTTATCTTTTCCAACCCACAACTTTGTAATCAAAGGTATTTGAAAAACAGCTGAACAGAGACCAGAAGGAAGGCATATTTGATTAGGGCTCGCACTTTGCAAACATAGCTGTACTCATTCTGGGCCAGATCCAGACTGAGTCTTGTGGATTACAGGCTCAGTTCAGCCTGGTGATGTTTGTACCATATTGTCTTCGATGATATATAGAGATATCCTCCCTCCCCTAGGCAGTACTGCAACTATAGCTGTGCATAGCAGCCTTGGACAGTACCCTCTTCTCCCTGCTTCAGAGTTGGTTTTCTGTAACTGTCTCCATACAGTGGCCATCTTTATTTTTCTGTACTTTTAAAACTTGGCCTGACTTTACAGCTAGCATTACGTTGGCATATCTGGGTCATTTCCTTTAAGAAACTCCTAGCCCAGGTTTCTGGTCTTTGCTCCCTTCCTGCACAGGATGAGTGCTGCATGGACTGGGACAGTCAATTTCTCTTCCATATGCAGCTGCATAGCTCCTCCTGGGCTTCCTGGCTGCTGCCTGCTTCTTACTCTACTGTCAGCAGTAGGGGATGATACCTCTTAGAAATATTCTTCACTGAATTTATTAAAAATGTCAGAACCACTGTTAGTCATGGCAGAAAGATGTACCTACACACTAGTCTGAACCATAGGAATTAATGGGAATATGAGTCCACTGCTTAGATTTATCATAATGGAAGCAATTTTAATCCCTCTTGAGCCAGTTTAACCAACACAAAAGATTTTGTAGCTAATTAGCAGGTCTTTGTAGTATTCAGACCCCAATAAATATTAATGTGATGTCCTAAAGAATGAGGTTTATGTTCCTGAATCATACATTTATTAAGTCAAGATTTGACCTTTTTGGAGATTACACGGGCAAACTGCTTCACTCTCTGCAAACACAGGCAAAAATCAATCTCCTGCAAGCATTCCCTAAAAGAATTCAAATGCCACATCCTACACTTAATGGACACATTTGATTAAACTGAATACAAAAAGACAAAATAAATGGAACCATCCGAACCTAGCTACCAAGAAGTTAAGAATTAACACAATATCCGTATCTTAAAAATGCCATTTATTAGTTTTGAATAATGTCAACAATTACAATTCTTCTCTTCTTCCTACATTAAGATGATAATATATCTATATATAATTGCTGCTAAAAATCTACTTTAAAATCCTGCTGCAGATACAATGTCAAACACACCCAAATTAGTAAATGCTAAAATGAAATCTATCAGTAGAACAATCATTCACTGTCACATATGCATTCTGCTATTTTCCTCCCAAACTAATGATCAGTGGGGTTTTAACTCTTGCACTTCACACACAGTTCTCTTACACAGAGCGGGCGATAACAGAGGTGGTTGTTGACCCTCTCATGGAGCAGTCAGTAAACAACAGCATGGCACCCTGTCTGCCAAGGGGGGACAGGGAACCGGCAAGTGCTTGCTGTGGAGATTCCTGGCTACTAAAAGCCCAAGGTGGGGGCTGCAATGCTCAGGGAAATGAATTCAGAAAGGACAACTGTGACTCTTGAATAATACACACAGTAACTGTGAAGAGCAATGAAACGAGCGGAGAGATTTCATATTGCCATGAGAGCCACCTGCATTACGTTACCATAAAACTTTGGCTGAAGCTCTGGGCTGCTGTACTGATAAAAGCAAGAGAAACTGCCAGCCTCCATGGGCAGAAATATTAGAACTTAGCCACTGATAAGATTAATGATCTACACAGAAATATTTACAGAAGCTGGCAAAAATGAGGGTCCATGATCTTGTAACTTCTGGCCTACCCCATTTTAGCATGAGTGTGCTATCAAGTGCCACCACAGGTGCAGCCAGGTGTGACAAGACTGCCTGTAAGTCATATTCAATGCAGTATAAATCTCTGGGAGATGTAGTCCTATGGTGATTGATCCATTTGAGAATAATGTACTCCTCCCAAATACTTTCTACCATTGGCTGACACAATGTATGCATAGCTGCAAAAATGTGGGATAAGAAAAAACATCTTTTATCAGGCCATCATTACTTTCAGTATTGTTTTTATTTTACTGAAAGATTTTTTTCCCTGAAAAGAAAGACCACCACAGCAATCAGATATGCCTATTGCACATCTGCAGCAGTACTGCTAGTTACTTAGCAACCAGTGAGAATTAAAAAAAGAAATTATGTAAAGGAAGAGAAAAATTAGAAGCAAATTGAGCTGAATAAAAAGAAAGCAAACACCATATTAACATTCAAGGTGCATAAATACATGGGGCTTTCATTGCTGCATGCACCACCAACTGTTGAACAGTGTTAAATCAGCTTCTACTATTAAAATCAAAGATCACTCTAACTTAGATTTGAATATGTGTTATCTAGAATCTTATGACTATATCCTCTTATCTGTTTCATGTTAGGGGCAGAAAGACACAACAAAATGAAGAATTCTGTGTTGACCAAAAGCTTTTGGAGGTACGTACCATCCCTGTCACTGAGAAGAGAAAGCAACCTCAACAGGAATAATTTACAGGGAGTGAAATTACGCTCCCTCTATTGAGTAAGAATAACCACAAACATGCAGGGGCTTTCTGGAAGATTGGAAACCTGGCTGCTGCAGAAGGAAGCACAGAGACACCTCTGCTGGCCAGGGAGTTTCATGCACACTGTTAAAATCTGCTCATATGCACGGGCACATCATCCCCTTCTAGCTTGACTGGATCCCTCTTCCTCACAGCTCCCTACCAGCTCAGGCAGGATTTAAAGTTTTCTTTGATTTACTTTAAAAGGTGAAGATTTCATGTACATTCTGGCATGAAGCGAACATAATAAAATTTCTTTATGTTTGCCAATCTAACATAACTTTTTGGCTTGACTTTTATAATTTAGGAAGGAATTAATCATATTTTGATAGAAAATACAGTCTTTACTGAAAGTAATGATGCTATGAATTATCACTCAGATTCTCAGCAGGAGGTAATTATGTTTATGGTAATTTGAAAAATTTAGCACTGCAATTTTCTTTATAAGTTGTTGCAGAATGGCTCAGGGATCGGGGCCATGGGACATTAGAGGCCTTGTGTGAGCAAAGTAAAGTGTAAGAGCAGGAGGCTCGCAGACCATGAGAAACTGCAGGCCGTGGGAATGGGAAACTGTAAAACTACAAGATGTGAGAACTGCAGAATTGTACTGACAACAAGAATAGCCAAGGCCATCCTTGAGTAATTGGGAAAGTACCGAGAAGGGGAGTTACAGTTAGAGGAATGAGAAGAATCCCTAAACAAGAGCCACCTGTGGGAAAGACATGCAAATGTAGCTTTATATAGTTAACCAATGGTGTTACGAGTAGTAGGCATAATTAACTGTAATAGTATAAAAGTGTGTGGTTCCGGAAATAAAGGTTGAAGCTTGCTTATAAATCATATTGATTTGTGTGTCTTGCTTCCCTCACCGTCGGCAATAAGTCAGCAGTGTTTCATCAGGAGGCCATATTATATATTATCTTTCAGTGCAAAAAGAGTCTTAAGTATAAAATATCAGAGAACAAAATTGGTTTCTGTACTTAATTATTACATTATTCCTTATGTTACATTTCAGCAAAAGTACTGGGAGTTGCAATTCATTAACAATTTTCTGTCGAATCAAGTGCCTCAAAATGAAAAAGATAGTATTTCATTTCATGTTTTCCAGTGAAATGCTCTTTTGCCACTAAACCCCACATGCTTACTGGGATTTGCTTTCAAATTTGTTCACAGGTAAAACCAGTTCAACATACAACATTCCTCAAAAACTCCTTATTAACCTATTTTTTTTCAAAACTTTGGAACAAAAATCCACAGTGCTCTCCCACAGTGTTTGATGTGGTGCAGGTCTGCCACTATCCTATTCTACATTTCCATAAAACAAGCTTTTTCTTGTCAAATGCCAGAGAGGAATTAAAGGGTATTTTTCAAGTATCAAAGAGAAAAAAGTAAGGTCAAAAAGGGATTCTGAGCTTGGTTTCTCTTGGTCTTAAATTTCAGTTAAGCATCAATTTAAAGGGAATACGTGTTCATTTGAACTTGGCAGAATAAACCCTCTCCACTAAGATGCTGATGCTAACAAGTACCCAGCATCAATATCTGCTTGCTGCTCTTATCCCAGCCTGTTGCTGCCAAAAGAAGCTCTCATTACCTTTGGACTTTAAAAATGGATGTTTCCTGTACAGTTTGTCCTGGAGAGCAAGGAATGCCATACAAAGTTCCAATGAAGTGGAAAGTTGTGGTTTACAGTAAGTAGAGAAGTGGAACAGGACTGCAAAAACTTCGATGGAAATATGAGCATTTGAAGAGGTTCAGATGAGGAATGTCAATGCATAACCATCTCTTCATTCAGTCTTTTGAATACTGCAAGGATTGTCACTGAGGTAGTGTAGGTGTGAAAGGCTGACTTGCAAATTCTCTACAGCCATGGCAAACGTGAAAGGACTACTGTGAGACTGAAGAGGGCAGGTCGAGTCCTCCACAAGAGGCACAAGCAGCTTACAGATTGACCTTCAGAGATCATCTCAGTCCCATAAACCTCTAGCCACTTGAGAAAGAGATCTTTATGATAGCATCTTTATTTAAATCATGCATTTGCTACCCTTCCTACATAATCATGTGAAGCTTTTTCTCAGAATACCTATTTTCCCTTTTGTTACTTGCAGCTGGATTAACCCTGAAAGGCCTGAAATTGAATTGTATTTCTTTCCAAGAAAACAGAAATAGACCTCCATATAATAAAGTACAAGCATCCTAGTGGGAAACAGGTGCTCTCCCTGGCCTGCTGAAGCAGAGAGAATGGTTTGAGTTCCAGGCTGGTATTTTGCCAGTCATGTTTAAATCCACGACTACCCGCAGCTGGTTTTCCTCCTGCTCTTTAAGGAGAGTTCATTATCTCTTATTCACATCTCCATGCCTCACTCCAAACCTTTAATTAAGACAAGGATACAATAGACTCTTAAATTTTCCTACTTCAGTCTTGCCTTTCCTCTTCAGCGATTCATCATGTGAGTGAGGCTTGCTTACAGGGCAATAACTCAGATGAAGTGAGGGTCCTCCTTTGCTCAACAGGGCAGGTGGAGAGACCGCCTGTACAAACTCCTGCTTGGTAGGAAATCTGTTGCCTCTGAACTTGGCAGCCTCTGATGGTACTCAGGTTTGGCGGAGGGCAAGAAAGCAGACTGAACAGTGAAACCTCTACTGACTTGTTCGGGCTCCTCTGCAAAAAAGTTCCTATGGGGCCTCAGGAGGAACACAGACCATCTGAGTTGAAGGGACCCACAAGGATCAAGCCCAACTCTTAAGGGAATGACCCATATGGGGATTGAACCCACAACCTTCGTGTTATCAGCATCATGCTCTGGCCAACTGAGCTTCAAGCTTATCACCCAAACATCTGTAGCCAAGTAGCAGACAAAGGTAATTTCTAGACCTGTAGCCAAACAGTCTCCCTCAGTCATACCAAGCTATGCTTGTGCTATTTACTTCTGAAATAAAGTAAGATAAGCAAATAATATTACATGCTAGTAAGTATGTGTTAGTTACCAACTAAATGTATAAAAATTCCACAGACCTTTTCAACTCGGGAATTACATACATTCAGCAATAAGGGTGTGATTTCAACTTCATTAAATCAAGAAAAGGGAAATTGTATGTCAATTACCATGATGAGAAATGTATCCAAACAGCCTGACTTGGACCAAAACCCAGACAATAACTGATGTGAGACTGCTTCCCAAAGAAACCGGCATAAGGACACATAAGCAGCATTATCAGATGTCTTGTTTTATTTCTAGCCAGTCCTGGCTATACTTCAAGCCAGAAGAACCTACAGGAAAGGACTTTTCCTATGACACAGAGGCTCAGGCAGGATTCTACCCACAGAGATGCCCATTTTAAATTTTAATTACCATTTAAGTTTTTCCTGCAAAAAATCTTTAGGAAATGAATCACTTTTCCTCTTTATATTCAGTTGATACCAAACCAGACAGGTCAATACTTATAAAGAAACAAGTCAGTAAAGTCCAGCGCTTTATCCCTCTGTTCAAATGATCTATATAGTTAATAATATTGCTACTTCTATGCATTAGCAGTCTGATCATGGTCAGAGTGAATACTCAAAGATGAAAGGGTTATTTTTTCCTTCGTAGGCCTGAGTGGCAACTTTCCTGCTTTTCTATGGCAGTACCATCAGATAAAACACGCAAAAAGCAGACTGACAACATACCACTACAGTCTGTGAAAGACACTACATTGATAAACCATTATTCTGCTGCAGGCCACGTGCCTGGGTGTAGTGTTAGAGATCTCATGTCAGCTAAGTGCAGAGAAGCACAACTCATTCCACTATTCATCTAATATATATATTATACAAAAGGGAAGCTCTGCCTTGCTTACTAAAGATTCATCTCTAGAGGTATAATTTTCTTAATGGAAAACCATTTCACTCCAGTGCCTGTAAATGAAGGCTCCTACCTATAAGTGAAGGGCCTTTTGGAGAGATGGCAGGGGAACAGCAGAAGATCTGGTCTTCATAAAATCACTTGTTGAGATCAGTCTGACTTTGAAGCCTAATCCCAGTCTTGAAAGGTGAAAAAACTTCTTCAGAACTGAATTAAAAAAAAAAAAAGAAAATAGTCAATGCTAAAAACGGATCACAGTTTGAGAGTGAGGAAGGCATATCTTTGGACAAGTGAATGAGGATTCAGAAGGAGGGCATGATGTTGGAGGTACAATTCTTTACTACTTCATATTTTATAAAAGCACAATGCTAGAAAGCTTGGTGAACAGGCTTTGTAAGCAAGTGAAAGTAAAGTGCTGGGTCAATCTAAAAGCCTATATAGTTTGAAGACCTGAACAACTGGGGATGGACCAAGGGTGAATGACAACTAAGAACACATAGCGCCAATTTCAACCAAGGGAAAAGGATGATAAGATTTGATGACTCCAGAAGCAGTAGGAAGAATCCCAAAAGCTGGATGGGCAAAACCAGGCAGGTCTTTCTAGAAGAAAGATGAGATCATGATAGAGTAGATACATGGAGTGCCATTTCTATTATTACCTATTATCTTCTATTCTTTTGTCCAGTTCATTGTCCTCCAGAGGCCCCGAAGTAGTTTTGTACATCAATTTATTTGTCATATGCCTGAGCTGGAGGTTTTCTGGGACAAGATCATCTTTTCTGTGTGCAAAGCAAAAATGAGCACAGTGAAGGCTTGACTGCTGACTCAGACCATTTGAAATAAAAGTACTGGTAAGAAATACTGTGGGGGAGATTAAGGAGTAATTCAGTCTATCACAGAAAAGCTGATGCTTCAGCCTCACACAGAAATTTTACTTTCCCAACACTGTACATTAAGAGGAAGAAACCTCGTAGGTTATCATCTAAACTACTTACAACCATTTTCTTATGTTCTTTGTGTTTAATGTAAGACAGATTTCTTGTCTGTTAAGGTCGGTTCATTTCAGTAGATTTGTAGTGTCTTTTGACCTTGGAGGAGAGGCCGAAATGCTTTGTTACAGGCACACAGAGTCATCTTCTTACCTGAAGGTATTTTACTTGCAATCATTTCCCATGAAGAGGAGAAGTGGAGAGCTAGAGACTCATAAAGTTAGTTTCTGATGGCCAGATATGACTGTTTCTCTTAAAAGTGAAATTGCATGAAAAATACGCACTTGGGGTTTCAAAAAAGTAAAGTGCCAGGTAGAAGATGTTTTCTATCAACTCCTCATGCGCAGCACAACAATTTTCACAGTATGTCTGACAGACACTGCTTTTGGCAAAGACCTTGTGACTTTTGGAAGCCCTTTGGCATACAGCTGAGTAATCACTGCTGAAACCCGTGGTTCATTTAGAAGTATGTCAACTCCTGTAGCTACTCTGCTAGTGTTGGGTATTCTAAGCTTTGCTGTTGGTATTTGAAGGAGAGTTCTTAAGTCCTGTGTTCAAGACAGCCTTTTTGGTCAAAGCAAAAAATTTGTAACATAATTTTTTTTTCTTTGAAAGACTGACACTTAAAAAGATTTCATGATTTAGTTCAGAACAATTCCATTTAATGGGCTGATGATTTAAGTCTTCCATAGTGGATGAATCATAAATGCTGAAACCTAGCACAGTTTTAGTTTTACTGTTATGATGGGCATCTCTACCAAGCAATGTATAAATAAAAGAATCCAAGTGACTATGCATCATAAATATTTATTTCCCAAATTATGTTTCCCTATCTATTAGACAGACCTGGGACTGATGCTGAAAAATGCATTTGTGACAAATCCTTCCAGCAGCTGTAAATGAGCAATGGGGACATCTTGGGGTCTTTATTAATTTAGAGGTAGCGGGAAAGTGAGACTGAGTTTCACAAAACTGTGCCCCAGCAGCTTTCCTGACACATTTCACAACATGAGCCAGACAGCTGTTCTCATCTTTCCTGTAGACAAAATAAAGATGACTTCTCATATCAGTGCAACTTATTTTTCAGTTAACAAGCTGTCCCTCTAAGTCAAGAGCTGCCCTCAATGGTCACTGTCTGTAGATATCATTTCTGTGCTACCAGGTATCTGGCAGGAAAAGGAACAGAAAGGCTGTAAGAAGTTGGTGTTCCTGCCAGACTGCTAGTGTGGGGAAAGCACTTCACAGTTACCATTAACTCTTGAATTACTGGTAGTTTCCAGGGAAAAAAAAGTGACTCTTTGATGGAAATACATTTATCTAACAGGAAAGCCACAAGCCCCCATTGCTATTTGAGGAGTTGATACCATATAATCTTTCACACTGGGGGCTTCTGGGAAAAAAACAGCAAATATGCCACTTATCATTCTTGGTTTCTACTTTTTGCTGTCATGTATTTTTAACAGCATTAATTATTGTTTGGCTCTTGTACTTGAAGTGTTCTCTATGAGTCAGGCTAGAAGTTAATACATATTAAATAATAAAACAGAAGCAGCCAATTAGTAAAAATGCATCCAAATACTGTACAATGCAACCATACGAGCAGCTGATACAGGATGTTTTATGTAATTACTGGGGCTTAGATGTCAAATGATTGAACAAACCAGCAAATCAATGAACTGTGCTTATAAAGATTATTAAAACAGAGTGGTGAGGGATCTCAAGGTATCAGTCAACACATTCCGCTGCAGTGAGTCATTTTTGGCAAAAGTTTGCTTAGGGATTGTGAAATCTCCTCTGTTGTAGGTTTTAAGAACAAAGCCTTGACAGTCTATGCCAATGCTTAGTCACCCAAACCATGAGAATTTTTTCCTAACATCTCATTTAAATCTCCCTCGAATGAAGCTCATTGCCTCTTCTGCTAGCCTCAGTTAGCACAAAGAACAGGTTGGTTGGTTATTTTCTGCTGAAGCCTTTCACAGACTTGGCACAGAGCATCTGATGAGGGCTGCACCCTTCCCTGAACCCATCTTGTGCAAATCACTGCTCTTGCAGCTCCTGTCCCTTCAGCAGCAGGGCTGAATGGGGGCTGTACCACCTCCAAGGGTGTAAATATCCAGTTCAACCCTGAGGGCAAACAGATCTCTGCGTATTCAATCTCTGCTATCTAAGCCAAGACAAGGGCTCTCATTTACCTCTCCTTACTTTTAAGCAGAAATAACTAATTCTTGCTTTAGCTAGAGCTTGGACACAGACTTCAATTGCATATTGTGAGAATATTAATATTTTATTTCTTCTTCACCTTTTTTTAACCTATTTAAATTGTATAATTAGAAAAAAAAACGAAACAAAACATATAAGGAGGACTGATATGTTATTCAACCTTGGGAAAATATTTAAATGAAATAAAAAGTCCCAAACTCACATTTTAAAGTTTAGGATATTGTCCCAGGAGTAAAGAAATTACTGAGATGTTCTTGGAAAGTTTTTCAAAGTTCCCTGCTTGCTTTCTTTTCTAGCTTATAGCCCTGATACTGAAGTAGTTGCTGACCTTTAACAGTGATATTACAAAGTGAAAATGAGGACATTCTGATAGGAAAATGGAGCTATGTGTGTCATCATGTACAAATCATTAATATTGGTGCCCTCAGATAATTAACTAGCCAGGAAATTTTAAAACAAAGAGAAACCGAACTATTTAATTTCACTGCTTCTCTGTGAAGTGTAAGTTATTACATTTTTTAAATGAATGTTCAATTGACTGAGCAAGCTCAAACTGGTAATTTAGTTGTGCCCTCAGCAATGACTGTAGCAGGCTGAATGCAGCCCCAGCCTCGCACTGTGTGACACAGCCAGAGATGAGGAGGATAATATGAACAGCAGGGTTGGCACGGCCTCCTTTGCTGTGCACACATCTCCCATCTATACCGTATATTGGCAGACATCACATGGCAACTAGAAGTTAAATTGAACCTTCTCTGGTGGTTTCAGGGCTGTTTCCATAAAGCAAACATAAACATGCAACACAGAACAGCTAAAAGCAAGGTACTGAAAACCTTTAGGGTGAATGGAATCATTGTGTGAGATGGTAGAAGTCTGGAGTATTTTGTAGGTCTGTGACAGTGATGACAGACTTCTCTCAGTAAATCATCTGCAAGGTACAGGAGGAGCATGTTTGAGGAATGAAACAAAAGTAAAAGCACTAAACCATTTCTTCAGTGAAAGGGCTTTCTCAGGGCTTGTACCTGGTGTTTCATTTTAATAGCCTCACAGATCCAGCTTGGCAATAAAAGAAATAAATATAACATCCTCAAACAGACTGACTACAGCTCATGGAAGGGCACCTGGCGGGGGGGTGGGGTGGGGTGGGCGTCCTCTGTCTTCTTCCCTGACCACTTTGGCAAGTTTCCAATAATGCTGGGGAGGGCTGCCCTGGGCAGGACCCCTTCTTTACCCTCTTCTCCCTACCTACTACAAGGTGCTCAGAGGCAAACCCAAAACGTCTCTTCTGAAAAGAGATTATTCCACATCAAATTCATATGACAAATATTTATCTGGAACACACGTATTTATTACCCTGAAGCTTGTGTTCCTGGTTACTTCACATGAACAATGGCAGAAGTCACTTGAATGGTATCCAAGGAGACAACTTCACTGAACTGAACTAATTAATCTTCTCTTGTTGCTGTTTACAGTTGTTTTTAAGCAGGCAGTAACTGATCCTGTAGAGCCTGTTATGGCTCCTCCATACAGAATGCTTTACAAAGATATGTAATACATATCAGAGCTGGTTTTGCCTCTTAAAGTAATGTTGTTAAGCTTCTCCATTTAATTCCTAGCATATTATTTTCCACTTTTTGCTATCAGCCTCTAGTTCACTTTAGGTCCCCATGGATTTAATTTTCCTTTAGTTTGTGTGACATGGATATCGCCCATATGATTCCATTTCTTGTGCGTTATTCCAATTTTGCCACCAGGTGTCATCCAAAGGCTCACCAGCACCGTGGCTTGTGCTTCCCGAAGGATTTGGGATCTCGGGGGTGTGTGTGAATGGGGAGGTGTATGGGGGTGTCATTAGCTGCCAATAAACTTGACACAGTAGTAAGGGGGGCACACTTCTGATTTCCCCATGGTTTTCTTTGTTTTGCTAGACTTTGCATTACAGCAACAGAATGCAAATCACACGCTCCAGATATTTGCACCACCATAGGTGACACCAGCCTACCTTTGGTTCCACTTGGAGTTATTCCAAAGACTGGCTGGATTTTCAGTCCTCATGAGGAAGCCTGGAAGAAGTCTTTCTTCTTGTGCCTGGCCTTCAAGGCTTTTCAACTAGCCATTGGAACTCCCACTTACAGGAGATGTACAGGATGAAAAAAACCCACAAATTGTCACCCTTCATGTTCTTAGATATCATCTATTAGCAATTTACAGAAAGCACATTGCAGTAAGGAAAGACCAGCACCACCAAAGTTTTTAGTATCTTTCAGACAAGCAAATCAGCTCCAACACACAAATAAATTACATATTTCCAAGATTTTGTTATTCTGTTTCAGCTCATACAGCATTTTAATTGATTTATCATTCCTGCAAGGTCTAGTTTTTGGATTTTTCCCTTTTGGGGCAGTTTAGTTGGACTGGATGCTATCCAACACCTTTTAACTCAGCTGGCTTCTGGCTGGGCCAGCACATGATCCTGCTTCCCTCTGGGATTTGAGGGGAGCAACCCCATGTCTTCATTTGCAGTTATTCTTATGCAAGGCAAATAGCAATGCCTTCTTCAGTCCATCTCTATGGGGGTAGAAAGAAAACTGATTAAACAAGGCTAAGGAGAGTGTCGACCTAGACACCGTCTACTTTCCTCACTCTTGATGCCCAGATTTTGTAGAGAGAAAGGAAGCACACCAGGGAGGAAAAGGTCCCAGGTTAGTATCAAAAGGTCTGGGAAACTCTGGCCTGTGCCTTTGTATGAGATGACTACTTACATAAAATTCAGTCTTCAGAGAATTCCACAAACTGAATTTACTGGTAAATATAACCCCTAGATTTCACACAGGATGGATTATTATTAATATCCCATCTATTCGACCTAGATTCTGTTGACTGTAAAGTTCCACATTTAAATTTAACTTCTGAAGAAAAATAATTTAATTGAAAAATCAATCACTAGGCAATTTCACATTCAGTTCATTTAAGGTCAAGTTACTGCTGTCTCAGAGAACAAAAGTTTTCTTAATGGATCAAGTTCAGGAGTGATGTGAAATTAGGCATAATTACATACTGGCTAATGAGTCTAAGTTGGCATACAGCAGGCATATTGAGAAGTATGTATCCTTTACATTCTCTGACTCACTTGTTGGACAAGAAGACAAGGAACAAGAATTGCCACCAGGGTTTTTTTATGGTTCAAAAGGTCACAGCTGAAGCAGTTGAGTACCTGCTTCCTTCCTGCGTGAGCAGGCATGCAGGTCAGGACTTGGCAGAGGGATCACAGGTCGCTTCCCAAGGGCATTTCTGTGGATATGCAGGAATCGCTGTGCTAGATGTGATCTGCTGTGGGTGACTGTCCTTTGCCATCCATATGGTACCATTTCAACCATTCTGCACCTTTCTGGGCTCTAGGGAAAGCCGTAATCCAGGGTGAAATCCAATGTGTTCAACTTGCTTCAAATTTCTGTCTTCTCCAATTGTCACCTCTGAGTTACGTTTGGAATTTCTCTAGAAAAATCTATCATAATCCAGTTCAAGAGATACTTTGGTTTTACATCTTATTGGTCCTCCAGCTCAAGGTGCTTTGGGTTTCCACCTATTTTTTCAAATTGTAATAATTTCATTCAACAGAACATTTTCAACAGTATTTTGTAGTATTATGAAGCATAAAGATTTTCTAACTGCATCATGGGTATATGCATTCCATTGTTCAGAGATCTTAGCTCAGTGTAATTTGGTTCTAGATTAAGTTAAATAATTCCAGGTTTAAGACTTTGCATCTTTGGATTTGGGGCTTTTTCTTTCCAATTTAGTTTTTGGGCTCTAATTAAGTATAAAAGTATTTTTCTGTAAAAAAGAATCACTAGTATTTTTGTTACATCCTGATAAATGTCAGTTCAGGTTAAGTTTTTAACACATCTTTTCACCAGTAAGATTTTATCATATACTATATTTTAAAATGTCTCGTGAGGTTCTGTGGCAAACAATTATATTGACCTGCAACAGTAAACTCTGAAGTAATTAATTTACTTTAGGGTAGTAATCACCAAAGTGCTTTACAAAAGTATCTTTTTCTTTTAATGATATATTTCTCATCAGTCTGTGGGTTTAGGGAAGAAAGGTCGGTACAACTGGCTCTCCTAATTAAATAATTCTTGTATCATCATACTTAAAACATAGCCTTTGTAGACTCAGTTTTACAACTTAAAGCTGTAGTGTTGTAGGGAAAAAAACCTATATGCAAGTTTAACTGCATTCATCTTAAAATAACAGCATCTGGCCATAAGAAAATCCATCTATCGGCATTACTTCCTTTACTCTGAGATGCAGAATAAATCAAATATCCCTAGTGCAGCTTAACAGATAGCCAAGAGATTTACACTTTTACTCCCAGTTTTGCATTTCCAGGTAGCACGAAGCATCAGAAAGAATTACAGATTGTTAGTCTGTATCTGCACATCAAGTCAGAATTTCTAATATACAGATTCTTGATTTTCTTTTCAACAGGCATAGCTATGGTAGGAGCACAGCTGGTGAGACAGCTACAGTGCGGTTACAAGGATTCTGCTCAACCGAGACTTACAGACTTTAGGGGTGCAATTCTTTCCAGTTTCCTTATTTCCTGTTTCCTTCATTCTTGGGTTAGTGAAGAAAAGGAAATTCCTTAGATGAAACTCCTTTATGCAGATGTTCTGTGATGTTTTTGTCCACTGTATTTTTCCTTCATCAGGAGATCATGGAAAGGCCATGCCAAAGGCTGAGCTGTGTACTTCATTCACAAAGCTTCTTGTCGCAGCCAAGGCTGTATCTCCAGGTGAAGGCACTGGGCAGACCAATAACAGTATGGGAGGAATCTTTAAAAATACAATTAATTACAAAATCAGATTCTACCTAATTAAAACCTAGAGTTCTTATAATTTAGCCATATTTTGAGAATATTAAAAATTATTTTCAGTACATTACAATACATCTAAAAAAAGGAATCCAAAGAAAGATGTTCAATGTGAAGTTTGCAGGCAACAGTAAGACACATTTTATTTTCCTTTTGGTTGTTTCTTTTTTTTTTAAAAAATCAAATTGAAAGCTTCTTAGCAGACTGAATATTTCTATTATAAACCTACATTCAGCTGTTCCAGGTGTGACAAGCTCTACTGAGCTTTCTTTTGGTCTGTTGTTGTCCTCCTGGTATGAAGTCTCTGTGGGAACTTCAGAAATACTTGGCATCAGCTCTCAATTCCTTACAATGCCTACAGAGAGATTTCTTTGGAGCTCTGTATTTACCCTCTATACTTTCAATCAGCGCCAAGAAGAAATGCATTTCTCCTGGGGAGTGGTGATGTTAATTTTTTAGCTTCTTTATCCTCTAAAGGGACTCTAGTCAGTCTTGTTATTCCAAGATTTAACTCTGAAAATTGAGTTCCAACACGGCAGAAGCATTTTGTTCATTTACTTGTTTTAATACTGCTAGAAGTAAGAAGATCCTTCCCAGGAAACAGGGGGAAAAAATCTCTCTATCAGCAGTATATGCAGACCAAATATCATGCCTTCTTAACAGTAGACAGAAATAAGAATATTAGTCAAACTGCTCTACTGTTACAATTTGATTTTTTCCTCTTTACCGTACCTGTCCATACTTCATAGATATCAGCTTATATATGGCTCTAGGCCCTCTACCATGCCAAGGCAGCCTCGCCTGCGGGGTGACAGCATCAGTCATGAGCTGCAGGATAAGTGCCAAAGATCAGAGAAGCCAAGCATTCAAGATTTCCAAAAGCTGTGGCCAGGACACTCAGCTATCTGAGGAGAATGGTGTCACTGTTCATCTTTGCTGTTATAAGGCAAAGAAAAGAACTGTGGTGTGATCTCCAATTTACTTTCACAGCCATTCCCTTTAATAATAGATAATGGACGAGAGGCTGACTTCCCATCAGCACAGGGCCCCGGGAGTCTGTTTCACAGACTGCTTTGATTCTTTCCTGCTAGAACTGCCCGTGTCTTCCTTTTTTCCAAAAATCACTAGCTGGCTTTGAGGTCCTGGTGTTTCTTTTCATGAGCACACCATATAAAAAACTCCCTTTGTCTCCACTGTGTGTGAAAGAGACACTCATAGAATCAAAAATTTTCTTATTTTAAATGAACTAGAAAGCAAGTGGCTGATGGGTTGGAACACATCATTGTGTGAACTACTTGTTGAGAGCGTGCAGCCAAGCGTTGAGAGAAGGTGGGAACAATCACCACTACCAGCCTTCCAAATATCAACCAAAAAAAGTTTGATGATTTTCATGTTCTCTATCTGTCATGATAAGACAATCCCTCTGACAATGTGGTGAAATACATTCCTAAAATGAAAGAGGATGATCATAATTTTTTTACTTGTATCTTCTTAAAAGAAAGCTTATTTGCTACCTGGAGTCCATTTCTATTGACCTTACTCTCTAGAAACCTCCTAGTGTACTTTGGAAGAATCAGATAATGCAAGATGTGATCAAACTAGGAATAATTTTTCCACACAGCATGTTTTAAAGGATGTCTGCTCATGTCAACACCAAGTTCAAGTTATATTGAAGTTCTATCTTCATTATCAATGTTCTATGTTACAGAAGTATGGAGTTGAATGTCTACTTTAGAGTAAATACTGGCAATGAGCATATCAATAAAAAGAAATTACCATCACCATCCCAGTTTCTTCACTGCCTTCTGGTATTTCTTTGACTTGGAACATTTGTCATCTCTGGAGATGTTGATAGTAAAAGTATATGTGCCTTGTGGAAAATTAATAGGATTTCTGAGCTTATGGCACATCAGAGCTTTTTCATGCCACAGGATAAGATTTGGCAGTTAAAATTGTAGCCCTAGCAAAAGAAAATGGAAAAAGAAATTAAGTGTTTTAGCATGCAAATATATTTTATAAGTCACAGAAAAAGAGATGCAAGTAGAATGGGTTAGAGTGGTGAAGTGAAGTTCCTGGCACTGTGGAATGGTCCACTTCGTAAGATCTATCAAGCATCTGTCAAACAGTTCTTCAGGTTAAGTCTTCAGTTAAGTATTCTTTAAGTGACAACTGAAGTGCATTTCAAATCACAATTCTTGCTCGCTCACAACATAAACAAAAATTGTCAGTCTGAAAACCCACGTTTGTAAACGTGTTTTCCTCCTTAAATGCCTGTGAGTGCACTGTACCTCTCAGTAGCTCACACATCACTGCAGTGCAGGGAGAGCTCCCTCTTCTCTTGCAGCCTCCCTTGCCCACTCTCATCTTGCTGCCTCCTCCCTGTACTGCTGGAATATCATCGTAGCACACAGCAAGCAGTCGCAATGCAAATTAAAGTGTCTCAATTTTCCCTTGAATACCCTTGAAAAATAGATTTGAGCAACGGCAGGCAACACATATAAGGAGTTAAGTATTTTCAGAAGAAGACTAAAACTATTTAATGCTTTTTTTCCCGTGACAGAGGACTGCAGAGCAGGCCAGCTCTGATGATTTAGAAGGCACCAGAGCGTTACCAGCATTCAGTCCCAGGGAGGGAAAAGCAAGTCGTTAAAATTTTAAAAATTTTGACAAAGTCATTTTAAAATTAATTTTTGCATTTGAAAATGTGGATGTAATGCTTATCACTTTCTACATTTGAACAATTCTGGTGCCTTTGCTACCACTAAACAGAATCTCCCACACTAAATCGTTTACAGAGAGCCGATCCTGAGGCTGATTTACAAGCCTGGTGCCCTGTCTGGCACCACAAAGGGCAGTAGAAAGTATCTGTGTTTGCATGGTCTCCCACCCTCATGTATTCCAAAGATGGGTAGCAGAGACGGGGGAGAACATAACTGAAGTCTATTTAGCATCAGCATGGAACTGGAGTCTGAGATTTTTTTTATTTTCTGCCACAGGTAAAAAGCATTTCCTAATGCAGTTCAAACTGATGTCAGACTGTTCCTGTTCCCATCTCCCTTTCCTTGGGGCCTGAATAATTCAGCAGCAAACACTCACCTGGGAAAGTCACAGGTAAACCTCACACTGGATGGGCTTTTCTAAATGAACTCTGATTGCCTCTGCACTGGGGGAGGGAGGCAGGAATCCAAGATGCAGGATAAACCTCTGGGAAGAAGTGAGGCATAGACTTGAGACACTCTGGAGAATTAATTTTCAAGATATAGAAGGGGACTACTGTAGCCCTGGACTCACATGCAGACAGAGAGCAGGGACCATCTCTCCTGTCTCTCTGAAGCAAGTCAGGCAGTCTGCAGGAAAGGAAGCAAACCCCCCGCACAGAACACATTGCAAAGCACATGTGCACCCTCTGTAGCATGGGTATGCTGCAAACAGTGCCGTTCTCCAGGGTGGGTGGACTGTGTTCCAAACAGGAACGTAAGTCCCATCAGAGTCACACAGGCAAGAAAGAGCAGGGGCAGAGCCAGTGCATTTGTTCTCATATAAAACAAACCCCCACTATTTCCTTTGCCTGGCTGGGCAGGGGGTAGACTCCCCTATTCAAACATGAGAGCCCCTGAGCAGCTCCGGTGAAGGCAAGCAGTAAAGATCCATTTTTCGTTCAGCCTTCACAGAAAACGTTAGAGAACGTTTTAAAATTCAAATTGCATGCAAAAACCTGATTTGGCACAGTTCAACGTGAAAATTAGTTTTGAATGAAGATACCACCTGCCTATCTGAGGAGATAATATATCCTGAAAAGGAAGAGTTTGCAGGCATCACTGACCCTCTAAGGCAAGCATCAGATCTGCCAGAAAATGTGTTTAGTGTAGTCAAGGATGACAGAGTTTAGATGGATAAAACAAGAAGAGTCATGGTTATGTTGTCCCCTATACTTAGGCTTTCTTATTTGCTAAAAACTGACATCACAAAATCTCATGCCAGTTTTACTCCCCCTGCAGTGGTGGTGGTTTGTTTTTGGGGAGGGATAGGAGGTGGGTTTTTGTTGCCATAAGTGAGCTTTAGGAAAGATACTGAAGGTAGACTGTTTGGTAACTTTAGGGAGCTGAACTTTAAAGTTTGAGGGCAGAATGGAAAAGTCTTGCCAGCACCTACTGGAAAATGAAAATGAAAATGAAAAGAGTTCACTCAGGGGATGGAGAAGGGAGCTGACATCTTGACAGGCTGAGAATTCACATCTAAGAGGCTGATAGGGGGCTGGAGAAACAAGGGCATGGTTTGATGTGGTCAGGGGAAGGGATGATATATAAGAGTCAGCTGATATAATTGGAGAGTAAGGCAGGACAATACAGCAATAGGTTCAGACATGGGATGGCAAAAGCTTGGCTGGCAGAAACTTGAAGAGTGGGAATATGTTCCCCCTCTCACAGCTGGAGGAGGGAAAGTGTCTCAATGGAAAAGAAACTTGGGTGGATGTCTCTGGGGAGAAACCTTAACCAAAAATGACATCTTTTATTCACAAGTACCTCCTGAAGAAAATACAAAATCCTGAGGAAACAAAATGGAAATGTCCCTTGCTGGACAAGAGCTGTGTTTGAGTCTGTAGCTCCAGAGAGGGTGCTCATTGCCTGAAGTATCTTAAAAGCCATAGCTCAGATTTAGTACTCTGACAGCACCAACTAGCTGCCGAGCATGTTGGGCATTTAATCTGCTGAGATTACATTGTATATCTAAAGTGCAAACTGCAGTTTTTGAAAAAGAAGCCTTTGTGCTGTGGCTGCTTCTAGCCTAGAAAATAACTCACAGTAACTAACACCTAAAAAATGTGTTTTTCAGCACTGCTACAGTCAAATACTTACATGTTAGATGAATGTATTTGTTTTAGCAAAACTCACAAAGGCCTGAAACACATCACATTGCAATTACTGCAAGGTCCTTTTCTTGGTCTGAAAAATACAGCTTCAGCCCTTCCAAAATCTAGTAAGAGTATTGCAGTACAAATAATTTCCCCTCCCTGCCAGTTTGACTTTCTTACCTTTCCAGGTATATCCTCCTTTCAGTTCTTCTTCAACCTGTTGCAGGCAAGATGTTCGTCTTCATTTTTTTGGGTTTAGCAGGTACCCACCATTTTGTGAATCATCAGTCAGTATTCAGTGCTGCAAAGTTTCCATCAGCTGTTAGTTGCCCTGTAACACAAGGATTACTTTTGATTTTTCAGCAGACCTTGTTACCTTTTAGAATTAATGATTCATTTAAGACGACACATCTTCTGGAGGTCACCTAGTCCAGCCTACCATTCAAGGGTGGTTATTGCAACAACCTTCATGTGTGTCCTACTCCAGGCATTACCTGCTATTACTTCAAAACTTTTTTCATATGTACAGTCAGAATATTCTTTCCTGCAGCTTCTGGCTGCCTTCTCTCCTCCTCTCATGGTGTTTCTCTAAGAAACATCCATCTCTCTTCCCTGTGACCCCAGGTTAGGCACTTGATAACAGAATTGCCACAGCCTTCTCTGGGCTCAGCACACCCATCTCGCTTTCCTGAACATGTGCTCATTTCCTGACCACCTCTTGACCTTCTCCCAGCAGGCAAATCTCTCTCCCAGAAGACCTCCCTCAGGTTCCAGTCACTGCTGCGTGTGCTTGGCATTCCTGGCCCGACGGACAGTGCTTGCCTGGCTGTCACAGGCTGTCTGGCCAGGAGCTTGGTGGTCCAGGCTCTCCTATAGGCACATTGTAGCCACTCACCCTGTCTTTGCAGCCCACATTTGCCTGCTGGGATTCGGAGAGAGCTGGTGTTGGAGCCCCCAGCACAGCCAGCCTCAGGGCCCGCGGCTCCCCTGGCGGTGCAGACAGGCCCCTCATGGCAGACAGGCCGCACTCGGCCCCCTGGGAAGTGGTTTTGTCTACTGCAAACCCACGCTGGCCTATCCCAATCACCTACCTGCTTTCACGTGTCCAGATCCTCATTCTTGACATTTTTGAAGACAGGCATGAAGCTGTCCTTTTCCCAGTCCCAGGACATCTCCCTCAGCCGCACCTTCCAAAGGCAGCGGTCTCGGACTGGCCTCCTCCACCTCAGGTGCTCAGCAGGACCTGGTTCTTGGCATCCAGCACAGCACTCTATTGATACAAATAAATATCAGTAGGACACTAAACCAAAGAGAAACATTTCTAAAACAGTGTTATTTTAATAATAAAACATCCTAATATCTAAGAATTCTAGACACAAAAAAATTGTTTTACCTGAAATTATAGTCATGCCAATAAATACTTGAGGATCCTTCAGCTGTCACATAAAATGAGAGCATTAAGCAAAAAATCATTAAAAAAATATACAAGCCACAGTAAGAAAATTGTTGTGACCACTGTGACCAAGCGATGGCTGTGAAGATTTAATGTCCAACCAAGCATGAATAAATAGTGCAGTACCTTGCTTATTCAAGGTGACATGTTCAAAAGATATACAGTGAGGCTCCCTGGGTTATTGCCAGATCCATAAAGATAGTGGAACACTTCCTGCAGAGTTTGAAACCACCATGATCTCTTTTTTCCCCAGAAAAATGGGACAAAATCTTTTGCAAAACTTTCTGACCATAAAATTAATAAATGAAGTTCAGACTGTATGGAAGGTAACTTATTTTTAATGAAAAAGTCTCTTTCTTGAAGGAACTGCCTTTTAGTTTATCAGTAGGTGGGCCCAGTGTACCATTATCATCAGAGTCCAAGTGGTGATATTGACTGGGCAATGTCCGTGCCAGCTCCTGTCTTCTCCCCCTATCTGACCAAAACTATAGAAGATTTTAGTACATTTTGACCTGCAGAAATCAGAGACACACTAGTGACCTGCAGTGGTTACAGAAGATCCTATCACTATAATTTCTCTTTTATAAAAAGCAGTCTATAGAAATCTTCAGTCTCTACAGACTAGTGGACCGCATCTCTATTTGATAACCCTTTGTGAAAACCTTTCTCAATACACGGACCATAACCCAGTCACACGTACTGGCAGAAAGCTCCTGTTGATGTGTCTGTAACAGGTCTGGATCCTTCTTTTTCTGCTACAGAAAGATGGCAGTGCCAGGTGATACTCCCTGAGCAACACAGTGCCCTTGAAAGTTTTGACTTCTCATACAGAAACAACTTACAGCTCAGAGTGCAGCGAACAGATCTAGAATACTAGACATCCTAGAGGATATGATCCGATTATTTTAACCTTATTACCTTGGTGTTTCCACATTTGATATCTGTATTGAAAAAGCTAATGCACTGCCAATATTATATTTCAATACTTGCTCTCTGTTACAACAATTGCATGAATTTCATAGCCAGCTGTGTGTAATGATATCACACTTCAGGAGAAGGTATCCTAACATCATAAAAAAGCAGCTGATTGCATTTGTCCAAGTATGATACAAATTTTCTTTCTTATGCAAAGCTCATTTTTAAAATGAGAGATCCTAGCAGGCATAATGGGAGGGTTTGCCATTTATCCTGTAATTATCATCTCAAATGCTTGGTCCTGCGTGTTGTAGACAAAAATTTGGTGGCAAGCAGAGCTTCAATACACAAAATGTAAATTAACACAGAGTTTTTAATACGAACGTGACTCTTCCTTGGTTCACAGAGTCTTTTAGCTCCTTGTATTTCATAGATTAATTCCTTTCATTGCTGAATGACATAACATTCCTTCACCCTTCATGACCCAAATATTTCTCCATTTTAAGATGCTCTTTGAAATAATCAGCTGTCCAAGAAATCTACACACGCCTACCCAGTCCCCTCATTTTCTTTACTTTATACAGGAATATTTTCAATTGCAGAAACCTGTAATTACTTGAAATTTCTCATCATCAACAGTAGATAATAAAAAGCAAAAATAGCGGTTTAATACAGAGACAACTCTTGTTTCCTGAGGAACCAGTTAAAATACACAGTTCTCTAAACCTAGCTCATGTTGGACAGCAACAGGTTCCTCATGGAATTAACTCCTCTGAAGGGAGCTGAGCAGTTAAATCTGTCTCCCTGCAAAGCTAGATACAAACAGATGAACATGGCAGGGTGTCCACCTGTACCCCTGTGATTCTCACAGTCCACAACATCCTCTCCCAAAGGATGCTAAAAGTCTGGATTCCCTTACCTACCTAATTCTCCAGCGAATCACCCTCTCACAACACAGCTGACAGCTCCACAGAACAGTGGTAATTGGGCAGAATTACACTTGCAGAAAATGGTCTCTAATAATATTGCTACTATGAAGTATAAGTTGGTCTATAAAATCTCTACTATAAATTTTCTGAAGGTCTTCTCCTTGGCCTTTGTGAATTTGTAATGGCCCTGCTGGCTTCATATTAACCCTTACCTAACTGTAAGATTCACTTACAGTTGAATCTTTTTACTCTTGTACTCCTTACTTTTCACTTTTTATTAACAAAGAACAGGCTTTTACAGAATAGGCCAAGCTTTTCAGCAGTAAAAAAACATAATTTCAAAGCTTCCCCAAACACCTACCTTCAAAAGCCTGCTTCTGAGTCAAGCAACTGCATACTTTGCCCATGCTTCAGAGCAAGTCCTGGCTCCAAAGTGACCTGCTTCCAGTCCCAGGTCAGCCCAGGCTGGTTTTACAGTTAATCTTCATCTCCATGAGCAATGGCATAACCATGGGATAGCATTTAGGTGGTACAGTAAAAAACCCACATAATCACGCACCTGTCTCTACTGCGTCTTCTTCTGAAACTCTGATGTAGTGAATGTTCACAGTTCTGCTGCAAAAAAGCCCCACTAAAGGCTGTTATAGGCTACAGGGAGGAAAAGACATTAAAACACAAAGGAAACAAACACCGGTCCTGTAATTATACTTTATTGTAACTCCAATGCTTTGTCTGCTTCTGAAGACTCCTTTAGCTAACTTTGTTTCAGGCTTTTTTTTTTCCTGTACCAATTAAAACACAATAAGCATATATAATTTTCTTATTCTTTTATTGAAAAGGTACATTTAAAAAAATACACAGACATCTTACTATTATGGATTGCTGATAAAGATGCTCTAAAAGTTAATTATCTTTTTTTTTTTCCCTTTCTTCCACCTGTAGTCCCCACTATCACATAATGACTCCAGTCTGAGAACTGCATATTGATTCACCTTTATAAAAGGGTTGGGGAGGTAAGAAGATAGGTGGGACATTACTGCAGTATATTCATTAAACAGAGAATATGGTCAATTATAAATATTTTATGTTCTGTACATTATTGCATTAGGGAGCCACAATGTTATGCAGCATCATTACAAAGGAAACTAGTTAGAAATTAAGAAAACAGGATATTTACGTACAAACACATGGATCCATTGTCTTCTTGAACAATGCATGTGAGCTGTGGCAATGTGCAATTGAAAAGCTTTTTTTCTCTTTAAACATTGCTTAGCAACACCAGTGAAGAAACAACAAAAATAAGTTAAATGAAAGTAGCAAACAAGCAGTAATCTTAACTCTATGTTATATGGCTTTCTATTTTTGATTTCTCTAAATAAAGTATGACACAAAAGAAATAATTAAAAGCATCAGCATTGCATTGCTTTCAAACATTTGCACAGAAACTAAAAATACTAAAATCAGACGTGATACATCTGTAATACTACACAAGATACACCAGTACTGGGATCTAGGACAGCACACAATCCCTGTCAACAAGAGCACACAAAAAAAAATGAATGCAATTCTTTTTTGAGATGTTATCTGCAATCAAACATTTGGTTCTTCTACCTTTTCCTTTTTTCCACATTAGATTATACCCCGTTGCTTTTCAGAGAAGTATTTACAGAGGTGTGAGTGAGGAAGACCCTAGTTTTCAAGTCTGTCAGGAAAATATTTTATGTTCCTTGATTCCAAGGTGCATCATACAAATTGAAAAAAAAAAAAAAAAAAAAAGGAAAAGAATGAATAGATGCATGAATCTTTAATGGTATAAATTTTATGAGCAATTTGATTTTTAAGCAAATCACACTATTTCGATTTAAAAAATAGAGAGAGAGAGAGAGAGACTGAGAAAGAGTTGTCTAGACTCCAAAACGCAGTGCCATCAGTGATGGATTTTATTATGTGGTTTGATGAGGTGTCACGCTGGATGGCATTGCAAAAGAGAAACATTTTAAAATCTCAACCTCTTTCCTGCTTTCTTTCACCCTTTGTACTGGCCATAGTTATCTCTTTTTTTACAGCAATAAATTAGTATGGTGCAAAGAGTATGGAGGCAGGTGTTGCCCGGATGGGCCCGTGGGCTGGCCTGAGGAGAGCTGGCGGAATTGCTGGTGCCTGGAACAGGGATGCCGAGGGCCGGGGAGGGAGGGACAGGGCTGACGATACAGCTGCAGCTGCAGCAAGAGGAGAGGAGAGGAAAGCAGGTGCCAGCGGCTTAATCATGTCCTTCTGGAATGCAAGTTTTGCCTGGAATAAAACACACATATGAAAGCAATGTAAATACAGTTCTCCCAATGCCCACTTTTACACAAAGGAAAAAGTGAACCCTGACACAGGGAACACCGTGGCTTCTCACAGAAGCCTCTTGTCAGCTGGTTAGAAATGTTACCTGCCTTGTCCTTTTACTCCCAGGGCAATTAAAGCAACCAAATCCTATATTTAAAGATAAATAAATGTCTTGAGTCTAGAGACCATCACACTGATGTTTAGGAGGAAATACAAATCGCAAGTGAATAACTTCATATCAATTATAACTGTACATGAAATATTAAAAATACCCCCATGATTAAGACTTCGATATCAAAAGTCAAATTTTTGACTTGCAAAGATACATTTTAGAAAAGTAGAGTGGGGAAGATGGGAAGGTGGTATTAGTCCAGTCAGCTTGAAAATGGTTTGCACTACAATCATACATTTGTAGAAGCAAAGACACTCATGTTCTTCCTTTATAATTGGTGGTGTCTCCTTACGCAATAGATTGTAAAATTATGTATTATACAAGTGAAGAAGATTAGCATGCGCAGAACCTATTGAGTGGGGAGACTTAGAGGAAGCCTGCAGCTTCCTCTATACAATCACAAAGACATACCAATATTTTAGCATTTAAAGGCTTTTCACATGCTTTCTCTTGCAAACACACATTTGCATCTGTCTCTTTTCAACCTGTAAACTGTTTTTGTGCCATATGTGACAAGCATTTTCCTCTAATGAATAAAATATTGGCTGTGTCATGAGCAAATGAACATACAAACTGTGCTGTGTTAAAGCCAGCATGAACTCTGGCTGCAGCTGACTGGCAGAACCAGCTTGGGGGATTCCTGGAAATGCAGGTGGGTGTGGAAGGGATTGGCTAGTGGCACAGAGACAGGAGAGGTGTTTGATAGCCAGTGACAGACACAGCCTGAGCATACAGGCAGTCAATTCTCCTGAACACCTGATGACTCTTTTGCACCAACTAATACACCCACACAGCATTCTGTTTTGCTGTATGCAGAGGAGCATTAGTATTTTTGTATCTTAACATCCTATATACTTTTCCCTGACTGTATCCACCATAGCTTAGAGATATCTCAGGTGTGCAAAAGGGCAGAGTATATCCATTGCAGCCTTCAAGGAGAAGAGCCCTTACCCAGCAGAGCTTATGCCTTTCCACAGGGCACATGGTTCATTCTCCATTCCACTGATTATTCCCTTCTTTCTAGCAGTAAATAACACTTGCAGTGCTGTCTGCATGCCATGGACTGGGCAGACAGAATAC
Source organism: Pardalotus punctatus (assembly GCA_013400915.1). Taxonomy (NCBI): domain Eukaryota; kingdom Metazoa; phylum Chordata; class Aves; order Passeriformes; family Pardalotidae; genus Pardalotus; species Pardalotus punctatus. The sequence goes on along the minus strand of VZTX01001408.1, from coordinate 733,388 downwards.
ATAACTATCTTCAAATCTGATTCCTGTGCAGACTCAGCCTGCAGGGGAAGAGATGCTGCAGAAGCGTCAGGTCTGTCATGTTCCTGTCTCTGTGCAGTGGGAGTCCCGAAGGTCACAAATTCACATAGACAGTGATGAGAAATAAAAATACTTACTGCTAAAATACTTGGGTTGCGCTGCAGTTTGTTGTAAGGACTATATTTAGGTTTCATAGGCTTTCCTGCAACTCTGTCCTTATGCCTTCGGCTGGAAATGTGCTGAAATAAATATCCTCACATTTAATTAGCTGTTTAAACATTTGTCAGTTTTGAGTTTGAAATTGATTTATCAGCAGGATATGCCTAAGCCCCTGTTTTATAAGATAAAATAGGTTCTTTAGAGAGAGCAGAGATGAATTTCACTAAATTAAACATAACAATTCGGAGCATATCAAATAGAAAATCAGAAACTAATCAAATATAGCATATTTTGTGATTCAAGGCAGGCTCTCAAATTATTGATATTTTGGTTATATTTCCTTTTTCCACTTGAGGAGTTTTAAACCAGGCAGAGCTGTAATCACTAGGTCATACGGATATTCAGAAGTAAGAGGTAAATTTCCATCTTGCTGATGCTGTTCAGTTGCATAAATAATTCAATATTAGCTGAAGGAAGAACCAGTACCCAGGGATATGTCTACACCATGCAATTTAATATTATCTTAGAGCTATCTAAAATAACAGGGAATGAGAGGACACATCCACACAGCACCATCCAGTCAGAGATTCCCATCTGGGTATCAGAATCACTGTATTTGTGTGGGCACAGCTCTGAATCCAGGACTAATTGGCTCAGACAGAGAACAGCTCCACGCTCACACAACAGCTACACCATTAATGATAATGTTGTTCTACACAATTCAGACATATCTACAGTATTACCCTACTGGTGATGGTCCCAAACCAATAGACTTGAGTCAGGTTTTCTTTCTCACATAGCATTAAACATTATTCCAGCAGACTGAAATAGCACCAAAAGATGAATTCAGGGAACCTCAACTCAGAATTTCTTATAGTTAGGAGACGTAGGTTCAAATCTCTATCTTGAGCCAAAAAACTTTTAAATGAGATCTGCTATGTCATTCATTGATACGGACACCTCTGCTTTACAACTCTCAAGCCCAATTTCCCCACTGAAACAATTAGGTGAACTCAACCTATGATGAAATATTTAGAAATAGTTGTGGGGTGACAGATAAGAAATACTAAGTTCATTTAGTATTCACCAAAACATCTTCACACAGCCCTACACTGCACCTACAACATTGTAATGCAACTAGAACCAACAAAGAGCTCCAGATACATGCAAGTTACCTGTTTGAGCTGAATTTCTGAATTAACATGGACATCACAGATTTCACAATGGAATGTCTTGTTCTGCAGTCCTGAGCCTTTACTGCCATTCTGCACCTTTGTTCGGGACCCAGGCCTAGGGTAAGACTTGATGGGACCAGCACCATTCCGAGCTTCAACCATGGTCTTGTGCTTGGAGCCTAACGGGCAAGGAGATGCAGGTGAGCTCATGATCAGCAGCATAAAAACATGTCCCTTCCTCAGCCCTGGGACTTCGTAACACATTTATCTTCAAGATGGAATTGTTACAGTCACCACAGACTGGGACTAATGATCATGCCTGTTTCAGTCAGCATGGTTCCCACGTTCTTTATCTAAGGGCAAGCCAGAAGGCTTTGCCAGAAGGCAAAAAAGGGAACATCGCTGGACCACTGCCTCAGTGTTTGGGGGCAGCATGTGACTGTATGGCCAAAATGTTTGCTGCTTATTCTTTTGCCAAATTCCATAGAGCCAGGGATTAGCAAAAGAGGGTATTAGCCAAGACTGGGACAGGAACCACAGCAATCCGTCAAAACATGCCGAGGAACAGTAATACTTCAATAAATATCCTCTGATTCAGAAGAAATGGCTGCTTTGCCCATTTCAAGAATGGATTACAGCTGTAAAACCAGCTTCAATGGCTTGTTAACAAGCTTTACATCACCAGCACACCATACACAGACAGAGCACATTAGAGATTGCTGCTTGTGGCCTGGAAAAAGGGCATGTATCTAATCTTCAGTAAGCAGAAGATTCTAGGACATCTAGGAAGTCTAATGAGCCCACCCTAAAATTACCAAAAATATCAGATAACAATAATTACTGTAAGTTTTACCAGTAAAATAACAGATACCAGTGATAATGAGATAAAATATGAAAGAGAGAGAACTGACATTTTAGAAACCTTAAGTGTTACAGAAACTACTGTGATCCTCAGTGTGAAGGAATGAAGGAATCTGATTAGTTAACAGGAACTGCAGGGATTTGTCAACTAAAAATTTAGGGAGTATATGAAGGACAGTTAGAAAAAAAATTAGAGTGCTCTAATAGAATATCAAACACCACACGGGAAACTGCCATTAATAGGGCCTGTTTTGTAACTTGCTATTTAAAGTTTTAACTGAAAGACTGTCTGTGGCTACCACCTTGTTAACATTGAATTTTAAAAATGTTAACATACAACTGACTTGTACCATATGGATACTCACCTGTATTGTGGGCTTCTAGTTGTGAAAGGGAATTCACAGCCACTTTGCATAATGAACAGTAAAGTAGTTTTTTGGCTTTTTCCTCTTCTGACTCAGTTACTGAGCTAGCAGCTCCATTCGTACTCTTGGAGGATGAGGCAGGTGCTGCCTGTGCCACTGCTGCCACTCCAGGTTTGGGAAGAAAAGGATCCACTTCTGTGTTGGACTGTTGACTTGCACTATTGGGTTTTGCTTTTCCTTTATCATCTAAAAGAAGCAAAATACATATGTTGTTTTATGCCACACATATAAAAATCTTACAAAATCCTGTGGGTTTAGTGAACGTAACACAACGGGTTTATTTACCTAATTTTATAAAAGAGAGCAGCATCCTTGAAATTTTGTTAAAGAACTACCAAGAAATGTGTGTAATTTGACAAAAGGGGTGATTTTCCTGTTTTTCAGGTTACCAGTGAATATCAACGAGTTCAACAAATTCATGCCTGCTGTTGTGGCTGTCATGCTGCAGGCATGGCCAGCTGAAAGGAGTCCAAGCAATCCCAAAGGAAACCAGGGTTAGGGACCAGAGAGCACTCAGAAACACGCAAGGCTGCGGATTAAAAAGTATTTCTCAAATGCAATATATTCGCCTTTGGGAGGGCTCAAGTTTCTCAAAGTCACTGGGAGGACACTGAAAGACTCCAGCACCATCTTGACATACATTGCTCATTTCAGTTCCAGGAGTTATGGTAGACACACAACACACATTAACACAGTTGCTAAAATTTTTAGGTTTTTCCAATAACAATTCCCCATATAAAATCAGATTGGTTTCTGAGTGCATTCAGTGCATTTTTTTTAGCACTTCACAAGCATGAGTCAATCATCTGTGCTCCTATGAGACAGGTAGGCAGGTATTCTTTCATTTTGCAGATGGTGATCACAAAGCAAGAGATTAAACATCCCAGCTGTGGGTATACAGGAACTTTGTCCCAGAGCCAGCATTCAAACGCTCCCTGCTTACATGCTGCCTTCAAGAGCTCATTGCATTCAAAGCTGTTCAACTGCAGGCCTTGAGACCACGAGCCATATTAGCTGCCAGCAGGAAAGCAAACATGGGACGGGAGTGGGACAGTGCAGTGGTGCTGCTGTGAGCAACCCTGACAAAACAGACATGAGCAGCGACTGAGTAAGTGTCATTCTGAACAACTGGAATCAAATTTTATCATCTAAGCAAGTACATCATCTACATAAGAGCAACCTCCCCTTTTGAAAACCATGGCTTAGTCCTAAATAGAGTTGAACTGACTTGAAAAACTAGGCTCTTTTTTTTTTTTTAAACAGGGACCCTTGCACTTTATGTGGTCAGCTACCGGACTGTCTTAACATGCCTTTGTGTATCAGGCCAAGACTGTGCTACCAAGAACTCTGAAAACAGGATTGTACCCACTCAAACAAACATTTGAAAGTGTGTATGAACTATGAATAGCCATCCTGAAATTAAACCCCACAGCTGCTGGCATATTTCCCAGAAGTGCATTGCAGTACATCAATTTTAGATTGTTATAAACTAGGAGAAAGAAAATTCTAATAAAAGAACTATTATTTTTTAAAATAACAATGAAAATACTTTGAAATTATACAATAGGAACTGCACTAAACATTGAAAATGGTCAAGTACAAAGACTGCTATTAAGAGCAAATTAATGTTAAAACCAGATTCTGAAGGTATTTTGGTTCATAAAATATGGCAAATGAAACTGATGTTAAATTGTTCTTCATAGGCTATTCAATTTTAAAGTCTGCATAGTAATAAGTCACATCAGCAAAAATCTAGAATACTTCGTACGACTTACAAGTCTTCATAAAATACAGTTTTGATAAACAGCATTTGCTGTTTATTCTAAATTAAAGAGTTTTCAATATGGAAAATTCTCAGAGGTGCTAACACCTACAAATGAAACACACTGAACAGCTGCCATTTGCAAATTTACATTACCGGAAAATGGAATTCTTGTTGTTGTTTTTGTTCTATGTAATATTATGCCTAACTGCTAAAGGCATAACACAAGGATATATGTGAACCTGAGTGGAAGGTTCCATAGTATTTTTTCATTTCAGGCCTTAAACAAAAAATACACCTACAGAACTGCAAGCTGTATGTTAACATATACCAACTAACACTTCTAGTTTGGCTTTCCGGTTTTTTATGTTGCTCCCTGTATATTTTTTTTTTTAATGTAAGCATAAAAATTTGGTGCCAGGAGAGAGAAATCATCACCCCTGTGCAACAAGCGCAGTGCTCACCCTCCTGCCCACAGCCTCTGCCCTCACTATTCTCACTGATCACAACAAGAGGCAGCAAACTTTATTTGTTTTGCCATCAAGTGTGTGTAGGGTAAGGTCCCAAGATATGGAAGAAGATCCATTTTACATGAGCCATCAGTTACCATCACAGAGTGATGGTTTTCCAGCACAGAATGTAACAAATGATTGAAAAATTACAGATTTCCCACTTCTCCTCACTTAGCTGGCCAACAGCTGATGTAGTATGTTGATTCTACAGTACTCCCTAGATTTACAGGGTTTTCACTATTCATACTCTAGCAGTCCTTGAGTATACAACATGTAACAAACTAACAAGAAAACTTCTACAAAACTAGAGAGACGTTACCAGCATGCAGCTGAGCTCAACTCTGCCAGTATCGCAGCTTTTGGGAAGAACCTCAGTTCACATAATAATTCCATCATTTGGAAAGCTTCCTGACACAAATAAGCTCTTCATCAATGGGGATGTATAAGGAGAGACATACACCCCTCTATGAATTAATGTTTCCTTCCACCATTCTAAATGTTTAATGCAGAACATCTTCAAAGATCATAATTGTAAGGTTATTATACAGTTTAACTCCCACAGAAAGCACATGGAGCTAACTGCATATTTGTCACTGCAGTGGGGCCAGAACTGGGTTTTCCTGGCTTCTAAAATCAGAAAATTGCACTTCTGCAAATGGGCTTTTGATAACAGCTTATTGTTTCAATCCACAGAATTCAAAACACCATTCAAAACACCAGTTTTATGTTTGAGACAGAAATGCCAACTATTCAACTGTGCAAAGCACAGGAAATGCAAATTGCATGTATATACAAAGCACAAAGAAGATTACTCTTTTATTTGTACTTATAGCACAGAGCTAACAAACAATATCTGCATGCAGAAATAAAAAATATAACTGTTAATGGCTGTATGTGTACCCATGCTTCCAAACTATAATCACCTTATAAAACACATGTGAATTGTGAGATGCAGCTGTAGGGTTATAGCCCTCTTGCCATTTCTGAAGGCATTATTGAGAATAGGCTCAAATTTGCTCTGATCTCCACGTGGGTCGAGACCAAAGGAGTGCAGGAGTGAGTCCATCCTGTCCGGACCATGGACACACCAGCTTCTGCTGCACAGCTTAGCAGAGCACAGCTGGAAGCATGAGACCAGGGCAGGACCAGCCTACTCCCTGAAGGCAGTAGCTGTGATTCAATCTGCATCAGGGTCAGGTTGAAATGCTCAACCAAAACTCATGTCCAAGAAGTTAATTTAAAATCTAATTTGTACTGTTTTCCTGTATGTTCCTTTTCCATGCAGAAAAGCCATATTTCATCTGTCTTACATTGTTGTCTTTAATTCCGGATAAGTAAATTGATGATTCAGGTTCTTACTGAAGCCTGAATTTATTTTGAAGTAGAGCCCAGGGAAAATAACTAAAGCAAGCTAATTAAGTATTGCTTTGGGCTCCATAATATCAATGCTTTTCTCACCCATTACATTGTTTTAATTCTGCTTTGAAGTTGTTTTCACATATTTCTGCTTGTTTGACTCATGCTTGTGTCAGCGTCATGTTAAAATTCAAGACTTATTTATCTGATCAGTACTGCCTCATTTTGACTACACATACCAAAGTCAGGATACTGCCGGGTAACACCTCACAGGTCCAAATCTACAGGTTCTGCTGCCTCACTTACACAGCTGAAGTGACTCACTGACCCCTGCAGGTCATGGCACTCTCACTGCAGTTGCTGTGGTGTAGACGATAGGTCCTACCCATTTATGTGGTTTTTGTGGTTGTTTTTTTTGGTTTTTTTTTTGAGTCAGAGTGATGCTTTGGTGCACATTAGAAAAGGTTTTGATTTGGACTTCATGATTAAATCATATATGCTATTTTCAACAAAAAGAAAGTAACTTAATATTCAGATCCTGAATTAAAAATTTACATTCTTGATAAAAATAAAAACAATGTGAATTTAAAACTCAGTATAGATCTAGAAATCAGATAAAGTTTTTCTGTATCAAAAATTCTCATTGCTACTTACGCTGCCCAACACGCCTATCTACCCTGTTTTTATCACTGACGGTACATAAAACATCTTTACAATAAAGTTCTGTTCCACAACAGCTTGTTCAAATAGTGGCTGGAATTAAAATATCCAAGGTACAGATGATATGTGATACCCTTGCAAGAACCCTTTCCAATACATATGCTAAAAGCTTTCAGATACCAAGTTCTGCTACAATCCTAATAACCCTTACAAAACTGCCACGTAAAATTTCTGCTATATGTAATAAATAAACAAATTTGCTCTTACTGTGACAGCAAACATTAGAAATAATGTTTCAATTACTGAAAATACATATTTTGTGTGTGCCTGCATGTAATAAGAAGTATAGCTCTGCATTTTCCCGCTTCTCCACCAGAAACTGGGACTATTGCCCACAGGCAGTGCTGAAGGCTGACACAGACAGGGAAGGATCCGGGGACAGAGAACAGGTGCCCAGCACTGACTGTAGTGGAGTTGGCTCCTCACCAGGAAGAGACCATGCCATGCTTATAACCAGCAACTGCCCAGCTTCAGCCTCACACCTTCCCTTGTACCAGGTCCCTCCCTGCATCCCCAGCTCCAGGCACTGAACAGCAGCTGTACACAAGGCACTGACAGCAAAAGGGGAGCATAGGCACTGCAAAGTGGCCACTGCTGCTCTACAGAGCTGCACTGAATGCAGTTTCCAGCCTAAGCCAGCCACATCATTTTTTTGCTGTGTTAGGAAAACACTGTATAACTCGGTCACTGCATGCTTATCAGGGCCACACAACCAGTGAGCATAACTGATGCACAGTTAGGGGCAAAGCCTTTGGTTCAATCAGCCTTGTTTATGGTGGTGCCTTACAATACCACGTCACTACTGAAAGAACAACCTTTTAACAAAAGAACAGCATGGTCATCCTGAACACTTTCAAATAAGGTCTCACTATGTCACTTCCTATGAAAAAAAAAAGTTATTTCTGAAAGGAAACATTCATATTTCATTTATCAGATACTGAAAGTGTGCTGCAAAGATTGGCACATGATAGCCTTGAGTTCACCTAAGTTGTGCTACAGGGAACTGCTCTTAGTCTGAAGTGTTGATTTTGGAGACTAAGAGAAAGTTTGAGGGCAAGCAAACATATCTCCTATACAGTTAAAGCTGTACTGAGTGAAACAGATTTTCAGATCCTCCGTGTAATTTCAACAAATCCAAATATGCCTGTGAATACTGGGCTGTATTCAACAACCTTTGAAGCATACAGTGATTACAGAATGGGACCAGGAAATCAATGAGATTGTCAGACTACTGTATTAAAGCTTCTTTCCCCAATCAACTGGGTAGCAAAGGTAAAAAAAAAATCAGTTGTATTAGTCACATTAATAGGCAATCCAAGAAATTTTGCTGAAAAGCTTATCAGTAAAGCTAAATTAGCATCAATAAACACAAAGTAAAAATTTGTCTATTAAAAAATAACATTCTCAGTTTAAATTCGACACATTAAATGCTTGGCACATGTGAAATAAATCTAAAAAGTGCAAATTTAATTACTTTTTTCCCCCACACTTTATAAAATATGCCTACAGACAATGCTGAAGATGGGTGAGTTACTGGAACAGTTACAAGCTCTCTGTTCTAAGCTTTCTGCACACAGAAGTTGTTCCCCAGATCAAATGATCAGTTTAAGAGCAGAGATGACAGCAGCAGACAGACAGGTATGAAACCACAGAGAGACACAACAAGCAGTCACCAACACAGGCACCACTGTGGCAGTCAAACTTCTCGTAAACATTTTTCTGTTTTTTCAGTCCACCACAGCAAAAGACATTTTCAGAGGTGAGATGAAAAGAAGCAAGTTTTGCAGTTGATTACAAGGAGCTATTCACAAATAGGCCCAGGAAAAGCAGGAAATTTTATCGGAAGCTGGTTTAAATGGCTGTGCATGGTAGGTGCAAGACAGCATTTGAAAGTGTATTACAGAAGATGCGAAGGTATGCAGAGCTTTGAAAGTGAAGGACACAAATTTGGACAGAGAAAAATCAGTGGCTTGACATGTACCACAGAATTATTGTAACAAAATCTGCAGTATTTAAAACAAAAACATGGAAGTAGAGAGATCACAGTCAAAGAGATAACAAGCTTGGTTGAATGTAATTAAGGGAGCTGTTAAGAAACCAAACCAAAATAAAATCAAGGTGGGGAAAACTTATTTAGTTACACTGTACTTGCAAGACTGCCTAACCAAACCTCAGGATGTACCCTGGGACACAGGTCTGGGGATAGAATGAGAACAGCCACAAGTAATTATATTGGAAACAATAGCTGCCATACATCTCTTTGGCCTGAAATAAGATATGAAGAGAGGAGGTGATCAATTACTGAATTAACAAGATGACAGGAAGGGCCTCCTTCAAGGTATTAGCAGAAAAGTTACTGAATAGAAAATCAGACAATAGCTCCAATAAGAAAAACAAGTTTCAAATTTCTGTTCTTCACAGAAAGTGTTTTCTTCTGGTTCACGCTATAGAGGAATAAAACACAGACACACACACACACACACAGAGTTAATTATTCTTCTTATGAAGGAAAAGATGAACACTATGAGTAATACATGCCATAAAGACAATAGCAGGATAGCAATAAAGTCACTAGCGGTCCCAACCTTTACAGCATTTTTAAATGTTCTGTCCTGCATCTCAGCATCATTAAATAAAAACCAAACCAACAAAACAAGCAGCAAAGAGCATTAGATTATTTCCTCACACTCATTAAGATGGAGTTAGCAAACTGGGATAAGGAATTTCAAAACATTTTTTGTTTTATCTGCACATTTGCTGAATAATGAGACTCTAATGGCTGTCAGACAAAATACCTACTTTCTCACCAGTTGTGCAGTCTACTGAGAAATGAGGCTGAAAAACCCGTAGGGCTCTGTTCTAGAAAAATTCCACTGCAAACCTAGATGCAAATCAGACAGCACAGTGAATCTATTAACCCTTTGGTTACTTTTAGTTTTTGTAAAATATTTTTTCTTGTGCTTCAGGCCTGTATGAGAAGCAGCTAGTTTTTATATAATTAATTGTTTGATGCATTCTAAAGAGGACAAATTTTGTCTCTATACGGAGATGAGAAACAAATGGAAGCTATAAATGCAAAGCTTTTCACGTCAAACACAAATGTGCCCGGAAATAAGCTTCAACATATTTTCTCAAGATACTGAAGCTACATCAGGAAATGTCTGGATGGCTGTGCAGTATTAGGTGAACTCGGCAGCTAGACTGAATATTTGATTAACTGCATCATTACTCTCCAACAGGCTGAGCCTAAGTATCTTTTTTCACTTCAGAAGTATTGCTTGCATAGCTATGGTACAGCAGTGATGTTGACAATTTCTTAGGTATTTTATTTCTGATTTGGCATACCAAAGGCTCTTACAAAGAACCTGTGATTTTTTTCAGAGTATGAAAATATTTGTGACTGATCAGATTAAAGATACACTGTTAAAAAGGTTTGGTTTTGCAACTTTGGTTGTGTTTATTTTTTATGAAAGTGGACTGATGAGAATTAGAAAATACTCAGAAGTACATGTAGTTCTTCAAGTGCAAAACCTTACAAAAATCTATTTCTGTACCTATTTGTGCACCTTCCTGAACTGAAAGTTCCTGCTGCCTCAATTAGTGGGGTGTCTGAGGTGATCCTGCTGTATTGCCTATGATTTTTAATCAATTCCTCACACATCTGGAGTTCTTAGGGGATTGATTTAAGTTGGCTGGCTAGTGTCTGTTTTGCAGATCAAGATAGATCTGTATGCACTCATCAGCAGGGGAAGAAAAAAAAAAGATACGTTGTCACATACATATAAAATACATAGTGAAATAACTGCAAAAATTGTTGTGTATCAATAAAGGGCATTCACATTTCAAAAGCCTCTTATTTAATGCTTCAACACAATGCAATTTCTCCATGCAAAAGCTAGAGGGATAGACGGGTTGATTTTGTACTGTTAGCCAAAGTGCAGGAGTGTAGGCATTATGTCTGGAGAAAACAAATTTTAAACACGCACTTAAGGCCATTTGCATTATGTCTCCACATCACCTGCTGCTCTTTAATGATTTTTTACAGAATGCAGGTTATATCATACTTCTCTTAATTTGAAAAAAGATTATTACAGTTCCCAGCTTCTTCCTCCTCCTCCAGTTTTTAGACCTAATAGGGTGAACAGGTAACAGGCAAATGCAGCACATTATTTCTGGAGAAAATCAACTTGTCTACAAACACAAATATGGAGCCATTTCCCGGTGTACAGGGCCAATATCCAATTTCTCAGTGACATGTTGACAGGTTGGGAAAACTATCACTAGAAGTTTGTTCACAAAACTCAGCAAGAACAGTAGCACTACAGCGCTGGCAATTGAAGACAAGGTGGATCTAAAACACAGCTAGCAAGTGTGAATGTTAATTTAAAGAGTATCCATAAAGTGAGATCATCCAAAAACTCAGTCTTCCTGGGTCCTGCTACTTTATAGCCACACATACTTACTTTCATGTTTTCTGAGCTATGCCAGTCTGTTTCGGCTGGAATAGGAAAATTTGTGAGTTGGAAAATTATAATATGGTGTGAGCAAAGCTTGAAATACAGTGTAAGATCTGCTCTAACAAAACAGGACTCTCCACTGGGTGAAAGCAAATGTTTTTTGCTAGTTATAAACTTATCTTTTTCTGACAGCAGACATGGATTATTTTGAAACTATTTTACACTCTCATTCCAAATTCTGCTACTTTTTTTTTTTTGAGGTCTTGGAATACAAACTTTCTATAGTACGGCACTGTCTTTTAAACTTTTTAATAATGTAGGAACACTCAGAAAAATAACTTTCAAAGGTTATAAAAAACAAAGTATTCTGCCCAGAGATCCTTCACTTCTGCTTAGTCTCAGTTAATCATCTCAACTGTAAAAATAACATTGGCTCCACCTTTTGTGAATCTGAAATATACTACTAGAAACATATTTCACTTGCCGCTTGTGCAATACAAAGATCTTAAAACTGTCCACAGATGCTGAAGTGCTTTGGAACTCAATATGAAATTTATGGGCATCTAAATAAAAGAACCAAGGAGAATTGACACACTATGCAAGTAAATTCTCATGGGCCTGTGTCTGAACTACTTACTCGGTACTTGCCCAGGCAGAAGTTCTGCTAAAGTCAGCTATGAAACACTCTTCTTCTTTTCAGTTAAATGACATGTGTAATTGTGCATTCTCACCCACTTCATAGCAGGTTTGCATGAGGACTCTGAGTATTCAGTCATGCCCTCAAGATTTGACAAATAAATTGCATTTCAGATACAACCTGTCTAGCCAGCACCAAAATATTTTCACTCTCCTTGAAAACAAGTAATAAGGAAATGAGTAGCCTAATGTTTGTATAAATAATTTTTATGCTATAGGAAATGTATCATATTTTCCCCTTCACCGCTGAAGCAAAGGCATTGGTCCTAATCCAGTCTTTTACACTTGGACACGAAATTTATTCAAGGGCGCAGAGAAAAGACGAAAATTTAAATTTTGCAGATTCAACACTGCCTTTAACTTCATACAACTGGACACAGAGAAGACTTTATTCAACTACCATTTATATGAGTAATCACCAGAATTGTGTTATTTATTCTCTGATACCACTGAAAAATACATATCTGGTATCAGAAGAACTGCCTTCTTTCCTTAGCAATATGTTGCTTCAGTAAGTTTTGTGAAAGTATTAAGTACAGATGAAGTTATTTCTCCCAGGGTTAAAAATCCCAACAGAACCATCAGCTGTCTTTTTTGCAAGTTTTCCGTTCTCAACAATTTAAAGGGCCAATTTCAGTCCTGCATAAATAGAAATAATTTTCATTGATTTGGCTTTCTTAAGCATCTAAAAACGAAACTAGGCCTTGGTTCACAAAATTATTTTTTTTTAGCAAAAAATGCTGTCATTCATCATCAAAATAATAACTATCTGAAGGTGACAGAAGGACATATGTTATTTCTCTCATTTGCAACTTTTACAAAATCTAATGACATAACCCTTATTTTTTTATAATACTTCTGGATCATCTTTCATCCTAATAGAAAATCGCAAAGCAGATGAGTGATACTGGTATCTCAGTCTGAACTCCCTTTTTTCCAGATGCTTGGTTTTTGTTCCACTTTTCCCCCTTTTCCATTTCCTCACCTGAAATCTCAAGAACTCTTATAATAGTATGTTGTAAAGACAGTGATGAGTAAAGAAGGATGTGATACATAATAGTTCTGGTGGTGCCATCTCTCTTGTATTATATCCTCTATGGGAATATAAATAGATACATCTGCTAATAATTTTTGTTATTTCATATTCACCAATCACCATTAAATCCTCAAGAAATTCAATAGACAATTCAATATTCAATCATTAACAGAACAAGAAAATCTGATGCCTGAATTCACAATGTAAAAGAGGTGTTGAAAGATTCAATGTATATAAAAGGATTATTTAAATAACCACAAACATCTAGCTAAAAAAAACCCAGTAGCTGATAGCATCCCTGGCCCTGCTCCCATTGTGGAACAACACTGCTAGAGTCAATTTTGCTTGGCCAAATGCCTATCTCTAATTCTCCCTGAAGAAAGAAAAGCTTTGTATAACTTTAAGAATGCTAGTAAAAAAATCCTATGAAATTCAAGTTTTTAGAATTTAACTAGAAGTACTAAAGGTATACAGTTTTAATGATAGAGGACACATGAATGCTCAGGCACAGAGCAGAGCACCCAAAATAGTCTTATTTCATCTTACAATATATATTTTATCTAAAGCTTATGCTTATTTTACTGCAGGAAAAGAAAAACCTTACCATTCCTTCAAAAGAAAATCCTGGTTGCGTATATTTGTGGTTGCTACAATAACTGGAGAGAGAAAAGTTTGACCTTTCCTGGTTTGAACAAGAATTGCAACAGCTCATCAATGTAAGTGTGTCAGCTGCAGAGCTTGTTTTTCAGTTAATGGCACCTATAATCAGTTTTCAGTAGAGGTGCAGAATTTGAAATGTGCTAGCATTATAGACAGACCAAAGACTGTCAGGAGCTCCCAGGAGCTTATCAGCAGCAAAATGTGCAGTATGACGGTTTTTCCATTCAGATTTAAAGACACACATGGAAAGATGAGGCTTGAATATCCACTTTTGAAAAATAGGAGCAGTAAGGCTGACAGGGAAGAAAGTGTTTAAAGATCCAACCTATTATAATGATTTCCTGTTAACCAACTTTGACTTGCTAATTTTTCTTTTGGCTCACCTTTCATCCTAAGAGCATAAACCAAACAGCAACTTCCTGAAAGAGCTGCTGAAATTACCTGCCAGAAAATGCCCAGAAGCTATTCAATATTAAATCAAATACAGGCATTGCATGTGCCATGGATGTAAGTACACATATGGTACTTGCAACAGTGTAACTGTGATGAATTTATGAGCATTTATTAATCATATTTTTATTATCAATTGTAAAAGCACTGTGGTCAAGCAGAAAATTCTATATTGTGCCATTACCTCTGCTTTGAGGGTAGAATTTCAACAGATGGCAATATATAATGATTTTCATATGGCTGTGAAGCACTGAATGAAAAAGGTCTGAAACAAAGCATACCATCCTCAGAAGATGTAATGAAAAATGCCCTTGAAATTACTCTCCTTGCTGGCTGAATCAGATTGAATTTACTACTTAGTTGACCGTAAACTAATACCTTTAGATAACAGAAATATGCCTGGGCTTAGCAGGCACTATCTGAATCCTCATAAACACAAGATGCATGGTTGTTTTATAGAGTACAGCTTCAGCAGAATTCCTTATGTACGTGTAAGTGTGAAGAACTGATGGGGCTCATCAGTAGCTTGTGATGGAGGCCACACACAAGCACAAATGTCTTTGAAGGGCTTAAGACAGAACATCTAAAGGCACGCTGACACTCTGGACAGCAAGCCAAACACATCCTTGTCGTCTTCCTCTCCTAGAGCCTTTCCCTATCCCTGCCTCACCCTCGAAATTCAACTTTGTCACAACCTAGTTTGAAGTCTAGAGGACATCATATAGAATTATAAGATTGAAGAATAATTGCCTTAGAAACACCCTAAGCTTTGAGGTTCTTACAATGGTCTGTGTGACAAATAAACTAGAATCTCCCAGAACAGATACACCACGTTCAGCTGGGGAGGCTGTATGTCTCTGGCTCCTAGCTCCTTCAGAAGGATTATATTAGAAACAGTTTATTTGAGCTATGTAAACAAGCCATTCCTTTAAAACATGTGGAAAACAAGGTGATAGATGGAAACAAATGTTAAGGTGAAAAGGGATTTTGCTAAGAGATCTGGTATCATTTTTAGCATTACTCCAAGTAAAGAATAGCCTATGTAAAAGTTTAGAACATAAGGCAGAAAGATTTTTAAAATAAGCAATGAAAGCAAGATGACTAAGGGAGTGTCCTGATGGTGGACTTGTGAAATACAAACTGAGCCCTCCACTGGGACACTTCACCTCACTGGCAGTTGATGAATAGACAGCACTGGCAATGGGGACACTGGAGAAATGCAACCCATCATAAGTTTCCTGAGTAAATGTGATTCAACATGGCACACGCTACTTTAGGAATAAAAGGAAAAAAACCACTCAGTTTCATTGTGAAAGGATCCACAGATAGCCCTTGATGAACTAAAACCCACAGACAAAAACTCAAGACCAACTTTTCTAAGTCTGATAAAGCTTGGAGTTGTCAGTCCTGTCTAACGGGCCAACTAATTACCATGTGTCTACATGACATCAAGTCATTTATCAGGGTCCATCAACAGGTCCAGGTTATTTTACAAATGTGATCTAGTTCACTCAGTGTCAGACACTGTACCACACTCCATCATGACAATGTTCCTCACAACACCCTCCAGCTAGTGTGAATTATGCAGCTGGAATGACTGGAGTAACTCTTACAGGACCCACTGAGGATCAAGAAGCTGGCAAAAACTTTGCAGTCCCATCCCTTTCCCACCATTCTTGCCATACACAGCAGATCAGCACAGGACTGCTCATACACTGGAATGTCATCACTGTGACCCTGAGCACTGCTTGCTGAGCTGCCCTGAGACAGTGCCACAGAGCAGAGCTGTAGTACAAAGGGTCAGAATTTGAAACAGGTTTAGCATTTGGCCTAGTTAGGTGTGTAAGGTTCTCTGTTCCTGTACCAGCTGAACAAAAAGGGGGTTTCACAGAGCATCCAAAGGGTTTATCTCTACCTACTAAGTCCCAAGCAGCAGAATCTTCTGCTTTTATAGGAATGAGGACTGAACCTGAAAGTCCATACCTATCATTTCACAAACAGGCATAAGGCCAACAGAGCATATAGCGAATGATCAAAGGTAGGAAAAAGATTACCTTTTAAAATCTGAAATAAGATTTTGACTCTTGAGTAGTTTAAAACAGTTGCATTTACTTTCCAATTTTCATATCAAAGCAAAATGCAAAGAAGGTGATACCACATCATCTGTGTGCTTCATTTTGAACTTTTTATTTTGATTTAGAAATATGATCAAAGAATTCTTCTTTGCTTGATAAGTAAACAGTGACATTTCAATCCAGTTATTATCATATGCATTCCTAAAGGATTCATCACTGTAAGCATCTAGACTATGCTGATCTGGGGTCATAGACACAATCTTCTATTGCATTCTTAGAGCTGTATTTAAACCACACTTTAAATATTCTAAACTATGTTGTGTAGTGGTTATTACCCCTGCCCTTCCCTAAAGCAATGCCATGCATATACCTACACTTCTGTGTAGCCATCTTGAAAACCCTGGGCTTCCTCAAGGAGGGAACAGCATCTTTCCCACTATACTGAGTTTGCATGGCTAAGCTTGATTAGTGGGAGGGCTACAGAGGTGGCTTCTGGGAGAAGCTGTCAGAGGTTTCCCTGATGTTTGACAGAACTCAACCCACAAGCTTTTTGCAGTATTTTATCTCCCCTACCCAGCTGAGGGTGGGAGTGGTAGAGCGGCTCTGGTGGACACCTGGCATCCAGCCAGGATCAAGCCACCACAGAAAGAGCAGCTCCCAGGGCTATTAACACAGCTGTTCTCTAACCACATCTCAAAGGCCCCAGTGTCACAGCAGTGGTTTTCTAGCATATGTAACTGTTCTACAGCCATTACTAGACTTCTCCTGTACAGTTTGAGGAGCTGCGTGGGAGACAGGTTAAATGAAATGCAGGTTAATGAAAGCATCCCCTGTGGCCACCTCCAATCTGCAAATACCCATCAGGACAAGCAGAGATGGCCCAGAGTAGCAGAACAACAACCTTGTCATGTAATCTGTGGCCATTTTTTCCTGACTGCACAGTGAACGGGGCAGGAGGGTGGTTTTAAGAAGTACCAATAAACAAGTATTTTCTAAACAGCAAAGTTGTGAGCTTAGACAATGAGAACACACAGTACTCTAACGAAGTTATAGTGCAAACTTGTTCAATCCAACCCATTATTATCCACTTACCTGGATACTTCTGGAAACATCCCAAAAAGCGTTAAAGATTAATAGAACTTTTGTAGCTCTACCAGCAGCCACATTTCTCAAGCTGAAAGGAACAGCTGTAGAGAGACCTCTGCATCATAAATTTTGAAAAATAAGGACTGGATGAATTTGTGTTTTGCCTTTGATAGATTCATCACTAGCTGAGCTAACAGTGAGATTATTTTTCCTGTTAGTACTATAGCAGCGACTTCTGACAAATAAGTGTTTTGGATTTCATGTTATGGGTGACCCAAAGCACACATGGGTCTTAAACTTAACCTGATATTTTAGTTCAATATATAACAACTGCTCTGTCTGGAGAACTCCAAGTCATTCATCATTATCCCATTAAAAATGACAGCACATCACAAAAAATGCTACTCATGCCTGTTGTGCCCCTTTATTTGCAGACCTACATAAGAGAATAATTGTAGTTTATCAGTTGTAATGCTCCCTACCCATTCTGCACTAATACCCATGGAAGTACAGCAGGTAACAAAATATCACAAGAACTTAAAACTGTCTTCTGTGTTTAGCTTCTCTTTCTTCCACACCAAAGAAAAGGACACCAGAAATTATTTACTGCTTGATGAATATTTCTCAGAAAGTCTCCAAAGTATGATGGCTAAACAACAGCTTCCCAAGTGGTGGAATTTAATTACCTTCCTTGATTTCATTTAGTTTATGTACTTCTAATGCAACTTTTTCAAACCTACAGCACACATGCACCATTTCAAATGCCCCATTCTGAAGGCAGTGTCCCTGGTCAGTCAGCAGGTCAAGCAAAACACAGCTCACACAGCAGTATCTTTCAGGATGGACCAGAAATTAAGAAATTAAGACTTCTCTGC
Source organism: Pardalotus punctatus (assembly GCA_013400915.1). Taxonomy (NCBI): domain Eukaryota; kingdom Metazoa; phylum Chordata; class Aves; order Passeriformes; family Pardalotidae; genus Pardalotus; species Pardalotus punctatus. The sequence goes on along the minus strand of VZTX01001408.1, from coordinate 715,065 downwards.
TACATAGGTGCCAATTTTCATCAGACTTATAGGAGTTATAGGACTAATTTAAAGGATTTATAGAATTAAAATCTCTTCATCTCTTTTCTTTTTTTTTT